>OW121765.1:18455600-19055600 GCA_933228765.1 Miltochrista miniata
ATGCACTATACGGCTGCGTGTGACGTGTAGTCTGATTTCTTACGATCGTATGTAATTTGAAAACAAAATTAGCGCTCTTAAGAGGGCTAACATATTTCGCGCCACATATTGCTCAGAAACCATACTTTTCATTGCATTTAAAGTCATTAAATATTTATCGTACAAACATGGTATTCACTAACATACTTAGTAAATTTAGCTTTCTAAACGTTTATTAAAACATATTTTACCTAACAACGGATTACATATGGTAATTATCAATGAAAGTGAAACAGGTTTTTCAAATCATACGATTTGCATAGTTTTCGATGCTTAAATTCATGTCAAATTACTGATAAATTTATTAAACAAGGGGTACGAAGCAATTGCAAAGGGGGTTGGCTATCTGTTTGTAGAATAACCTGATATCAGGTAGGTTCCTTTTTTTAGAGAAAAATGACTGTAAAGTTTGCTCAAATAGTGAGAAATTTCACCAAAATAAAGTTGTCTTTTCACCAGCTTCTGTAGTTTAAATCATTATGATAATTATGTAATATTATGTCAGAACTTCTCCTTTGACAATAAAAATATTTCTTTTTATGTAACTAGATACAGATTTTTTTTTACAAAGTATTTTGTGAACCCCTATAAATGCAGATACGCGAACAAATACGATTTAGTACCCCCGAGAGGCTCTCAGAGAGTGGTCATGTCGCTCGATGTTCCATTTTTGAATACGAAAAAATGAACAAAAATAGTCTAATTCTAGCGTGACCAAATAATCTTAGTACTTTGTGACGTATAATATAATATATATAAATATTTATGGTCGATATACAACGTGAACTTTTGTATAGTGCAAAGCTCAGACACCCCGACTAGAGTTTCTCTTCGAAATACTGTATAAAAAAAATTAAATGAAACTAACGAAAACTGACCAAGTTATAAGCTTTTACAGTTGCACTATTTTCTTCACGAACAGCGTAGGTGTAGGTATTATACGCAAGGCAGGTAGTCACTTTTCGTGTGGTATTGATAATAACACATTAACACACCATTTTCATAAGTGGTAATTAAGGAACACCTGTGAGGAACCAGACCAGGTTTGGGATGGCTATAAAGCCGCTAAAGCAAAATACAAGTAGCGACTGAGATACAAAAGTACCAAGTCTTGGAGAAACCTCTGATAGAGTCAGACTAATACTAGCCAAACAAGGGACAGAACTGTCCGTATCTATAAAGAAACCTGACGGCGCGGCGGCCTGACCCAGACGTGAAAAGAATTATTTATACTGTTGATTGATGGCACTTGGTGGAACCTTTCGGCATTTTCAAAGGCAAATTAACATTATATAATGACCACTAAATCACTTAATTACTCGAAAACAATAAATTAATAACATATAAATTACCACTACATCATTCTACCCGCTCAATCCCGCCGGTGGCGTGGTCACGCCGTCGTATCCATAGGCGGTGCCCACGCCCTTGGCGGGAACGGCGGCTGCACGCCGGACGTCACACAATATATCCTTATTTCTTTTACAGGAGTCGTACTACATAAATACTTACTGTTTCATCATGCTGGATAACTGACGAAAATAACTACACTAAATCCGAGAACACCCCATGTGTAATGGATTTATGATATTTGGCCGAAAATTAGGATGGGGAAAATGAAGGAGTACTCTCAGATTTTACCATGTAATTCAAAATAAAAAGCAGTTTTCTAACATAAATTATTTTATTTACAAAATATACACATCAACAATTCACTTTCACCAAAAAAATAATAATCTGTAGATATAAAATCTCCGAAAATAAAATAAAATATTATTGCCTATTTATTTGTTTATTTTTTTGTTTATTTTGGGGATATCGAGGCTATGTAATCTTAAATTATTAAAAAAAAACCCCCTCCATTTTTATTATTGATTTTCACATAAATTATTCATATGTTAAATGTTAAATGGTATTTTGACAAAAGATTATAGTTTCTATTGAGAAAATCTCAACAAATATCGGTTAAATACGAGCACTGCACAACAAAAACAACAACAAAAAATAATGGTGACCTTCGCGTGTTATTTTATCAAATTTTACAAATTTAACTTCGAATTACACTGAAAATATTTATCACAGCTGTTAAACAACATGACAGGATACTTTTAAATGCAAAACAACAATATTTGAAACAGAATAAACGAAAATATTCAAAATTAATCGTATTAATACTTTCTAGGAACGGCGCCAAACGAACAATAAATAATGACAGCGATCAAATCGTGATTTCGACTTTTTTTTTCATTACATTCACTCGGCAAGCTATCTCATTCAGTACCATAACCAATTCTACACATTAATTTATACAGAAAGACTTAGACCCGCGACCATACAGCCATAGATATCGAAAAATGTGCGAGGAGAACCAAACGAAAAAAGTTGGCCGCCTTGGTTGCCAAAGCAATCGACTGTGCGGGAGATTGGCAACTCGGGTTTCATGCGGCATTCAACGGCTACTAACGTTAACTATCATGAAAAGAAGCCGAGAGTATTTTGATACAAACGCACTTCCCAGAATGCCAATTGCTGCAGACACTCATGTGGCTGGTGGAAAACGTATCCACAGAAGAAGTCCAGTGGGAGCTCGCAAGACCTGTTCTAATCTATTCTGTCAACTTACAAAAAACTGAATGGGTAATTAACAGCTTCAAGTCATTCAAATTTACAGGACAGGATGAAGTCTTCCCTGCAGTGATAAAATGGGGGAGGACACAAGTTGATATTGTCAGTTACATAGTATCTATACGCCAGATAATGAATGGGACTGTGACCCAGACTGTGGAGAGAGGTCTAAGTGATCTTTATACCAAAACCCGGTAAAGGGATTATGTTTGTGATTCAGACCTCTGGTTATACAGACCGATAAGCCCTTCGTCTTTCCTGCTAAAAACTCTGGAAAGATTGTGTGACAGAGACAATCGAGGGACGGCCCTTCAAAATAAGCCACTGCATTCCAACCAACGCGCATAATGCCCCCGGCAAGTCTACAGACTCAGCACTACATGCAGTGGTACACAAAATAGAAGAGGTCATCCAGAATCAATCAATCAATGTGCCTCGGCACTTTCATAAACATAGAGGGAGCTTTCGACAGAAGAAGCATAACCACGGCACTGGCAAAACACCGAGTATACACGGTAGTCAGTGAATGGATAGATAACATGCTAAACAAACTCATTTTAAAGCTACAGACAAGCAGAAACCAGTGCGCAGCCATGGCCAAAGGTTGTCCACAAGGGGGCGTGGTCTCACCACTGCTAAAGAACCTTGTTGTAGACGACCTAATAACCAATCAATCAATCAATTTAACCTAGAACAGTCCCTATATACATGGATGTGGAACAAGCCATAGCAGATGGTAAAATTAAATTATGGAGAAAAACGGATCTGTTTACAAAGCATGACTGGTATTTTAAAATCCAAGGCCAACTTCAAATCAAGTGAGAAGCTGCGTTTATTTTATCTTCTAGTGATCTTGTGTATATAATAAATATTTTTAATGAATTGTATTAAAATTACTTTCAGTCAAGCCAACATTTATCGATTTGCGGTGTAGACTGAACACTAATTTGCCCATAAGCACAGTAAATATTTCGCAAGACGACGAGTTCTGGACTACGAGGATGGAACTTAAATTGTTAAATTTTTACGACTAATGTCTGTTGGCCAAAATGATTGAACCCAGAAAGAGTCGATAAAATAAAATAAAATAAAATTTATTACCTTTGAAATTAAAAAAAAAATAGGTTTGTCAACATTTTTTCGGAAATGCTACAAACTGAGAAGAACACCCCAAGAAACTCAGTTCGGTCCCTCCCAAAATTCATCTTAGTAGTTATCTAATAATCGATCAATGCCGATACGGAATGGTTTTTTCTTGGCGGTGTGCATTGTTATGCACATACCTCTTAATAAATATTTGGTTGTTGTAAATGAAAAACACCTACTATCAATTAAGATTAGATTTAGATCCCATAGCTCAAGCTTATAGCTTAGTTTGGGCTAGATGATGTTGTGTGAGAATATCCAACAATATTTATTGATTATTTATTAAAAATATTTTAACGTTCCTGCCAGCACTGAATCTGCAGTAGGCAGCAAAACATCGTACCTTGCCAAGCGCCTGCGCATTGCTACGTTAATATTATTGTTTTACTATGATTATTGTCAAATTTAATTTATTATAGTGTAAAATAGAATATAGTCCATTACTTTCTACAATTTTCGTATATTTAGATACTTTAAAAATAAACTTGTGGACCGTTTTCATGTATGTGTGTATTATATACTATACTATCTTCACGCCAAATCACTTGCGGGGTAGGCAGAAAGAACCGAGCGCCACACGGCACGCTCCATACACACCTCACTTGCTTCTTCAACTTTCATTTTTCTTTTCATGCATGCACGTCGGTTCCTTCGGTTCGGTACTTCTAATTGCAATATTGATATTAGTTAGGTAAATAAATGTCAACTTTATTAATTTTATGATGTCAGTGTCTATCACTACTTAATATCAATCAATTTGCAATAAAATAATCAATAATTATTAACTAATATTACTAACATAAAAATTAAATTAAAAGATTGAACGCTTAGACTAAGAATATGACACCGGTAATACATGAAGGAAAACAAAAGTATCAAACTTGTTAGTAGCAACAATTGGCACTATACGGCTATGTGCGCCGCGCCGGCTGATTTCTTACGATCGTAAAGAAATTTAAAAACCGAATTTACGCTCTTAAGGCAGTCCATGGCCTCGTTCAATTTAAGCCACAACACAGATTTTTTTTTATACCACTAAGGTGGCAGACAAGCATACGGCCCACCAGAAGGACTGGTAGTCACCGCAGCCTATGAACGCTTGCAACACCAGAGGTGCCACACTCGCGCTGCCGACCCTGCAAAAACCTTCTAAGACCCCTTTTGAAGAACCCCATACTGTAGGCGTTTGGGAAAACCGAGGCAGGGAGGTCATTCCACAACCGAAGCGTGCGCGGTTCTCCACTGTGTCCCGAGAGATACCGGGGCGGCCCGTGTAACAAGTGTCGCCCGTACTGTCGTCCGCATAACAATGAATGCCGTCAATAGACAACATGTCATTGATATGCAGCAGAAACGGAGTAGGGGACAACACTGAGCCTTGCGGTACTCCAGCATTTATGGCCATGCAGTCTGAACAGCTGCCGTCAACGACGGCCCTGATGCTTCTACCGGCCAAGAAGCTGGACAACCATCCGCATAATCTCTCGGGTAGTCCATATGAGGGCAATTTCGTAAGAAGACCACGGTGCCAGACCCGGTCAAAGGCTTTAGAGATGTCGAGGCTCACTGCTAGAGCCTCACCCTTACTCTCGATAGCCGCCGCCCATCGGTGTGTCCACAAGAAGATCGCCCGTCGAGCGACCGTGACGGAAACCGTACTGCCGGTCACTGAGCAGGTCGTGTTCCTCAAGGTACCCCAGGAGCTATGTATTAATAACACGCTCCATCACCTTGGATAAAAGGGAGGTGACGGCTATAGGCCTGTAATTGGCCGGGTCGGTCCTGTCACCCTTCTTGGGTACAGGATGTACATACGCAATCTTCCACGACGCCGGGACTTGTCGCATGGAATATGAAAGTGCTGCATGCAGAACAGAAGTTTCCCTCGGCAGCTTTGGCAAGCGACCAAAATTCACGACTTCCTGAAGGGTAGCCTGCTAGTCGTTCGCCAATTCTGCCGACGAAATCGAACTTGGCCCTGACAATTGCTCTTTTACTGGACCTCGAGGCGGCATTTAATTTGCGTTTCACCTCAGAGATGTTTGGATCTGAATTTGCACGAGCCGTGGTCCAAGCTCTGTAGGCAGATTCTTTCTGCATTAGAGCTTCTCTGCAGAGCCGATTGAACCACGGTCGCTTTTTTGCACCTACAGGGATCCAGCGGTTGGGAATGTAGCATTCCATACCCTCCAAGATCCCCTCAGCGACTGCTACAGCACAAGAATCCAGATCCTCTGAGGCAAAACAAAGCCGCCGCCACGGGTACGACGCATAGAACTCTCGCAGTCCATCCCAGTCTGCTGACTTGTAGTGCCACACATGTCGCCACTCCTTGGGCCGAGGTGGTTCAGGCCTTGCGAGAGGCACATGCGTCCGAACGACACAGTGGTCCGACGATCCTAGCGGAGCATCCACTGAAACACTGTATCCGTCCGGACGCGTTGTCAGCAGGAGGTCCAGCAATGCACTATGCTCGTTCTTCTTGTCTGGTATCCTTGTATGGGATTTAACCAGCTGAGAGAACCCATAGGTCAAGGCAAATTCGTGAGCAGCTTTTCCCGTAAAGTCGGTGGTCCGGGAGCCCAACCAGTCAACATGGTGACCGTAGAAATCTCCCAAAATCACTACCTCCGCGGAGGGACACTGCTCAATCACCCTGTCAGTCGATTGCTGCAGGTGGTCATAAAGGCGAACTGTGTCCGTGTTACCGCTGTGAGACCTGTACACGCACGCGTAGATACGAGTGTGGCCCCCGTGATCCACGCGCGCCCATAACGTAGACAGGTCCCTGTCTTCGAGGCTTGTAAGACGGCGACAGCAGACATCATCCCGGACGTACATACACACCCCGGCTTTCTTCCTGAAGTTGTACTCCAGCTTGTAGCCAGGGTACATTAAGTCAGATGTATCTTTCGGGCATGAGATCTGCGTCTCCGTCAAGAAAAAAAGGGTCGGTTTCCCAGTTTCAAGATGGTGGTGGACTACGTTGATGTTCGTGCGCATGCCTCTGATGCTGCAAAAGTCCACTTGAAGTGTGGACGCCGATGCCGCTGTGGATACCTTTCTATTTTTCTTTTTTGTAGCCATTGTTGTTTTTTTTAATGAAGGGGAAATAAGAAGGTTGAGGGGGCGCCTGTGTGCCGTTGGCGCAGAAGACTAAGCGAGGCTCCAACTCACCAGAGGCAGACAAAGGTAATGCGGAAGATTGGCACGGCGTACGGAAGGGTCCCCGGTCCCCCCCCCCCCCAATGCCGCGTCCACTCCGGTATCCTCCTCCGGCACGACCACAGCACCAGGGACTTTACACAGGCTGCTGGTTCAGCCTCCTGGGGCGGAGATTAAGTGATCCCCAGGTTCGGGTCCCGTACAGCCTGCGGGCGGTCAGCGGTCAACCGTTTCACCGGGTCTCCCTGACCGCCGTACCAATACTCCGCGCCTCTGGATAGAGGCGCGGGTTGCGGATGCCAATGGAGACAGATAAGCCTCTGGTCTCACCGTCACCGGCACAAAGTCGCCCCAATGAGCTCTGGATCCCTGCTAACCGACGGAGAACATAACCAAACCGGAGTCAGGTTACTATTACCGCGGTCTTCTGCAGGGCGGAGGTACTGCCCCAGGCGGGCTGCTCAACGAACGGAGTAACGTTATGCCCTTCCTGCTAATGTGGGCTTTTTCGTTAATCCCTAAGATATTGAATCTTAGGGATCTGATTCTAGAAGCCACTTTTGTACCCTCAGGGTGTAACGTTAGCTCCATGAGAAGTAACGCATGTCCCCTAAACCTCGAGGGGAAAAAAGATCCCTGCGCCTTCCGCATCCAATTCCTACTTGCGACCTTTTCTAGATCGTTGGTCCATCTAGCGGGTGGATCGAATACGACATCTGGTGAGATGTGTATCTAGTATAGTCAGTCTAATCATTGTTATTTACATAAATTATGTAATTCTCGCCGTCTTTACAATTTGATATCTATTTTATTGACCCTACTTTGTACTAGTGTTATCGTATAAATCTATTCGTATAGGTATAGGTATCTATTTCATGTCATAGGTCATTGATAATGAATGTCTAAGATGATTAACTATTACGTAAAAACCGGACTCCAATACCACAAACGAGGTTTTTTCTCTTTTTACTGTACCAATACTGTGACTCCGGTCCCGTTGTCCATCTTTCAGTCTAGCCGTCTGTCTGTTTACTGTCACCAGACTTTATCTCATGAATTCTGATAGCTATGCAATTGAAATTTTTAAAGATGGATGTATTTCTGTGATCGTACTGTTATTACGTGACGATTCTGGACAGGTTCCCCAAATTCAGCTGTAAATTTACATAATGAATCTTTGAGGAGTTTAAAGGAAAAAAGCATTTCACTAAAAGTTTCACTGCGACTGCTAATGTTAATAATAGATACTAATGAATATCCAATAAAAACAGTACCAATAAAGTTTTTCTATCAAACAGATTCAGCGGTTCTGAAGGAAATGAACATAAAATATATTTAAGATCGTTGCTCCTCGGTTTCGATTAATAAACTTTTATTTACTTTTAAAATATTAACATTTTACCTATATGGCTAGCTATAGATTTGAAAACGGTTCTCATTTTCTTCTAGAAGTAATTACTCTACATTTCAATCCCAGCGTTTTCATGAGCATGTTTTTCTTTAGCTGATGCATTGATCACCATAACTCGCTGCTGTCTTCTGTGCAGTATGTATAATGCTCTGTGAACAGAAAAAAAATATTTATTTTAAAAATCTACATTAATAATATATACAGGGTGGCCCAAAAGTCGTGGATCAAACGCAACTAGGGGTTAGATGGGGTCACCAGCTGCAAAAAGTTGTTCTACGGGAGGTTCTTAAGGTCAACCCCTGCAGAGTTATAATTTATTTTGTTTTTATGAGAAAATTGACTTTTTTTTTACTAATTCTTATTAAAATTAGAAAAAATCTACATCCTGTATCTTTTTTATAATTTTCACTAGATTGGTACTGATCAGTCCTTGCGTTAGACATGCTATTTATGTTTGTTTATTGGTTGTGTTGAAGATAACATTAAGTTTTACGATTTTTGTTTTTCTCAAATCATAACTTTTTATTTACTTCGGACCCCACTGTGAAAAAAAAATACTCTACCGAAAAGTGACCCGGTATTACAAGTTTTGGCGCATTTAATAGGGATTCTGAAAAGGTATTACACATGGCTACAAGTGGCTCTAATATCTTTCTAGTACAGAAGAAAGAAAGAAAGAAAAATGTTTTTAATCCTGCCAAATGGATAGTACACCGATACACCAAACAATAACTTATAACTATACTTAATATAATAAAAAATAACAAATAAAAAAAAATCTTGTTCCGTATACCGATGCACGTCCCACCCGCGCAGGATAAGGCCGCCTTTCAGCATTATGTCGCCACATGTGTGAAAACATATCGCTTTCCCCATGCAACGACGCTGATTTTCAAAGGCGGCCCCAACGAGGCGAGGACAGGGAGACGGTCCACGAAGGAAACAAAATAACAACAAAACTAATCGTACTATAATACTTATCATTAATACAACATTTATAGTCCGTTCACAGCTATTTTACAACAGGAAGTTATTTTACCTCTAACTGTAAATGGACCACAACATCAAAACTAATCAAAACAAAACACACACAACGCTAACAAAACGCAATTATTTAAGTTCTCCGATTCCCCACGCACACCCGCGCCACAAAAATGTCAGCGACGACTCGAAGAATATGTACATACTAACTACATTTCACTTCATTGAAGAAAAAGTAATCGGTCTAGACAGTGTTGCCAACTATACGGATTTTTCCGTATTTATGCGGATTTTCAATGTCACATACGGATAACACTAACCTACAGATTTTTATACAGAATTTTTTTGTTCCGAAATATAAAATAACAGTAACTATAATTTATTTATTTTTAATAAATACAGTATTAGTATTTTATATAATCAAATAGAAATTTAGCTTACGATACGAAATACGAGAAATTTTAGGCGTAATTATGGCAATAATCAACCAAATTGACATAATAAACGGGGAATTCCATATCTTTTTCGGAAATTCCCCGTTCGCTTTTAGTGAATGAAAAACGTTAGTATTGTATGAATGGATCATACTGAACTGAATGAATCATCTTTGCATTGCATGTTATGTAAACAAAGGCGACAGAAGAACTTTAATTATTGTTCTTTTAATTGTTAATGTTAATTATGAAAATCCCCGAAATTTTAAACCGATTGAAAATATTTATTTGGTAACTAAAGTAGCTATTAAATTATTATCAAATTCGGATCTTACTGAAGACAACGTCAAAACGTTCAAACTGAAATGTCTTGATTTTCATATCGAAGCTACAAAACAAATTAAAATGCGCTACGATTTTGAAAACGAGGTACCTACTTAAAGGCCGGGAATTTTTATGTCCCGAAGTAGTGGCATCACGCAGAATTCAGTCAATTGTACATATGGCGCTTCATTTTCCAAACTTGATTGAACAAGAAAATGTGCAAAAGCTAGATACAGAATGGAGAGAATTAAGAAATAGTTCCATTATTATTATAAATCCAAGCAAAGAAGTAGAATCGTACTGGCAGCGAATTATGACGACCGTGAATCCTGCTGATGGAATTTTTTTATATCCACAACTGTCTAGTTACATCGTTGCTAAGTTTGCCACATTCCAGTGCAGCTGTGGAAAGAATTTTCTCGGCTATCAATATAATAAAAACGAAACAAAGAAATCAGTTGTCTACTGAGACAATAGAGGGACTGCTATATACTAAATATCTGTTAGGTAGTACAGCTTGTTTTGATTTCGAAGTAAACTCATCAATTGTAAATAAAATGAACACAAAAGCTATGTATGATTTCAAATAAATAAATATTTAAAGACATTTTATAAAACAACGCCATCTGATCCCAATGTAAGTACCTACTAAGTAATAAATAGGTAATTAAATCAAATCTTATGTTCATTTGTCATTCAAATTATATATTAGTTACATATATGTATTTTTATGAATTAATAACCTATATAATAAATACTTTCTTGTATGTTTTTTTAGCAATTATTATTTTTGTTCAATATTTTTAGTAATATTAAAGACTATACGGAATTTATACAGATTTTGTAGGGCCAGTACAGATTTTACTTCGTGTAAGGTTGGCAACACTGGGTCTAGATCAGAGCGGAACAGACAAATCAAAAATCCACACTGGTCCGACTGAGACAGCTACAGCGCGTCGTCTTTTCGGCCAATAGTGTTTTGCCTTACCAATATGTAAATAAATACGTTCCCCTCGGACGGTGGCATGGCGTCCATTAGTGAAAATATAAACTATAAATTGTGTGTAGTTTTACGTTGCTTGGTGTTACCCAATACTTAGTGAGAGTGCAATTTTCTAGTGCTGACCAATGTTTCATTTACCAAACATATTACAATGGAGCCACAATGAACAGAAAGAATGGCATGACGGCCTCTACAGAAAGCCGCCATCATGTTGTACACAAACAACAACAACAAGATACTATTTATTATTGAGAGAAACAAATAAACAAACAATAATACTACGACGGAAATTTTGAGGTTAGTTATGATTAAACTTTAAATAAACTTAAATTACATTTTATAACTATTGTTGAGAGAAATGGCAACATTGAGGTTAGTTGTGATTAGGTCTAAGTAATTAAATTCTAAGGGCATGTATTTAAATCAACGTCTGTACGCTCCCCCTTCCCGAACAAAAACACTGCTAAGTCCAACCAAAAACACACTGACCTGCACACCAATTATGTATGCACACTAATTAAATCAAATTCATTACAAATAATGGTTAATGGTACATATTTGCAGAACTGTTTCACTAAACGAATAAGTTCAAAATAGTAAGTATATCTAACAATTCCTTAGCTCAACAAACATTAAATATTTTAAAGTAGAAATCTACCCAATTTACCCTCATAAACATTGCTTATTCCAAACAAAAACCCACACAGCACAAAGAGGTATACATCAATCAATCATCAATACATATAATAAAATCGTAACAGGTCGCTATCCGTACATGAAAGATAAACAAGAATAAATATTATATTATTCCATATTTGTCTCCGGTGGGAACCGAACCCTCCAGCGCCGCAGGCAGTATCACTACCGACTGCGCCACAGAGAGCATTATATAACACTCATAGCTTAATATGTCCCATTTATGGATCCCTTATCGTCTCTCGGGTCAGACATCATGGTCCCAATTGTTCTTGCATGAGCTTATGTTTTATGTGTTTAGAGAAAGTTCGCTTTGATTTCAGCCCGCGGAGCGGTGGTGACAGGACATTCCAGCAGTGTGTCCCCGCACTTCGAAAGCAGCCCCTGAAAGCCATAGTCCTGCCCCCCGGAATCGAGAGTGGTGGCAACACCGACCTTTTGCTATACCTCTGCTTGTCGTGCCTCCAACATAACTTTTCATATAGATAAGTTGGTCTTTGTGTATTTATGACTCCAAACAATAGCCCAGCCAAGTGTAACTTCCTCCTCGCATTCATTTTTAGCATTTTCATGCTATTAATAAATGGTGTGACATGGCTCCTCCTTGGAATATCAATGCAGAACCGAACACATGCATTCTGGACTCGCTGTATGATGGCCTCTGTCCTTTTAAGAAGACAGGGACCATATACCGTGTCGCAATAGTTAAACCTTGACAGTATTAAGCTGTCAACTAGTAGTTTCCTCATTGACAAACTCAAATATGGCCTTATATTGTACAGGACTTTTAATCTGTAATAACAGTTACTTATCACCTTGTTGATATAACCCTCAAAGCGCAACTCTGAATCCATCACAAGACCCAAGTTTGTCGCCGTCTCCACTCTTTCTATTGCCTGTTCATTTATTTTTATATTAGGGTCTTGTGAAAGTATTGAGCTGACCTGTTTCTTTGATCCCAATATCATGAACTTAGACTTCATTGGATTTAGCAGCAAAGAGTTTTGCTTTGCCCATGATACCACTCTACCAAGATCCTCGTTCAACAGCTCCACTGCCGCTGCTGTGCCGGAGGGTTCAAAATTTACGATTTTTGACGAATTGACAAATTGTACGATTATTCGTAGCAAGGCCAAAGTTAACCCAGCCATAAAACTCGATTAGGCTTATTTAAAAATAAACTGGAACTAATACAATTAATGACAAAGACTCTCTGCCTCTCTTTTACACTAACCATTTAATCCTTTGTCAATAAAAGGCCGGTTCACCCGTCAGATCAGGTAGCGATATCTTTTCTAGGAAACAAAGGCCGGGCCGGCGCGGCCGGGGCGGGGGCCGGGGGAATGCGCGTGAGCATGTTTTTTTAGAATGTTTAGTGTTCTTTAGTGACTCGCTTCCTGCCTGTGAGTACGCACGTGTTCTTTTTCTCGGTTTTACGACGACTTGTGATCAGTTTCTTTCCTTTGACCTACGCTTTGTTTTTCGGACTTGTGATAGATTGCCTACCTGTGACCAGTGCTGTGTGAATCGGACGGATTGGCTAAAAAAGTGGACAGATGGCTGCTGCGAGGAGAGAATACACCCAACGGGAGTATGCAGAAATGCATTACCTGTATGGCTTTTGTGACGGTAATGCCCGGGCTGCTGCCAGGGAATATCGTCAACGCTACCCTAACCGTGATCGTTTTCCGGACTACAGGGTCTTTATGCGCGTACATAATTCGTACATGGAGGGAGTCTTACCCGGTCAGCATGCTCCGAGAGCAGGCAGACCTGTGGTGCAATTTGAAAATGAAGATGAAGTGCTGAGAGAATTAAGATTGGATCCTAGTACAAGTCAACGCCAAATATCCCGTAATCTCGGGATTCCAAGATCGACGGTGCAACGTGTCATTAACAGAAACAAATATCACGCCTACCACGTGCAAAGGGTGCAAGCTTTGCTGCCCGGTGACTATGAACCTAGAGTGCGGTTTTGCAGAGAGATGCTAAGATACCACAGAGAGGATCCGCAGTTCTTCAACAAGGTTTTATGGACGGATGAGTCAACTTCTAGAAGAATGGGAGTATTCAATATCCACAATCTACATTTTTACTCCAGAGTGAACCCCCATATCATAAGAAATGATCGATTCCAGCATCTGTTTGGTATTAACATGTGGGCTGGTATAATTGGCCAGCAGTTGGTGCTGCATGAAATGCCAGCAAGGCTGAATGGTGCTCAGTATTTAAATTTTTTGCAAAATAATTTAAACCATATTCTTAACGAAGCTGAAGTTCCAGAAGAAAGAATAGCAGAAATGTGGCTGCAACATGATGGCGCCCCGCCTCACTACGCTCGAGCAGTTAGAGATCATTTGAACGAGCGCTTCCCCAACCGGTGGATAGGTCGAGGCGGTCATATTGCGTGGCCACCCCGGTCGCCCGACTTAAATCCATTAGATTTTTTTCTTTGGGGCTATTTTAAAGAAATAGTTTACCAAGGAGAGAACAATAGCGAACAAGAACTACGACAAAAGCTCGAATTTGCTAGGGTACAAGTTACTAACAACAGAGGTGCATTCCGTAGGTTACGTAGGAATTTTATTAGACGGTGCAGATTATGTATTATGGTCAGAGGCAGGAATTTTGAGCATTTATTGTGAAATGTTTTGCTTAATAAAACAATTATTTTACAATCGTTGTTTTGTTTTTTCGTCCTAGAAAGATATTAGAGCCACTTATGGCCATGTGTAATACCTTTTCAGAATCCCTATTAAATGCGCCAAAACTTGTAATACAGGGTCACTTTTCGGTAGAGTATTTTTTTTTCACAGTGGGGTCCGAAGTAAATAAAAAGTTATGATTTGAGAAAAACAAAAATCGTAAAACTTAATGTTATCTTCGACACAACCAATAAACAACCATAAATAGCATGTCTAACGCAAGGACTGATCAGTACCAATCTAGTGAAAATTATAAAAAAGATACAGGATGTAGATTTTTTCTAATTTTAATAAGAATTAGTATAAAAAAAGTCAATTTTCTCATAAAAACAAAATAAATTATAACTCTGCAGGGGTTGACCTTAAGAACCTCCCGTAGAACAACTTTTTGCAGCTGGTGACCCCATCTAACCCCTAGTTGCGTTTGATCCACGACTTTTGGGCCACCGGGGTTGACCTTAAGAACCTCCCGTAGAACAACTTTTTGCAGCTGGTGACCCCATCTAACCCCTAGTTGCGTTTGATCCACGACTTTTGGGCCACCCTGTATAGAGTACATTATTGACTAAAAATTAAAGTCTGTAGGTATGCAACTCCGACTAAATGTAATTCTTTTAATGTGAGGTATGCACTCGCGTAAAGTATTAAGAAAGTAGTAAGTCATTATTATATGTCTATGATTCTGAATGGATCAGTAATCTAGAATGAGGACAGAAAAATAGTACTATTTGAGGGGGGTTCCCATACAGCAAACGCGATTCTTTTGCCACTTCATTTCATACTCGCGGACGTCACGCGATTTTAGCCGCGTAGTTCCCGTTCCCGTGGGAATACGGGAATAAAATATAGCCTATGTTCACCGCAAAGAGAGTAGCTTCACAAGAGTGAAAGAATTTTTCAAATCGGTCTAGTAGTTCCGGAGCCTATTCGTTACAAAGAAACAAACAAACAAAAAACAGAAAAACCTCTTTATAATATTAGTATACCTAGATACCTATTAATAACGGCAACAAGTAGACACTTGAAATACTCACAGAATATTGAGTTTTATATTTTCATTAAATATAAATAATTTAATTTAAATAAATTAGAAATTTAAGGGGGCTCACATACAACAAACGTGACTTATTTGGCGTTTTTTGGTACAGAACCCTCCTTGCATGAATCCCTATTGCCTTATTTCAGAAGCTGTATGTACCTATTCCATGTTCACGTAAATATTAACGGGTGTATATTTCTACTAATACATTATTATAAATGTAAAATTTTGTGAGGATGTTTGAATACCTGGGGGCCGAGCCTGCTATTTTACATCAAAAAGCCGATCTAGTGCGATTCTATTACGATATTAAAGCAATTGGTCCTAAACTTGGTAGTCGCTTAAAATTTTTACAACATCACTAGAATAGAACTAGAGTAGAATCGCAATACCTTTTTTTTAGGTAGAGGTAAGGTGAGTGAAGGTGAGGTAACTGGGTTCAAGCGGGGGGAGGGTTAATAAGGCCTTGTTTAAGGTGGGCGTTGATGGGGGGGGGGGGGGGGGTTTACGGTGACTGTGGTGGGGTTAAGATGTGTGGGTTGGGGGCGGTTAAGATGGGTGGGTTAGGGGGGCGGGGGGCGGCAAAGTGGATGTTGTGGTGGGGTAAGTGGGGGGGTGAAGAGGGGGGTAATGTGCCCCTTAACACCCACCATAACACCCACCTTATAGCCCTCCCTTAATCTGGTGGGGGTTAAGGGGGGGTAATGTGCCCCTTAACCTCCACCACATCACATACCTTAAACCCCCTTAACCTGGTGGGGGTTAAGGGGGGGGGGGGGGGGTAATGTGCCCCTTCGCCCCTTCACCCCCACCATAACATCCTCCCTTAACCCAACCACCTTAACTCGCCATCTAAACCCCCCTTCCATCGTCACCCCCACCTTAACCCACCCCCCTAAGCCCCACATTAGCCCCCCAACGTAACCCCCCCCCCACCTTAACCCCCAACGTGAGCCTTCCCCCCACCTGAACCCATTACAAAACAACATGACAAGACTACCAAAAAACAGCGGCCACTAGCCCGTCACATAATATGCGACTATGCCTAAAGGTCGATAGAACCGGCGAGCGAACATCTGTCGACCAGTAGACTTCTACCGGTCTTACTACGCGACTACCGAAATTGACAAATTGTACCGACGACCTTATATTTTGCCACGATTTCTATTCTATTCTGACGCGATTGAAATAGCAGACTTGGCCCCCTGGATGTTTGATAAATTAGTCACGCTTTTTTGCCTGTACGGATCTGGCTGAAATGTGGTACCTACATGAATTTTACTGTCTGGAATACCACATAGGCTACTTTTTATCCCTGGATTATGCTCCTAATATTCTTTTAATCTGAGGCTCCACTTCAATGTATAGTCTATACCTCTATACTAATATTATTAAGAGGAAAGATTTGTTTTTTTTTGTTTGTTTGTTTGTAACGAACAGTCTCCGGAAGTACTGAACCGATTTGTAAAATTCTTTCACTGTTAGGAAGCTACACTCTTTGCGGTGAACATATGCTATATTTTATTCCCATATTTCCACGGGAACGGGAACTATGCGGGTTAATCCGCGTGACGTCCGCTAGTTACGTATATTTCTATTCTAAGTGCAATAATTTGAAGGAATTTGACATAAATACCTTATTGAATAATAAATAGGATAGACTGTCTTTGACCGAATAACGTGACATAATCAAGCACGTACATACAATTACTGGGTGGTACTTCACTACAAGCATACTTATTACAGTAAAAAAAAAAGCTTCAACTAAATTCTATTAAATATTGTACTCGATGCGAGGTCAAGACACAACCTAGACCTTTCTGCTAGAATACGGATTTTAAACGTGAGTTATACACATCAGTAGGCTTTTGGAATTAGAATTTAGTTGTATGCACTGACATTTTTGTTCATAAATTTCTATTCTACGTTTACTTATTGATTTTCTCAGTATTCAAAAAAAAATCGCACACGAAGGATTCCGTACCAAAAACGGCCAAAAATTACATTTGTTGTATGGAAACCCCTTTTAAATATTATTATTTTTCTGATTTTAGTATTTGTTGATACAACGGCAACAAAAATACATCATTC
This sequence comes from Miltochrista miniata, assembly GCA_933228765.1. Taxonomy (NCBI): domain Eukaryota; kingdom Metazoa; phylum Arthropoda; class Insecta; order Lepidoptera; family Erebidae; genus Miltochrista; species Miltochrista miniata. The sequence goes on from OW121765.1 coordinate 18,473,260, forward strand.
CTGAGATAAAGCCTCGTGACGGACAGAGATACAGACGGACGGCGAGTTCCATTCTAATAGGGTCCCGATTTTACCCTTTGGGTACAGAACCCTAAAAATGGTATAACGCTACACGCAAGCGCTCGTGGCCCCGCGGACTCAGTGTTCTGTAAACGATTACTGCAGTAAGCAACTTTCACTATGGCCGGTCCATGGATGGGTGACCATCCATGTGATCACTTTGTGACATTTATTTGAGCGTTTCCGTGCTTCGGAAGGCACGTTAAGCCGTTGGTCCCGGTTGCCAGTAAAATGGCTGTCGTTAAGCTAAGTTGAAGGCTTTATTTCAACAGCAGGCAGTCACAACCTGCTCCTGTCCATTTAAACACGGCAATACGGCTCACCACCTATTACGTGGGATAAATTATACAAAGGTGAAATGTGGGCATATAATTATGCCTCTGCCTACCCCTTCGGGGATAAAGGCGTGACCGTATGTATGTATGCTACACGCAACGCCCGTAGGCGTTTTAAAGACTTGCGCTGAAAGTTGCATGACTCGTTGCTTCAATAAACACTGACAGTAGGGATAGCAAGACTATCCCATTAGCTAGGGTTTAAAAGCAGTTACCTCTAATGTAAAACCTAATTATTTTATGACTAACTTTATACGTATACCACTCAGAATTACAGAAACGAACGGATAATGCGTTTAGTCCGGCCAATTTAGACATTCGAAGCTACATAAATTCCCAACAATCTGAAAATCAGTGGGATTGTTTAACCTCCTGGGGCCTAGCGTTATATATACAGTACGTCTAACGAAGAAAATTTGTTTCGTCGCCATCTATTGAACTTTGTTGCAACTTTTATTTCCTTTCGAAAGACTATCTTACCGACCCTTGTTAAAAGCAGTGATTGGCTGAAAATACGACATTTATTATTTTCGTTTCCTAATTATAAGTCAACAATGGCGGCAGGCTCAGAAACACGTGGTAAGTATTTTTGAAATTTTTAGTACAATATTGACGATTTTGTTTATGACTAATGTTTTTCTCTTTGTTTTTGATACCGTCTCATTGAATATGTATCAATATTTGTTGCCAAGTACCCGCGGAAACAGGATTTTTGCATGAAATTTTGATGTCGTACAGGTATTACATAAGTTCCCAATGCTTACTGTAAAAAGTGTAATACCTGTAAGACGTTAAGATGTTTTATAATGAAACTGCATAGTCTTATGTTATTTTTTCTATGTCTCAATAGGTTTACGCGATAAGGATATACTGGATTATTTAAATCAGTCTGAATTCAAATTAGCCGATGAAGAAGACCCAGAACTTTTATCAGAGCGCTGTGATACCGATTCAAATTCCGCGTCTCCAAATTCTTCAGACGGGGAAGATGAACATGGTCCAGATGGTACAGATATATCTTTGGCCTCGTCGACTATCCCTATCCTCGGGGGTCATGAAAAACCCAGACGTGGTCCGAAAACACGCAGAGGGAGATCAAGGGGTGGTGTGAGAACGAGGGGAGGCCTGTCACGACGTGATAACTCGTTACCAAAAACCAACAGTTGGAATAATATTTTTCAGCCAAGGTACAATTTTATCGATACTAGTAACTGGATTGAAGAAGACTATGTAAAGCAGTACATTTCTGATAATATATTAGAGCAGATGGTGGACGCGACAAATAGAACATACTTACTAAAACACGAAAAGGAATTGGAATTAACTTTGAAAGAATTAAAATCTTTTATGGGGATATTGCTAATGATGGAGTGTATCAATTTGCACAAAAATCAGGATGTATTGGTCGTATAGATATGGCATTCAAATCATAAAGAACACCATGACTCGAGTACGCTTTTTCAGCATAAGGGCATCTTTGAAAGTTGTCGTTGACGCTGAAGTACCGGCACATGACAAAACAAATAAGATCTGGAAAGTTGCTCCACTTTTTAACGCTGTATCGAATGGTTTCTTTTTGGCAACTTTCCAGATCATATTATATTGGCTGAAAAATAGGCTTTTCCAATGGCGATAAATGACCAGTCCAACTGTTGGTTTCTGGTAACCAGTTATCACGTCGTGACAGGCCGCCTCTCATTCTCACACCACCCCTTGATCTCCCTCCGCGTGTTCTCGGACCACGTCTGGGTCTGATCGTGCCATAATTAAGAAGTTCCTTAGGTAATCGTTATTTGTAAAATTAGATTATAAGAAAAAATAAGCAATCTGCGGGCTGTGCTTCATCTTACGCGTTCCTACTTGATATAAATATAATTAATAAATTATGTTATTGATAATGCGGTAGTTTTTTTTCTATATATTACTAGTAATCTTGTTTTTTATATAGGTAGATATATTACTGCTATTATTTTATTCACATTTTACTAATATTTCGTTATAGAAAGTACATAAAGTAATAATTAATACCCAATGTCATGTATATATGACAAAAAAATACGTTCGCATTGAGAACTAGTGTCATATATATATGACATTGAGAAAATCTACATTTTCCAACTGATATTTTTTATTTTATTTTTTTCAGTCATTTTATGCCTTAAATAGTAAATTGGGATAGTTTTTGTTTTACTTTTGCACTAAAAAGTTCCCTGGGCCCCAGGAGGTTAAAATACGATCAAAAATAAAATTTGATAGTTCCCCGTCTTTCCCCTGTATGGAAAAAAAATATTCAAGTACAAAGGTCAAAAAATTGAGTGTTTCGCGATTTTTAGCAAAACCGTAAATTTTATCATAAATAGACTTGTTTTAAAAACGTTTATGTTTAAAAAACGGTGGCTCGTAATAAAATAAAACCGGCCAAGTGCGAGTTGGACTCGCCCATGAAGGGTTTCGGAGCAGCAAGTAACATAATATAAAAGTTCTTATAGTTCGTTGTAACTTTGATTGATGTTTTAACACGTTCGCAGTGGTAGTGATTTTTCTAACCGAAAATTGTGGTTTATGACGTATTAAAAAAAAACTACTAGCTCTATCTCGTTCAAACCAATTTTCTTTGGTAGTTTTTATGGCAATGTACATCATATATTTTTTTTAGGTTTATCATTCTCTTAGTTTAGAAGTTAGAGGGGGGGGACACACATTTTTCCACTTTGGAAGTGTCTCTTGCGCAAACTATTCACTTAAGAAAAAAAATATTTTAGGAACCTCAATAGCATTTTTGAAGACCTATCTATAGATACCCCACATGTATGGCCCTGATGAAAAAAAAAATTTTGAGTTTCAGGTCTGAGTATGGGGACCCCCAAAATTTACTGCCTTTTTTCTAGTTTTATATAAGAATCTTAAAGCGGTTCACAGAATACATCTAGTTACCAAGTTTCAATAGCATAGGCCTTATAGTTTCGGAGAAAAGTGGCTGTGACACACGGACGGACAGACAGACAGACAGACAGACAGACAGACATGACGAATCTATAAGGGTTCCGTTTTTGCCATTTGGCTACGAAACCCTAAAAAGTAGTAAACATTTTTTGTAAATAATTTTATTATCTACAAGTTTTCCCGCCGGACCACCTGTACCATTAGTCAGTACTATTGGTGGTACAATTGGCACTGATTTATCCCACTAGTACAATTGACTATACAAATGATACCAAAATATCCCGCTGGACCACTTGTACTATTTGAAAATGGTACAAATGGCACTGATTTATCCCACTAGTACTTCGACTGTAAAACACAATCCTTCTTAGTAATATTTTATTGTTTCCTGGCCGCAAATGATTTATAATAATATTTTTTTCAATGGCAGTTTTAAAAAACGGCCCACAACTCGTTTTGCCTTCCTTACTAGTAATTAAACAAGAACGCCGTGAGATCGTTCTCACCAGACTGCCCCTCTCTAACACGTTTATTGTGAAAGTTCAATCGGATTGACGTTGTCATTTTAGTTTTATTTCAAACTTTGAACAAATGATCCACGTGACCTAGGGACGTAGTTTAATGCAACAGAGTCACAGACTACAGACACAGTTTCGCCGTAAGTCCCTCTGCACTCTATTTTATAGAGAGGGTCTAAACGATTCCGAATTTCGAACCGTAGTACCCAAAATTCAAGAGAAACGGAAATCATCTGTACTGCACAGAAATACGTATATACACCATGTGCAAATGCAACTCATTGTGAACGATATAGACGTTCCTCTATTCTTGGAAAAAATTAGACATTAAAATATAGGTTACATAAGTACTAATAAAATAAAGTAGTGTACTATCACATTTATTTTTTAATGAAGTAACGTAGAGTGTTTTATTGTACTATAATTTATGTTTTCATGTAAGTGGCAATGTACTAGTCTTTTTGAAAATAAAATCTTTAAATCCAGAGTGTAACACTTATATTTATTTCCCGGGTACTAGTGGGATAAATCAGTGCCAATTGTACCATCAATGGTACTGACTAATGGTACAGGTGGTTCGGCGGGCCAATTTACTGAAGTATATTTGTGATAAAACTTTGCAGAAAGCCTCAAAACACTCATTTTTAACCGACTTCAAAAAAAGGAGGAGGTTCTCAATTCGTCTGTCTCTGTATGTATTTTTTTTATGTATGTCAAGCGGATAATTCTGTCAATTAAAGACGGATTTCAAAAAAAATTTTTTGTTGAAAGAAACACATAAAAAAAATACATACAGACGAATTGAGAACCTCCTCCTTTTTTTGAAGTCGGTTAAAAAAGAAAGGTCTCAATGTTTTATGTATGTTCACCGTCAATTATAGACGGCTTTCAATTTTTTTCGTTGAATAGGGGTTACTTCTGAGGCGGTCCCATTTCCACCAGGTCAGGATCTGATGAAGGGATCTAGGAGAAAACGAGGGCAACCACCGAAAATTGTAGGGACAACTAGTGTGCTTGTTAACTTTTTAACTAAGTGCTTTAATGTTCTACACTTTAATGAAGGTATGGCGTCGATCTGATGATAGAGTCGAAAGACAGTCGAGGGCATTCCTAAACAATTTACAGCAGTTATCTTGTGTTTGGGCTTGATTGATTTGTATTGATGAGAACTTTACACCTAGATTGATAGATTCAACTTCAAAAAAAAAAAAGAAAGGTCTCAATGTTTTATGTATGTTCACCGATATTTCCGTCAATTATAGACGGATTTCAATTTTTTTTGTTGAATAGGGTTTACTTCTGAGGTGGTCCCATTATAACCAGGTTAGGATCTGATGATGGGATCCTGGAGAAATCGAGGGCAACCACTGAAAATTATAGGCACAACTAGTGCGTTTGTTAACTTTTTAATTCAGTGCTTTAATGTACTACCATTAATAAAGGTCTGGAGTCGATCTGATGATGGAACCAAAAGAGATTCGAGGGAATTCCTTAACGATTTACAGCAGCTTCCTTGTGTTGGGGCTTGATTAATTTGTATTGATGAGAACTTTCACCTAGATAGATATATTTTTCGGTTCACCCGTCACTTAAAATTATGAAAAAAAATTTTTCAATAAAAAATACAACCGACTTCCAAGAAATCCTGAAAAATAAAATTTACTTTAGCACAAAGTAATTTGTAATTGATTTATCAGATTTTATTCAATATAATATTGAAGTTGGTGCCATGAATAATACCTCCCTAAACCTATGAATTTACTTGGCGCCGACTTCAATATGATATTGAATAAAAAATCTGATAAATCAAAATACATATTACTTTGCGCTAAGTAAATTTTATTTTTCAGGAGTTCTTGGAAGTCAGTTGTATTTTTTATTGAAAAATTTTTTTGTACCTTTGACTTGAAATTTTTTTTTCATACAGATGAAAATGGGGAGTTTTAAAATTTTATTTTAAATCATATTTTAAACAAACTTACTGATTTTCAGCTTGTTGGGAATTTATGTACTTAGCATTACTCTTTATTATTTTTTATCTAATTTAAACGGACTAGTAATATTAAGGCCTAAAACTGGATGTCGTCGGGGGGCGGGGCGACGGCGACAGCGGCGCGATAGCGGCGTGGTCTAACGATCAGGGGGCCGAGTCTGCTATTTTACATCAAAAAGCCGTTCTAGTGCGATTCTATTACGATAATATAGCGATTGGTCCCAAACTTGGTAGTCGCGTAAAATTTTTACAACATCACTAGAATAGAACTAGAGTAGAATCGCAATACCTTTTTTTAGGTAGAGGTAAGGTGAGGTAACTGGGTTCAAGGGGGGGGGGGGGAATGTTAATAAGGCTGTGTTTAAGGGGGGGCGTTGATGGGGGGGGGAGTGCCGGTGACGGTGGGGGGGTTAAGATGGTTGGGTTAAGGGGGGGGGGGTGTTAAAATGTGTGGGTTAGGGGGGGTTAAGATGGGGGTAATGTGCCCCTTAACCCCCACCACAACACAAACCTTAAACCCCCCTTAACCTGGTGGGAGTTAAGGGGGGGGTGGTAATGTGCCCCTTCACCCCCACCATAACATCCCCCCTTAACCCAATCACCTTAACTCACCATCTTAACCCCCCCCCATTGTCACCCCCACTTTAACCCACCCCCCTGAGCCCCACATTAACCCCCCAACGTAACACCCCCCCCCCCCCACCTTAACCCCCAACGTAAGCCTCCCCCCAACCTGAAACCATTACGAAACAAAATTACAAGACTACCAAAAAAACAGCGGCCACAAGCCCGTCACATAATACGCGACTACGCATTTAGGTCGATAGAACCGACGAGCGAACATCGGTCGACCAGTAGACTTCTACCGGTCTAACAATAGAGCTCTAGTGACTACGTGACTATGAAAATTGACGTTTTGTACCGACGACCTTATATTTTGCCACGATTTCTATTCTATTCTGACGCGATTGAAATAGCAGACTTGGCCCCCTGAGATATTGCCATATATGGGTCATAGTCATTGGATAATAGTTAATAGTATAGAAAAAGGTGATGATAATAGATAAGAGATTAATAATTTATAGTACACTAAATTGTACGCAAAGTAAATAAAATACACATACATTCTGCGCATAAAGCAGTACAATGAACGGTCTTACCGCTAAATGCAATTTCTACCAGGAGACCTTTGGATGGACAAAGTTGGTTGAAGGTAATAAGTGGCCAAGCAAAAGATGAGATGCTAAGCGGCAGTCACTCATAAATCCATATTTATAGGTACTCACATAAATATTAAGAAAGCTGGTATGGTCATAGATCCACCAAGAATGTAAACAGCTCCAGGCAGCGTTTCCACAGTTTTTGCGAACAGCTTGCTATATAAAGGTATGTATATAACTGGTATCAATGATTCCACAAATCCGATGAGAGAGCAAATTTTTCCTGTAATAAAAAATGTTATAGTTATTATCTGAAGAAATTAATGTACAATGTAAATGACTCACCGCCTATTACGTAGAACAACACGGCAATAGGCTTACTACCTATTACGTGGGACATAAAACTATAACGTGAAATGTGGGCGGATACTATGACTCTGCCTTCCCCTTCAGGGATAAAGGCGTGACTATATGTATGTATGTATATTGGGTGTAACAAAATTACCTCTCCAAATTTCCTCACGTGACGTGGCATCAGTCAAGAAACATTACAAAAATGAAGAAAAAAAAATCACATGAATACTTTAACCGTAAAGCCGTATTAAAGGTACTATAAATTGTCAATTTCACCCTTTCTATCGCTACTGAGCGGCAGTAGAAAGCGACATCGACAGCCAGACGGGTGCTCTGAGTTTGTTTTGCCACGGCGACCATGTTACCTCGAATTGCCGCGATAAAAAATTAATTCTAAATGTGCGACAAAAAAAATTAAAAAAAAAATGAAAAAATTTACCCCCCTTTTTTATTAAATATTTGTATTTGATTTCCGATGCCAAGTCATCTCATGAAATTTGGAGAGGTAATTTTGTTACACCCAGTATATGTAAATGACGATACTGAACTTTATAAAAGTTCTTTGGTTCTATGAAAATGTGTATTGTGATAAATAAACTCTTCTCTCTATTTCTTTCTGTGTGAAAATCAATGCTTTTATTTATTTATTTATTTATTTATTATAATAGTACAACCACATCATACATATTAAAACATTAACAATAATGAGCACATGGTATTACATCATGAATGACAATTACGGTGTACATAGCATTCACCATGAAAGCAAAAAATTACATCGTTTACAGCGCCAGGTCCTCGAGGTGGGTCTGACGTGGACACACTCTCGCTCGAGGCAATGGTGCAAGCCATGATCTCCAGCGGGAGTAAATGCTAAGCTTATGACGTTGTAGTTGTAACATACAGACATGCGGAAGAAGGATTTTCTTTTTTATTTTGTAAGGATATCCTTTTTAACTTCCACATTTATAATAGTTCTACGTAAGCATCGGAGGTAGTGAGCTGAGCCGTAGCGTAATAAATTTGATATAAGTTTTCAAAGAGGTAAACGTGTTCAAATGTAGCCAGCCCGCAAAAACAAGTTTCCAAAATAATTTGGATTTCCCAATTGCGAGTTAGATTCACTCGGTACTCATAAAATAAATTATTATCCCCTCTTCTTGCATTGACCAGCCACTTTGGAGCCCAGCGTCCAAGTATTACTAATTTGTTAAGGATCTAGTTGGGTAGAGTGTCACTGTTGCTAGACACTGACCTTCCAACGACTCTAACTTCAAGAATAGGTTCAAACATAGCTAGGAGAGCTATTCCTCTTTCTTTAGATACCAGGTGAACAGACACAGACTAAATTGACTAGGAATTGAAAGATGATTTAAGGGATCGTAAATAAAAAAAATCTTATAATGAGGGAAAAATGTATAAGATGACATCAAATGGAAATAATGTTTATAGTCATTTTGTTCCTTGTATGATGGAACACAAACATAACAACCTTCACAATCATAACATTAGATTATTTATCATCGGTTCCTATTTCAAATCCATTTTGTAATTAGTGATAATAATAGCTGCAGAATTACCATAAGTCTCGAGTCCAATATCCGTATAAAAATACACCCACACGATATTTACGAGTAACTTTTTTGTAAATCTCTTATACAGTAACTAAATATGTAGAGCCTTGAGAGGTTATTGGGTTTTGGGAACCTTACACATCAATAAATAAAATCAGTCTATGGCATTTCACAGCCGTGCACGCCTCTCCCAAATTACAGTACCTTACACATATCTAATAGACAAAATTTGAATTTAATTTTATGTTTTGCCTAAGTACACTTGCACACTGACAAATCACTTAGACTCAGGCTTATTCTGACTCACTCTTGAAGTTTGTTGATGGTAGTTAGTGGTAAGCCCCTCAGTGTCGAAATTAATGACGTTTTTTTTTGCTTTTGCGTACCCAAATTATGTTTCTGCTATCAGTAACATATTGTTAATGGTTATGACGAGATGATTATTATGTACTGGACTGTTGAACTTGCTTTTGTTCCGGATTCACAGAATCCTATTCCATAAACAACCGAAGGGGGGATTCGCCACAATCGTGGCCGTCCGACCGGTCATGGGCGAGTGGCTGGAGAGGAGACACGGTGCTCTCTCCTACCGGTTGACACATATACTTACCGGGCACGGTATCTAGCTTTGGTAGGTATCTGTGGCGTAGACACCGGGAAACCACGGCCGAGTCATAGCTGCGGTCCTCGCAGCGCTGACAACTGCGAGGACCGCAGCGACGACACACTCTCCAGCAGGAGTAAGTTTGACTGCGCCGCCTCTTTTTGCGAGCAGGTCATGCTCGTGAAAGAGACGGCGGGGCGGGAACGAGAGAGAACTCTCTAGATCCGCAGTCGGCGGCTTGGGCGCCGCCGACGTGTCTTCATCGAAGACTATCGGCCTCTATGACCGGGGGCCTGAGGACGGTGAGAGGGTTGCTCACTTTCCTTAGAGAAGCAGGCCCATGACGGCAGCGTGACGTGAGGAATTCACGCACGCCCTCCTTTAGAAGCGGGATCACACCCGAGACCCCCCAAAGACGCGGGATAGCACCCAAACCACCCCCCTGGGCGATGCCGCAGTGGCGGCCGTGGGTCTGTTGTGAGTCCTGGGACATCCTCCCGAGGGCTTACCCGCGGCTCCCAACCATAGGCTGTTGGGCGTTAGGTGAGGTTTTTAGTCGGTAGGAGTCCGGCATAGCATCCATGTGGATTTCCCCTCACGTTAAAAAAAAACAATCCTATCCTATAAATAGTAATTTTGTATTAACTTCTTTTTAAATTCATTGCTTTCACGGTTGCGACTTAAATTATCATAAAATATTAATGGATCTAAATTACCCTGAATAATATTAAGCTATCCTGCAGCTCGGCAGAGGTAAGGCGGAAAACCCTAGTGCTTTAGGGCGGAAGCTCTTAGAACTGTAAGCTACACATAAGCTGTCCGAAAGAGTAGTAAAGTGCTCAAATGCATTCTACCACGCAAAAAAGCTTAACCTGTATGAAAGGATTATGTAAGTACCTACTTTGTCGTAAAAACTTTAAAAATCATAAATGTTAGTGTAGTTGACGTCTCAGACTTCTTTGCAAACATCTGGACTGAGTGACGATATTTATTCGAATTTTGAGGTGCCAAAATGTAAAACAAGATCACTTACCAACTTTGTCCTCATCCACAATCTTGGTACCAAGAGACCTGATGGCTATACCAGCAGTGTTACCAAAAAAATCGAAGACAGGAACTGCGTATAACCAATCTCTAGTAGGAACTATGGCATAAGCGTAAGCTGAAAACGTCTTGGAAGCAGTTGCAATAATGCCTATCAGACTGTCATGCATTTTCAATTTCTTACTAAATAAAGTAACGGCAACGGCAGATCCTGAAAAAAATTGAACATAAGTATATTTGTGGACATTCATACACAACATCATCTATCCCAAATTAAGCTAATATACCTAAGCTTGTGCTATACGATGTAAACGACTGATATACATACTTATATATTTCTAAATACGTCCATAATATACATAGAAAACACCCGAACTCCGAAACGAACATTTGTGAATCCCACAAATATTTGGACCGACCCAGGAATCGAACCCAGGACCTCCAGCGAGGCAGGCGGTATCACTACCGACTACTCCACAGTGGCAGTCGATAAGTTTAATCAGGTTGTTGTCAAGAGTGACAGATAGACAGTGAACACATGCAGAATACTAAAAGTCAAGGCAAGGAACTCAGAAAAAAATGTATATATCTCTCGCTTTCTAATTAGTGCCATAACATTATTATCTGTCGAAACTAAATGACCGAGGATCACAAAATACGCGCAGCCACGTTACCTCTATTCCATATTCGGGTGTCAAATACTCTAAATAGATGGTGAAAGCTGACGAGCTCTAGAGTTATGGACTTGCTATCAATTTCATTATTTTTATTTGGTAGATATTATGTAACTATTCTCACTGAGCTATAATTCCCATAACATCTACCACAACTATTACCGTTCTGTTCAAATTCAGTTGGTCTACTTACGTAGACAATCGATCTGCGTGTGAAGTTCCACCTCATCAAGACTCAAAGCCTTTTAACTTATAGAGTCGCGAATAGAGGAGTAGTACCTACTTCTTTGAAGTGAAGTTTGAGATTAAAGTGAAATTTGGTTTCCAAAATTTATTAAATAATTTTCAAAGCATTCTGTTCACAATTTTTATGGTTATAGAAAAAGGTCCAAAGCGTTAATATCAAGATCATGAATCAAGTTACATAAATAAAATTACCTGCAGTTCCCATTAGAATTGAATAAGTGCTAAAGAAACTAAAATCAACAACATCCATGTTGAACTTATTGAGAAGATACAAAAATAGTACCGCTGCTTCACCTATAAACAAAAATAAAGTAATAATTATGTTATACAAGGTGATGTATGTTATTTTAATAAACGAATTTAGTTAACTTCGTAACGGAACGATTTTGCATCAATTTCAAGTTATGATCTCATAGTTTTATTTCTTTTAATACTTATGTAAATGTCAAAGTTTAGAAGCACTCATCATTTTATGTTCATCAAATTATTATGGTATGTCGTTTTAAAATATCATAAATGCTAAAGATTGCGTGAATGAATGGAGGCTTATTATTATACTAGCGGACGTCACGCGGTTTCACCCGCATAGTTCCCGTTCCCGTGGGAATACGGGCATAAAATATAGCCTATGATCACCGTAAAGAGTATAGCTTCTCAAAAGTGAAAGAATTTTTCAAATCGATCCAGTAGTTCCAGAGTCAACAAACAAACAAACAAACAATCAAATGTTTTCTCTATAAAATATTAGTATAGATCACATATAAATATTATTCAGTCAGCTAAATAGCTTATAGTCGGGATTAATACCCTGAAGTACTATTTTCTTCCTGTAAAAGCTTCTGGGAATCAGTACCTAGCATAGCATTTTATTTATAACCGTGTTGACATTTTGATGAAGTATACACCGCACCTCAGTACCAGTAGGACAGTATTGACGGTGATCCTATGCTTTAATAAGGGTGCCCAGGTGTTTCTTAGAGAGGACATCCCAAAGGGAGAAATGTGTCATAAGAAACTGAAATTTGATCATGAATGTGATCCACAAATCCAAGACATTTGGAATGACTCTGTTTTCAAACCGCTGTTAGTTCATCTAAAACCCCCTGCTGAAATGTCCGGTGAAGCCTCTGCTGGACACGGTTTTTAAAGGGTGACCCTAAAATATGTCCAATACGCACTTATCGCTAGTTACATAATACTAGCGGACGTCACGCGGTTTCACCCGCGTAGTTCCCGTTCCCGTGGGAATTCGGGAATAAAATGTAGCCTATGTTCACCGCAAAGAGTGTAGCTTTCCAACAGTAAAAGAATTTTTCAAATCGGTCCAGTAGTTCCGGAGCCTATTCGTTACAAACAAACAAACAAACAAACAAAAAAACAAATCTTTCCTCTTTATAATATTAGTATAGAAAATTCCACGTTATAGTGAACAATATGTAATCAGACGATACCATTGAAAACTGTTCCATTACAATTATATATTATTAAATGTGTATTTTTTAATGTCATTTGGTTTTCTGTTAGCTAAGATACCTATGGAAAATACGTATTGGCAATATTTTCGATATATTGTTACTAGCGAATAAACTTTATAAATAACTTACCAAAAACTGGTCCCATGATGACAATATGAGCTAAAATCACTAGATATATCTGTATGAGTTGTCTGCGTCTAGACAAAACTAAAAGTGAAAGTGTATCCCACACATTTTTAGGGTGGAAAAAGTCCATTATTTTTTCGCACGTAGTTCCTTCCAATTTTATCGTTCTCACGTTCTTAATCCTGAACAATGTGTACAGGAATCCAATACAATATAATGCTAAATTGATTCCGAATATGCCATAATAACCAACAGCTTCCGTCAATATACCACTTATTGACGTGCCTAAAGGTACTCCCAGTGTTACAATTATACCCACCATTCCGATCCTAAATGTACGTGATTCAACTGACGTCATATCTGCAATCAAACTGTAAGAGCCCATCAAGGCGATAGCATATCCGCCTGTTAAAGCAGAGGGTAAAGCTTCTATCAAAGCCGTTGCCCATAAAGGCCACTCAAGGAAGAAATATGTTGCCAGTAATAGTCCAATTGACGATATTATTTCGCCAATAACAGGTATTAATAATAACGCTTTTCTATTGCCAGTTTTATCACTCCAAGCTCCAACATTTAATATAACAATAGCAGGTATACTACTTTGTAGGGGTTGTTGCCATGCAGTCATGTCAGCTACTAAAATTGATGCGTTTAATTGGGCTGCTGTGCCCAGCGTATCATTTTCATTGGTATCACCGTTAATAGCTCTGAAGCAAACTTCTTCGGACATCCCTAGATCTACGCGACAAGCTTTTTCTAAATTGAGCTTCTGCACTGCCAACGCTGATATAGCAATTGGTAAGATGTAACAAAACAAAAAAGGTTCTACTGTAAAAAAATTGAAGAACATCCGCGTTCTTCTAGCACACGAAACTGGTTCTTCGACAGTACCGTTTTCCTTAATTTCTTCATTTTGGTGTCCATTGATATCGGTAAGTTCAATATTTTTATCACTTTTCACATCCATTTTTTCACTAAATCACGTAGGTATGTTATTTTTTAATTTATGTGTACGAGTGCGTTTTCTTAAAAATATACGATGCGACTGAATGGTTACCTCTGGGTTATCGAAGTCATCACGGAAACTTGTTTTTGTGTAGTTTACATATCTATTATACTTGAGTCAAATGAGTATCGGCTTATGAGTCTGATTTGCCCTTGATCAAATTATAATAATAAAAGGTGTTATCAGATGATGTTTGTAAACCTTACACGGAATATATTTACCTAAAACTACAAGTTTTTAACAAAATGATTGCGATCACTTGACTTCTGCTATGGCAACAGCTAGTTTAAAAAATGTATTAGAAACGATAGTACACCGTAACTTACGTATATTTTTAAGAAACACCTTTAGTACCCACTTTTTTTGTAATTAAGATTTTTCACTTTTGTAATTATGTAGTAGTAGTATAACTTGAACTGTATACTTAGTATTACCACTGTCAACCACTCGTTATACAGTTATACGTCGACTGAGATAAGTTTGCTACTACAACCCAAAATGCTCTTCTAAATGATGTTCTTATAAAAAGTTGCCGGCACTTTGATGTAATTAGTAGTTTATAATACCGTTAATCGGTTCAGCCTCGTAGTAAATAATAGGTTAAACTATTAACCAAGCTAACATAGTGAGCAACTCTATTTCCAAGTGTTCAAATTTTATATTTACCTATTATTCTTTACAGGACGTATTTTTCAAACGATTTTCATAACACTGAGTATCAATGTTGATTGACTGTGTAGATTTTTGTCTAAGGCGATTTCTGATTAAAAGGAAAATGAAAACAGTGTTTATTGTTATTACTTGAGTATAACGCACAACATTCTTGAGTTGCTATATTATATCACCTTAAAATGTCTCTCATTACTAAGTGTAAAAGTGTTTTTAAATAGGTACGTGTATCCTAATTTCTTCTACCAAATTAGATGTCTACTTTATTTTTGTCATAAAGAGTTGAAAAACGAAAAATCAATGAATGCATCAAAACCATCGAAAATCAACAATGAGCTGCCGTTTCCAAAATTTGTAGTATCATTGTACAATCGAACCTACATGCCTACATAGTCAATGTATGGAAACGAGTATCCGCAAATGAGATTAGGTAACTATGTAATCGATTATCTACAGATGGATCTATGAATCATTGATGTCTAGTAGTGACCTGAATTACAGGGTACATACATACATACATACATATGGTCACGCCTTTATCCCCGAAGGGGTAGGCAGAGGCATATTATATGCCCACATTTCACCTTTGTATAACTTGTCCCACGTAATAGGTGGTGAGCCGTTTCGCAGTGTTTAAATGGACAGGCGCAGGTTGAGACTGCCTGCTGTTGAAATAAAGCCTTCAACTTAGCATAACGACTGCCATTTTACTGGCAACCGGGATCAACGGCTTAACGTGCCTTCCGAAGCACGGAAACGCTCAAATAAATGTCACAAAGTGATCACATGGATGGTCACCCATCCATGGACCGGCCATAGTGAAAGTTGCTTACTGCAGTGATCGTTTACAGAACACTAAGTCCGCGGGGCCACGAGCGCTTCACGGGCACGGCACGGGCCACAGGGTACAGTACCTATATTAAAAATTAAATTAAAAATTTAAAAAACCCCCGACTCACAAAAAAAGAACAATAAAAAAACCTGTAAAAAGTAAAAAAATAACTATTATATTATGACCTATCTACCCTAAGTATTGAACCTTTATTATTATTATAGGTAGCAATATTATTTACGTATTCATATTTTAACTAACAGTCTGTCTCGTCGGGGGACCGCTCTATACCTACACAGAGACAGGCGTATGATTAGGTTATGATTAGGTGAGCGGTCCCCCGACGAGACAAACTGTTAGTTAAAATATGAATACGTAAATAATATTGCTACCTATAATAATAATAAAGGTTTAATACTTAGGGTAGATAGGTCATAATATAATAGTTATTTTTTTACTTTTTACAGGTTTTTTTATTGTTCTTTTTTTGTGAGTCGGGGGTTTTTTAAATTTTTAATTTAATTTTTTATTTCATGCTTTTTATAGGGGTTTTTTAATATCAACATACGTATATGTATATACATAGTCTATCCACAATTATTCAGAGCTAATGCGAATTGCGCGGAGTGTGGTTAAAGAATTAGAAATACATTCAACTCCTCATATCTTTCGAATGGCTAAACCGATTTTCATAAAACTTGCGGTATCGTGATGTATAAGTTATGACCTTTCATTTGATACCCAACACGGGTATATTTGAACACATTCAATTTTTCATCACCACTTTCACCCCTCATATCTTTGAACTGGCTTAACCGATTTTTTTAAAACATAGCTAATAACACTCTTCCCTAACCCATCTTTCAAACAAAAGAAACAGAATCAAAATCGGTTCATCCGTTTGGGAGCTACGATGCCACAGACAGACTTACACACACACACACACACACACACACACACACACACACACACACACACACACACACACACACACACACGTCAAACTTATAACACCCCGTCCCGGTTTCCGTCGGGGGTTAAAAATGTAAAGTCAATAATGATCGCTTCGTGGTGTCGGCACTATCTTCTTTTAATAATAAGTTGCAGCTAATATATTATAGGAGTTACGGTCATTTGAAGATTCAACTGTAACCTTCAGAGTTATACTGTGTTTATAGATACCTACTCATTAGAATACATGTAAATGTATTGTGCTTAGTCTGATATTATAAAACTAAAAACTGTTCTGCTCAATACATACAGCAACATTTATATTTATTCACATTATTTGTTTGAACTGGTTCAAACGCTTTTCCTGCTGAAACCAAGATATACCCCGGGATCTAAATTAAATATTCTATAGCATCTATAAAACTGAGAAACATATAACTATTATCATCAATCATCAATCAATATCATCAATCAATACATATAATAAAATCGTAACAGGTCGCTGTCTGTACATGGAAGATAAATAAGAAAAAATATTATAGGGGGGCTTTATGAACGCAATAGAACCCAAAACAATGATTTTTAGAATTTTTGTCTGTTTGTCTGTATGTCTGTGGTATGTCTGTAAATCTGTTTGTCTGTACGGTTGTGCACGCTAATCTCAGTAACCGCTCAACCGATTGCAATGCGGTTTTTTGTATTGTGTTGAGGTTTGCTCCAGTTAACATTTAGCGTTTGTTTTACGTAAATCGGTTAAGAAATAAAAGAGTTATAACACTTTTAAGAATCAGATATTTTGAAAATTTTAATTGTAGGGGTTTCTTTGAATGTGAGTGAACCTAAACTGGCGTGTTGGCTTAATCATAAAAGAGAAGGCGTGGACTGAATTGTTTTAAAATAGACTTAATCATTAAGCTCTTTTATGATTAAGCAAACAGGGCAGTTTCAGACGCTGCTTGATGACTCTGATGAAGAAATACCTTTCCTTTCATACACCTTATGTGACGTAAACGAAGTTGCGGGCTCAGCTAGTTTGGAATACATATTACAGATCAGTTTACTATGCAATCCCTACGATAGCTATTGCACGTACAGATCATGGCACTAGAACCTATTTATTCGAAGGTTCCCACTTTCCAATATGGCCTCTATTCAAGGATTGCTATATCGATAACATAAGCCCCATAAAACGTGATCGAATCTGTCACGTAGGATTTAATGGTTATTCAAATTATGACAAGTTCTTTTTTATATTTTGCTGCCCGCCTGGTGAAAAGCCATGACATTGTCCAGGGTTTTAGGGCCACTTACACCTTCAATCATTGACAGTGCCATTCGAGTGGATCAAACTCAAACTCAAAAAAACATTTATTTCGCATAATCCTAATACATAGGCACCTTCGACACGTCAATGAATACAATGCAAATAGTACCACCAGTTCGGAACGCGGCCCGCTTGAGAAGAACTGGCAAGAAACTCGACGGGCTTTTCTTTTTGTGCTCTATTTACAAAATTTAAACTAAAAATCACAAACTATTGCTTGAGAATGCAGTACAGCAAGCAGATCATTTCCAGGCTTCCTTGTCAAGCAAATAATCGTCAATTGAATAGTAGCCCCTGCGGTACAATTTACTTTTTATACACTTTTTAAACTTATTTAAGGGCATACTTTTTATTTCATTTGGAAGCCTGTTGTAAAAACGTATACAGTTACCCAGGAAGGAATTACTGACTTTTTTCAGTCTACACTGATGACAAACAATGTTATCTTTATGTCGGGTATTTACACTGTGTATATCGCTTAACTTAACGAAACTAGATAGATTCTTTTGCACATACATAAGATTTTCAAAAATATATTGTGATGCTACAGTCAGAATATTTACCTCTTTGAATTTTTCGCGCAGAGAGACCCTTGGACCTAATCTATATATGGCTCTTATGGCTCGTTTTTGTAAAACAAAAATTGAATTTATATCTGCGGCATTACCCCACAGTAGAATACCGTAAGACATAACACTGTGGAAGTAACTGAAATAAACTATTCTAGCTGTATCTACATCAGCCAAATGCCTAATCTTTTGTACCGCAAATGCTGCTGAACTTAACCTGCCAGCTAGCTTTTCAATATGTGGACCCCACTGCAATCTTGACGAAGTAAACAATGCCCTCTCTAGGGTAGTCCACTGGTTTAACGCAAATAATTTATTGTTAAATGAAACTAAAACAAAATGTATTAGATTCACCTTGCCAAATGTTAGGCTCGTTAACACCAGTATTAGGATTAGGGATGATCAAGTAGAATTGGTCGATGAAACTGTCTTTCTGGGCATAAAGTTTGACTCCAACTTGCAGTGGGGGCCTCATATCGAGAAAGTCTCGGGCAGACTGAGCTCTGCAGCCTATGCCGTTAAAAAGATCCGACAACTGACAGACATTAGAACAGCGCGTCTTGTCTACTTTAGCTATTTCCACAGTGTCATGACCTATGGCATACTATTATGGGGTAACGCTGCCGACATCGAATGTATCTTTGTGTTGCAGAAAAGGGCTGTCCGGGCTATCTATGGTATGGGGTTTCGGGAGTCATTAAGAGAAAAGTTTAAGGATATCAACATCCTTACTGTGTATTCACAGTACATATATGAAAACTTATTATATACTCATAAAAATAATAGTAAATTTATTAAAAATAGTGATATCCATAACCTAAACTTAAGAAATAAGAATAAATTGGCTGTACCTAGATTTAGGCTTAATAAAATAAGCAATTCTTTTGCGGGCAATTGTATTCGAATGTACAATACATTGCCGAAAGCCGTAACAGGTTTGTCAGTTAATAAATTTAAAAAACTAATAAAACTTAAATTGTGCCAGAAAGCTTATTATAGCATTAAAGACTTTCTAGAAGACAAGGCTGCCTGGCAGTGACACGAATTGCTCCTTTCTACATTTAAAAAAAAACTGTATTAGATACTAAGATGAATTAATAGGGACCGGACTGAGTTTCTTGGGGTGTTCTTCTCAGTCTGTAGCATTTCCGAACCCCCGGTAGAGTCACAAAAATTTTGACAAACCTAAATATTTTTTTAAAAATTTCAAAGGGAATAAATTTTATTTTATTTTATTTTATTTTATTTTATTTTATTTTATTTTATTTATTTTATTTTATTTATCTGCACGGATGTGCACAAGATAATGCCACTTTCCCATATTTTGTCATTGCTAGGTTTACACTCAGAGCACTCAACAGAACCTTGCCAAATCCTACTAATCCTACTTCCTACTACCCTACTAATCCTACTAATATTATAAATGTGAAAGTTTGTGAAGATGTTTGGATGTTTAGATGTTAGGATGTTTGTTACTCAATCACGGTCTAACGGCTGAACGGTTCGGGCTGAAATTTGGAACCGGGTTAAATTATAGCCTGGAATAACACATAGGCTACATTTCATCCCGGGAATATGTTCCCATGGGAAGCGGGAACGGGGGAACCAAATTCCACGCGGGCGAAGCCGCGATCATCAGCTAGTATAATATATTATGTACTTGCCATTCTTGCGACCAATAAGCAAAGAAAGATTTCTAAATGCAGCAAACAGTGATTGTTACCGAACTCTGAGC
Source organism: Miltochrista miniata (assembly GCA_933228765.1). Lineage (NCBI taxonomy): Eukaryota > Metazoa > Arthropoda > Insecta > Lepidoptera > Erebidae > Miltochrista > Miltochrista miniata. The sequence continues at coordinate 18,493,452 of OW121765.1, forward strand.
AGATGGAACTGTGAATGCTTTTAATATCCCTATTAATCTGTATCTCTGTTACGTTTTAACACATAAGCCACTGAACCAATTTTGATAAAATTTGGTACAGAGATAGTTTGAGTCTAAGGAAAGGACATAGGCTGCTTGTTAACCGACTGCGCAAAAGGAGGGTGATGATTTTCGCAATATCGACTTCAATTCAATTCAATTCAATCACTTATTGTGTTTTTTTAAGCTATTGCATAGCTTCTATCGCGGGCCTTGCGTGGAGACCGAATCCAGAAATTCTGTCACGAAAACGAATCACACTCTCGGCTACCTTCGGCCACGTTCGTGTATCTCACACTTCAAATATAGTGGAATTCAACAGATTCAAACAATGTAGTAAACAAACAGATTGGATCTCGACTCTCCATAATTACTTACATTTAAATATCAATCCTGATCATATTCGTTTTAAGGAACCATAGTTAGATTTATGCGGCCATTTCGACACTAATTTACCTTTAGAATATAGAATAATTTCATGAAAAATACTTCAATGATAAAAATTTAAACCTGTCATTCTTGCTTGTCATTAAATTATTTTTTCTCAGTCTTGTTTGTCTTTGGCATATACTCGCTTATTGATTATGAAAAGAGGTTTAATCATAATCAGTTTGAAAACAATTACCTAGTTTAATAGTATAATAAATTATTTAAAAATGAACTTCAACATTAAATAATTATAATCGGTAATCGTAAAACAGTACTGTGTGAGTGTGTATTGTTCTGAAGTTCTGCGAGGTTTTTCTATTATCACTAATTTGGTATATCAATGACTTTGCTTCAAGTAGGTACTTTGGCTTTTGGACATTTTCTTTGCGATCTAATTAAAACTTTTTTATATATACTCATATAATTTCTAAGTAGGTATGCATACATACGGAGAATTTAAAACGGCAGTAACTTAGTGATTAAAACCAATGCAACACACACACACACACACCCACACACACACTCACACACACACACACACTCAAAAATCAACTCACATGAACATACATGCAACAAACACACACACCCACACACTCACACACACACACACACTCACTCACACACACACACACACACACACACACACACACACACACACTCACGCACACTCACACGCACACGCACACACACACACACACACTCACACACACTCACGCACACTCACACGCACACGCGCACACACACACACACACAGAGACACACACACACAGACACACAAACAAGTCCAAAAGTTCTAAAGTCCAAAAGTCCAAAAATACAAAAGTACAAAAGTCCAAAGTACAAAAGTCCGAAAGTCCAAAAGTCCAAAAGTCCAAAAGTCCGAAAGTCCAAAAGTCCAAAAGTCCAAAGTCCGAAAGTCCGAAAGTCCGAAAGTCCGAAAGTCCAAAAGTCCAAAAGTCCAAAAGCCCAAAAGTACAAAAGTCCAACAGTCCAACAGTCCAAAAGTTCAAAAGTCCAAAAGTCCAAAAGTCCAAAAGTCCAAAATTCCAAAAGTCCAAAAGTCCAAAAGTCCAAAAGTCCAAAAGTCCAACAGTCCAAAAGTCCAAAAGTCCAAAAGTCCAAAAGTTCAAAAGTCCAAAAGTCCAAAAGTCCAAAAGTCCAAAAGTCCAAAAGTCCAAAAGTCCAAAAGTCCAAAAGTCCAAAAGTCCAAAAGTCCAATAGTCCAATAGTCCAAAAGTCCAAAAGTCCAACAGTCCAACAATCCAAAAGTCCAATAGCCCAAATGTCGACAGTCAAGTAGGTACTTGGTACTTTACTTTGTTGAACATGGGCCTTAAAATCTTACTTCTTACTAATATTATAAATGCGAAAGTTTGTGAGTGTGGACGTTTGTTACTCTTTCACGCTCAAACCGCTGAACGGATCGGGCTGAAATTTGGTACAGAGATACATTATAGTCTGGAATAACACATAGGTAGGCTACCTTTTATCCCGGGAATAACTTCCCGCGGGAACAAATTTTACGCGGGTGAAGCTGCGGGCATCAGCTAGTATTCTTATATAGAAATAATTATACTAGCATAGTTGATAAAAAATGCTATGTAATAGCTTTACCGCGGCAGTCCCCGAGTGCCACACGTCTTTTTTTTTTATTCTACGCGGACGTAGCCGCGGGAACAGCTAGTACTTACATAATAAAATGGAAATTATCTACTTAGAAAATCTACTTAAATTGAAGACGATGATCAAACAAAACTAACTTAAATCTTAATTTTAAGTCACGCCTGACAATAAAAAAGCTGCAATCGGACGTTAAGCCGAACAGTCAGATTGATCTCAAATCTGCCGTCCTATTGCTAGTAATTGTAATGTATCTACAGTATAATATGTACTTAGGTAGGTACATAATTATCGTGTCAGGAATGACCGTTGGAAATATACCGTGAAACAGCGAACTGTGTCTAATTCCCTATTCTCTTGTGTAAGAATTGTATAATAAGACTTGTGTATATTTTTTTGTGAGTGTGCATTACATTTCTCCATGACTGTTTCCAGTCTTCAAATATAAGACAAGAATCTAAGGCAATCTTTCACAGTTTAAGATAAAATATTAATTAAAGTTCCTTGTAACTGTATACAAATAAAATCAGACTTTAGCAATCCACTGTTGGACGTAGGCATCTCTTAATTTACGCCACATACTATACTAAAATTCAATAATAATATTTATGACAGTATAATATGTACTTAGTTAGGTACACAATTATCTTGTCAGGAATGACCGTTGGAAATATACAGTGAAACAGCGAACTGTGTCTAATTCCCTATTCTCTTGTGAACGAATAGTATAATAAGACTTGGGTGGAGCGATTTTTTTTTTTTTTATTATTGCTTCGGCATATCTATAAAAAGTTGCAGTTTCATGTCATCATTAAACTGAAGAAAAATCAGCAAGCTCATGTTATGTTTAGAGGTGCCCCCGTCATCATTATGTTTTAAATATTTTATCAAAATACTCATGAAATCAGAAAAAAAATATGAACACTGAATGACATTCTGAACAATTCCTAGCCTGTGATCGTACTGAATCTGATAGAGCTACTGCTATTATAGCTTCTTCTATCTTAAACTATGTGGGCATAACTACATCAAACGATCCAAGTAGTGCCATTGATCGTTTAAAGTTGCGGTGTGAGAGAACCAAAGTCAGATTAACGTTACAATAAGCAGAGCGCAATCAAATCCTTCGCGGTTTGTATTTTGATGGGAGAAAGCACTTCTTTGGTTTTGGAAACTTTGGTTCGTATTCAGAAAGAAGGGAAATTTTCTAGACAACGGTTTTATAGAAGATCATGTGCTTTAAATGCGATATCCTAATGTGACCTACAACGTTACTTCCACTTCCACCTTCCACCTTCGCCTTCGCCTTCGGCGCGGACTGATTATTTTACAACAGCCCTTATAATTAAGCTCTTTTATGATTTAGCCAACACGTCCGTTTAGATTTACCTTCTCATTCAAAGGAACCCTTAAATTCTAGGTTTGACGTAAGTTGCGATGCCTCTAATTTTTGAACTACAAAGCCCTCAACCTTGAAACTTTGGTGGAACAATCCTCAAAGTACTCCCTTTCCAATACTAAAAAAATATTTGAAATCGCATCACGAATTGAGGAATTACAACTGAAAAACTTTTATCTTTTATCCCCTCTCCCGCAGGAACCGCGCAAAACTTAGGGATCAAAAGTATCCTAGAACCTTCCTCGGACTATAAGCTCGAAATGTACCAAGTATCATACAAATCGGTTCCGTAGTTTCAGCGTGATACTTATTCGGGATACAGACAGACAGACAGACATGACAAGTTTAAATTACATTTTCGGCTCCGGTATCGATTAGAGAACGCCCTCAATTTAAAATTTTCAAAGTATCTTCCATGTACAGACTCCCGACCCTTTACAGTTTTATTGTATAGATATAGAAGATATAGATATATAGATTTCTATCCGGCGCCACCTCTGTGACACAATAGTACTCTTAATACTGTTCTATACTCGTAGAGGCCATACCCAGGGCTAACGACCTTGAGCAAATGGGCGATATGACTCGCTAACATAGAGTAGCGCAACTACAGAGACATTAGAGTAAAAGAACCACGGAAGAAGGAGAAAAATAGTAGCGGAAATGCGTTCCTCGCTTCACCAAATAAACAAGAAGCTGTGAGACGGTCTCACCCGACGGCCCCTCTCTAAAACGTTTATTGTGAGAGTTCAATCCGATTGACGTTGTCATTTTTGTTTTATTTCAAACTTTGAACAGATGATCCACGTGACCTAGTGACGTAGTTTAATGCAACAGAGTCACAGACTACAGACAAAGTCTCGCCATAAGCCCCTCTGCACTCTATTTTATAGAGAGAGGCGAAAAGTAAATTAAAAAAAGACGTGTGGCACTCGGGGACTGCCGCGGTAAAGCTATTACATAGCATTTTTTATCAACTATGCTAGTATAATTATTTCTATATAAGAATACTAGCTGATGCCCGCAGCTTCGCCCGCGTAAAATTTGTTCCCGCGGGAAGTTATTCCCGGGATAAAAGGCAGCCTATGTGTTATTCCAGACTATAATGTATCTCTGTACCAAATTTCAGCCCGATTCGTTCAGCGGTTTGAGCGTGAAAGAGTAACAAACATCCACACTAACAAACTTTCGCATTTATAATATTAAGGCCTATGTTCAACAAAGTAAAGTACCAAGTACCTACTTGACTGTGGACATTTGGGCTTTTGGACTTTTGGACTTTTGGACTTTCGGACTTTTGGACTTTTGGACTTTCGGACTTTTGGACTTTTGGACTTTTGGACTTTCGGACTTTTGGACTTTTGGACTTTCGAACTTTCGGACTTTCGACCTTTGGGCTTTACGACTTTTGGACTTTTGGAGTTTTGGACTTTCGGACTTTTGTACTTTGGACTTTTGTACTTTTGTACTTTTGGATTTTTGGACTTTTGGACTTTAGAACTTTTGGACTTTTGGACGTTTGAACTTTTGGACTTTTGTACTTTTGAACTTTTAGACTTTGGACTTTTGGACTTTTGGACTTTTGGACTTTTGGACTTTTGGGACTTATGGGACTTATGGCACTTTTGGGACTTTTGGGACATTTGGGACTTTTGGGTCTTTTGGGACTTATGGGACTTTTGGGACATTTGGGCTGTATGCCCAAACAAACAAAAATAGACGTAAACGCAGTTGCGAGGGTCAGCTAGTTATGTATTAATAAGAAGCGCTCGTGGCACCGCGGACTTAGTGTTCTGTAAGCGATCACTGTAGTAAGCTCATTCACTATGGCCAGTCCTTGGATGGGTGACCATCCATGTGACCACTTTGTGATAGTTATTTGAGCGTCGTTTCCGTGTTTCGGAAGGCACGTTAAGCCGTTGGTCCTGGTTGCCCGTAAAATGGCAGTCGTTAAGCGAAGTTGAAGGCCGTTTTGGCGGCTTGATTAATTTTAACAGCAGGCAGTCACAACCTGCGCCTGTCTATCTCAACATGGCAATACAGCTCACCGCCTATTACGTGGGACAAATTCTAATAAGGTGAAATGTGGGGACATAATTATATGCCTCTGCCTACCCCTTCGGGGATAATGGCGTGACCATATTTATGTATGTATGCAACTAGCTGACCCTCACAACTTCGTTTACGATGAAAGGGGTGGTATTTCTTCATCAGACTCAGCAAGCGGTGAGTGAAACTGCCCTGTTTGCTTCATCATAAAAGAACTTTCACGTCGAAGGCGTGGACTGAATTGTTTTAGAATCTATTCTAAAATAATTTATTTCAGTCCACGTCTTCGGCACGGACGAAATATTTAACACTGGACTTAATCATTAAGCTCTTATAATGATAAAGCTAACACGCCGGTTTAGATTTACCCTCACATTCAAAGGAACTTTTGAATTCTAGGTTTTGAGAAGTTGAGATGTCTCTAACTCCTGAACTTCCTCGGATCAATTTTCATTCAAATCAGTAGTTTCGGCGTGATAGGTATTCGGAATACAGACGGACATGAAAATTTTAAATTTCATTTTGGCTTAAGTAGGTATCGATTAGAGAACGCGTTCTTTTTTTTTAAATAGCTTCCATGTTCAGACTCTCGACCCTCAACAGTTTTATTACTATGAATAGATATAGACTAGCAAGAAACTCGGCGGGCACTCACTTTATTCACTTTTATACCTTAACCAATTTGCCGGTAGATGGTGCCTACTTGTGGCGACCCACAAGACGTAACAAGCTAAAAGAGTCAATTCTTTCAGCTTAGGTTGAGAGCAGTGTCTCAAAAAAGCAGTGTGTTAATAATAACTATAATATAAGTATTTTCATCAGTTGTCTATATCCCTTAGCACAAGGTTATAATAGCTTAAGTTGTGTGCGAATGTCCACAAATATTTCTTCATTTATTTATATTGAAATGATTAAGTACCGTTTACAATAAAAGCATGATTACCTTTCGAAGAAAGGTAATAAAACAATACGAAAAATAAGTTGAAATGCATTATGTTCTCATGTAATGCAGTATGCATTGTGTAACTCGGGCTCTGGCTCTGTTACACGCATTACTCTGTACATGAATGAAAATATAACATTTTACGAGAATATTTTGCAGACCAGAGCGACACACGTCCGTCTAGCAACACGACTCCCCCCGCACTAGATTTTTGGGCGAGCGCGGGGAAGCAAGCAATGTGATTTATTCTTTGAATACATTATTAGTTATAATTAGTTAAAACTTATACTAATTCAAAATTGAAGAAAACCATTTTAGAGGTCTATGTTTTCTTTAGTCTCTGATATAAATTTTATTATCATTCATTAATAAATAGGTGTCATACAACGACTTCTAAAAAAATATGGGCTATTTCAGTGATGTTTTACTAGTTATTTATAATAAATACACAATTTCTGATGAAACCATCCTCTGGAACACATCTTGTAGATTTCAAATCTACTTTTGGCTGTCATTTTTCGTATACTGATACCGAGAAGAACGTCTTTATTTGCACCTCTTTTTCGCAAACTTTGTCAGCCACTCCCCTTAACGGCGTTGATGCTACAACGAGAGCTACAGCGGCAATGAAATGCTACGTCGCGTCGCCGCGGCGGAGATATTTTCAGCAACGCTGAGGGCGGAAAACCAAAATTTCTTAATGAAGCTTCTCTTGGAATATTTCCATTTATTTATTTAATTTTTAATGTATAAAATACATGAAAACTTAAGGTATGCTATAAGGTCAGATTTATTCATCAATGCATAGTATTACGTACCTACCTACCTATATGTATAATGAGATGAATGTACCATCTTGTAAACCTGTTTTTACGAATAATAACGAATTTAATTAAATTTAATTTCCTTGTAGATCCCAATAGTATTAGAAATGTGAAGCAAGATGCTTGGACGTTTATTACTCAATCACGCTCTGAAGGCTGAAAGCATGGCCTAGTATCAGTAGTCCGATTAAAGCATCTGGCTGAAATTTGACACAGGTATAGAATAATTATGTTTATTGATTAAAACAGTACGGGTAGGTAACAAATTTCCGTCTCGTCGCGACGCATCCTTTAAATTTAGTTTATTACGTGAATGTTTAGAGACTAAATTAAGAAATAACTGAGTGCAAATGTGAATAAGCCTTCGGTTTTGTTCCGAAACGAGTTATTGGCTTAGTTATGTTCAATGATATACTAGTGTAACAAATAAAATACGTCTTTATTAACAAGTTCAGACTACCAAGGGCATACCACCAAAATAATACGAGTACATAATGCAAACATTAAGTCGCGCCTTTTATCTCCGAAGGGGTAGGCATTTTTGTCCCACGTAATAGGTGGTGAGGCGTATTACCGTGGTGATATGGACAGGTGCAGGCTGTGACTCTCCGCTGTTGAAGATTTTCAAGCCAACCGAAATAGGCCTTTAACTTGGCTTAATGACTGCCATTTTGCTGGCAACCAGGACCAATGGCTTGGCGTCCCTTCAGAAGCACGGAAACGCTCGAAAATAAATGTCACAAAGTGGTTACGTGGTGGTCACCCATCCATGACTGGCCATAGTAAATGTTGCTTACAATAGTGATGTTTAAAGAACACTGAGTCCGCGGGGCGCAGCGCTTCTGAAAATAAAAAGACAGTAAAAATACTCGGTTGAATCCCATCGGTTGTAGAAGATCAGACCAACTTATTTTATGGTTATCCCAGCAAAGGAGAGGGATATGTGCTAATGTACCTAACTACTCTTCGAGAGAATGAAAGGCAAAAAATAATTCACGGGAAAAATGGAACCAAAAAAATTATAAGACCGAGAACGCAGATAAAACGCAGTGAAACGCGACTTTTTAGGTACGTCGACAAATTACACAGCAAGCCTTAGTAAAGTACCACCGCTTTACTGGAGTAGAACTTGGACATCGGTACATGAATACGCCGCTGTTAAGAAGAATCCAACATGAAAATTATTCACATTTTGGGCGAGCTAAATATATCAATACATTATAATAAAATCGTAACAAGTCGCTGTCTGTACATGAAAGATAAATAAGAAAAAATATTATAGGGGGGCTTTATGAACGCAATAGAACCCAAAACAATGATTTTTAGAATTTTTGTCTGTTTGTCTGTATGGATGTACGTTTGTGCACGCTAATCTCAGTAACCGCTTGATTGCAATGCGGTTTTCTTTACTGTGTTGAGGTTTGCTCCACTTAACATTTACTGTTTATTTCATGTCAATCGGTTTATAAATTAAAAAGTTATATCAATCTAAAGAATCGTACATTGACATATGAATCTAAAAATGGGTAAATTAAACTGGCATGTTGGCTCAAACAATTTAGTACACGCCTTCGGCGCGGACTGAATTGTTTTAAAATAGCCTTAATCATTAAGCGCTTTTATGATTAAGCAAACAGGGCTGTTTCACACAATTTTTGATGAGTCTGCTGAAGAAATACCTCTCCTTTCATACATCTTATGTGACGTAAACGAAGTTGCGGGTTCAGCTAGTATTAAAATAATCGTAGCAGTCGGTAGGTACATAGTGATAGTAGATACAAATCTAAAATTGTGCTAATCGTTATATACTGTGTTTGAAATATTTTGTTAATGCAAATTAGGTAAATTGGTTCGATAATTTGCAATCTCACATTTTAGCTCCTCTCTATATAACAGATTGCAGAGGGGCTTATGGCGAGACTTTGTCTGTAGTCTGTGACTCTGTTGCATTATATTACGTCACTAGGTCACGGAATATCTGTCGAAAGTTTGAAATAAAACAAAAAAGACAACGTCAATCGAATTGAACTTTCATTTTCACAGAGGGGCAGTTGGGTGAGACCGTCTCACGACTTCTTGTTGTTTGTGGTGAGTGGTTTCTTTTTAATAGTATTATGTATTATCTTTCGACCAACACGTGATACGGCGCCTTGTATTTTAGTAATTTTATGAAACCAAAAATGTATAAATATTACTATCTATAATATTTTCTTCTACTGAGTTCTATAAATCCCAAAACCCTTTTATAAAAATTATAATATCGAAAATATGATCAACGTTTACTAAATAAACTTTAGTCATAAAACTCTGAATGTTATGCGATCGAATAATTTGTTAGGCTACACGATATTTATGTTCATTCCGATTCCTGATTCAATGTTATAGTTCTAGCAGTTACATAACTAAATAATAACGTTGTTAGGTACGAGTATATGTATGGCGGTTGACATTTCGCGTCAAAGAGATTAGATTTAATGCTTTCATGAACGTCTTCACTTCAAAATCCATTATAGCCCCCACTGATCTCTATGATTAGGCAATATACTGAATTGCGGAATCCTATAGAAATTGCGGTTGTCGTGTCGAATCAAAGCGCTGAGCTCTGAAAACGTCAATATACGACAATGAGACTCAAATTGATTTATACTTTGTAAACGATCACTATAATATAATTTGTGATATAAATTGAGTAGGTATTGTAAAAAATGCTTCTCACTTTGTAGTATCTACATTTTCATCACAAAATTAAAACGTCGTATTTGGAATGCTATACTATACTATCTTCACGCCAAATCCCAGCAGAAAGAACCGAGCGCCACACCGCACGGTCCATACACACCTCACTTGCTTCTTCAACTTTCATTTTTCTTTTCATGCATGCGTCGGTTCTTTCGGCTCTTGACACCACCTTCCACTAACACGATTAATTTGGTCGTGGTAGGTGTCTCGTGGCCTTCCCCGACTCCTACGTCCATCCACTTTCGCATTGTATATCTGTTTTGTCATTTTTTCATCTCCCATTCGTTCCACAGGCCCGACCCATCGTAGCATGCCCTTCCTTACCTTAACACAGACACTCTCTTTCAGACCAACTCTCTTTCTTACATCTCCATTCCGAACGCGATCTGCGAGCGTTACTCCGCAGATTTTGCGGAGCGCGCGCATCTCGACCGCATTTATTCTACTTTCATGAGTTTCCTGCCATACCCAACTCTCGCTTCCATACGTTAGCGTAGGTATCAGCACTGCATTGTGTACAGCGAGCTGGGGCTTTTGACTTAAGGCCTTGGTACCTAAAAGTTTGCCTAACGCTCCATTCACACTATTGCCCGCAGTTACCCTCTTTTCTACATCTAGCATTTGGAATGCATTTTTATATAAGTAACATACATTCATATATACAGTCAACAAACACACTTAAAACAAAATCCAGACAGTCCATCTGGCCGTGATTCGTACGACCAATCATCCAGCATATACACATCCAGCTTAACTTTTGGGACAGTCAGGTAATTATAATTTTTCCTGACTGTCAGCGGAGGAAAATATCGTTATGCAAAACTAATCTAAAACTTAAGGTTATCGTGAAATGACCTAAAAACTATGCCTTTGGCTATTAACAAAGCAAGGGATCTACGATCCAGAAGGTTATTTGTTTTTTGTAACAGACCTTGAATCTGATTCAAAATTATTTTGACAACAATTTTATTTATTAGATAATTCATTCAATTATAAAATATGGTCATTGTCAAAGGCATCTAATTTGTTTGATAATACGCATATTACGCAATATTAATTCATCTTGACCGACTTTTGAAAATTGGAACGCATTATATACGTGCAAAACCTTTCTGTTATTAAATGTGTACATTGATAAGTAGATTCGTTCAAAATGACTGTATTGATAAATATAAATCAATCATTTCAATCTAAAAGCTATTCTAAAACGCAAACCGATTTATGAAAACTATAATTAAGTAATCTTTTGTAAAACTAAAACTAGCGATTGTAATAATAAAGTTAGCATGCAGTTTTAAATTATGAACCCAAGATGGGAGGTAAGTTGGTACTCACCTCTCATCTTAGGTTCATATTTTAAATCATCGTTCTTGATGAATAAACCCCTTTTAAAGTACAGGTTCATCGGAAGTATTCGCATTACGAAGATGAAAGCGAGGGTTTTTTTCGTGAGGAAATCCTCGTGGGTGCCATGCCGGATTTGTACCAACTAAAAGCAGATGGTGACTTACCATACGACTAAGGCCGGGAGTCACGGCTATGCCTTCCTAGGAAGGAAGTGAGAGTGCTTCTGAAAGAACAGCATTGTAGAACTTTGCATACATTTTACAATAATGAAGATGCACCCTTAAGATTATAATAACAATAAAGATCATTTTAGTTCTTAGATGATATTTGCCACTTTTGCTACTACGAGATGTACCTATACATTATTTATCGAGCTCACGACACTCGTTCATGAGTCAGATAAGGTACACCCTATATATAAAGTTGGTTAAAGATGCGATAACTGACAAACTATTTGTAGTTCTAATGTACATAAAATGCAAAATTATAATAAACTAGCTGATGCCCGCAGCTTCGCACGCGTAATTTTTGTTTCCGTTCCCGCTTTCCGTAGGAACTTATTTCAGACTATAATGTATCTCTGTACCAAGTTTCAGCCTGATCCGTTCAGCCGTTTGAGCGTGAAAGAGTAACAAACATCCACACTCACAAATTTTCGCATTTATAACATTAGTTAGAAAAGAAAACCTGTAGATTTACACTTTTTATGAAACCAAACTGTAGAATTGATCATAAGTGGTTCAAATATCTGTCCACCTGATTGTCCTCAGCTTTTAGATACTAAACTGTATGTATTATTTATTATCACCATAAATCATAGTTGTTTACCGAGTATATATCAAATTAACTAGTATATATCAAAGTAACAAAATTAAATACAGTTCCGCCTCATCACCACTTCCTGCGGTCAGCTTTTTGGAGGCGAGGTGCTTCCTATATGTATATCAAAACTTATAATTAATATCTCAATAACTTACAATTATGCTATGAATACTTTAAACTCTTAGTACAATTACTGCAAAGTTATTCTGGTGGAGCATTCTATCTTACTGAACTAATACTGTTCCCGTCGGAACTTTCTGTAACATCCCTAGTTTGGAGCTTTGCTCCTTTAAGCATAGCTTATTATCTTTCGAATTAGTAAAACTTAATATTTATTAAAATTCATTTTTGTAATGTTTCTTATGAAGACGACTTCATTTCATTACATTTTACAAAATTAAATTTTAAAAAAATTCATAACCTTTTAACACAACCACAAATATAAATTAGTTAATAAACTCAAGCCTTCTTAATAAATCAAATTATACACCCTTTTTTTGTCATGTGTAGGAATCCCTCATGGACGCCATGTCGGACTCTTCTCTTACCGACTAAAACCACACAGTGCCTTACGACTGCCTACGGCTGGGAGCCCCGGCTAAGCCTTTGAAGGGACATCAACAACAACACACACAAACCCCTAACCGTTAGCTACATTCCTAGGTAATACTCGTATTATTTCAGCTTGAACATAATTATTTTATATTATACACTCGAGAGCAATGAATCCGGGTCACTTAAAGAATCCTAAAAATCTCGGAAACTAAAAATGCTAGGTTAATGCAATAAATTGTATTTAATAGACAATGTAATACTCCTTAAATGAAGGTATTAAAACTTCTTAGTTATTGTAAAGTTATATCATAAAAAAATCAAATTTGAAAAAGGGCCACTTTCGAAGATGGAACTACGAAATTACAGCATTTGGTGTTGCTTTTGTTTGTAATCTGTCATTTATGTGGGTACATAAACCATGTTGATAGTGCTCTATATTCATTAATCAAGCTGAAATTATGTCGCTTACGCCTGAAGAATGCACCAGAATACTTACAATGCTGGAAACCGGCCGGAGTCAGCGCGATACAGCCAGGACTGTCGGTGTGTCGCTGTCAACAGTACAAAGAGTTCTCCGACGTTACGAAGAAACTGGTTCTAACCTACGCAGACCAGGAACGGGCAGAACCAGGTGTACCACAGCACGAGAAGACCGATACTTGGTGAACACCATGCTTCGAAATCGCTTTCTCACAGGAACTGAACTCACCAATCAGTTTCGACGCCTCGGAGGAAGTAACCCAAGTGCATGGACAGTAAGACGTCGGCTTGCTGAATCTAACTTAAAACCCCTTAGACCTGCAAACGGCCCTAAACTGGAGCGTGGGCATCGTATTTCGAGACTAAGGTATGCCCAGAGCCACGTAAATTGGAGTATTGAAGATTGGTCAAAAGTTATGTTCTCCGACGAATCAAAATTTATGCTCTACAAGCACGATGGAAGACACAGAGTGTATCGAAGACCAGGGGAAAGATTCAAGCAAGCATGCATCGAAGAAAAAGTAGCCTACGGTGGTGGGTCTGTACTTGTGTGGGCCGGAATTTCTTCTGAAAGTCGCACAGAGCTGGTGATCATAGAAAACGGCTCTTTAACTAGCGTAAGATATGTGGAAGAAATCCTCAATGATCACGTTGGTCCATTTATGGTCAATTTAGGTGAGGATGCTATATTTATGCATGACAATGCCCGACCTCATACAGGTAGGATTGTGAATGACTACCTTCAAGAGATGAACATTACTCGTATGGAGTGGCCAGCGCGCAGCCCGGATATCAACCCGATCGAGCATGCTTGGGACGAGCTAGGCAGATGCGTAAAACAACGAAACCCTCCCCCAATCACGCTTCGTGAGCTCAAAATTGCTCTCACAGAGGAATGGGAGAATATTCCCCAAAATCGTATAAGGAACTTGGTGTACAGCATGCCAAACCGCGTAAACGCAGTAATGGAAGCACGAGGAGGCAATACGAAGTATTAAAATTCAAGAAAATCGTAATAAAGTTCAAAAATTTCATGTTTCCTATTTTTGTTTTAAGGAGAGATCAGCAGTTTTTTCTTTATGTAATTTTGTGTTAATAAAATGTATGGTGACTCATATTTTTTTTACTTTCATTTAAGGAGTATTACATTGTCTATTAAATACAATTTATTGCATTAACCTATCATTTTTAGTTTCCGAGATTTTTAACATTCTTTAAGTGACCCGGATTCATTGCTCTCGAGTGTATTTCTCGTTGTTTACCTTGACTTTCATTAAGTTATCTTTTTTAAGTCGCAATGTTAGGTCTTTCTCTTGTACTTGTGTAATAGTAGAGTGTGCATTATGAAAGTATTCCTTGATTACATTGTTCCAATATGATCAATTAAATTATTAATTAAGTTTGAAAACACGCGAGTAGTTGCCCAGTGCGCCACGTGATAACATAATAAAGCCAGCAGCTTGCTAATAACAGTAACAAAGGTAGAGTCGAGCGCAACAGCCGTAGACAGTTGCCGCCGCGTTCGCTTAATCTATCGTCGTATGCGCACTCGCCTTACAGCGTACAACTTGTGATAAAAACAAATATTTTTTAAATTCAAGCTTTCATACCCAAATAATAAAAAAATATGCTACAAACGAATGAACGATAAAGTGAAAAAACATAGTCAAAATGACGCTACGGGTCGAAGTGCCCGGAGAAAAAGCAGTGAGTGTAGAGCCATGCAAATTCAGCAAACAGTACAGCAATGAACTCAAGAAAACGGAAATGAAATTGAGCAAAAGACTGAAACAGTTTATCAAAGACTCGTGGGCGTTTAGATCAAAAGTTACAGTGGAACCTTTCGTTATATGTTACGTATTGCCAAGTGTTCTCGCAGGACTTGCAGTCCAAAATTTATGTTTAGAAAAAACATGTCTCGTAAACTTACACTATGATGAGAAAACGTGTCGACACATAATGCAGGGTCGCACTCACAATTATACAGAAGAAGAGAAAAATGTACAGACTATTGTAGCATCGATGACAGCTTGGAGCTTTCCTCTACAGACTGCTTTACCTGGAATTTTAGCACTGTTTGCAGGCGCTTGGAGCGACCGCACTGGCAATCGGAAAGCTTTCATGGTGCTTCCGATTTTAGGCAAATTAATTTCTGCAATTGGAATAATACTGACAACGGTATTCTTTTTCCAAGTTGGTGTGAATGAAACTGCAATTATAGAAGGATTGCCGCCAGCTCTTGCAGGTGGTCGCGTTGCTATGACCATGGCAGTGTACAGTTACATCACCGATATAACGACCGATACTGAAAGAACTTTTCGGTTAGGGATCATAACCGCCATTTTGACATTAAGTAGACCAATAGGTCTTGCACTCAGTGGTATCATGACAAAGCGGTTCGGTTACTACGGTGTATTTTTGGTATCGTGTGTATTCTATATGTTTGGATTCATTTATATTCTCTTGAGACTAAAAGAGAGATCCAAAAAGAAAGTAGAGAGTGAGAAGCCATCGAATTTAGTGTCTTTTTTTTCTGTGAATGATTTGATGGCAACTGTGAATGTGGCGTTCAGAAGCCGCCAAGGATCGCGTAGACTTCAAATCATGCTAATCATGTTTACATACATGCTCATCGTTGGACCAGTACTGGGTAAATATTTTTAAATTTTGTTTTACAATATTATTGTATTGAGATAGTACTTCCCACACATAGTTTTTTCCATAATAATTACACATGCTTTCTATCTTACGCGTAGGTATACAATGTACATACTAAGATTGTCACTAAATATAAGTCTACTGTTAGTGTTGTTGTTTTAGAAAAATTTCAAAGAAATATATTTGTATAAGAATATTTTCATAGAAATATTCCAATGCTATCGCGACATAAACTGAAATTCACCTAAGGTATGTTCAAATCACGTGATTTTATTATGATTTCACTACGGTGTGTACTTTCCTTCAACTGTGAATCACGACAAACATAATCAGATTTTTAGCTGAGAAAGGATTATGGCAATTATTCATTTGGTGAGCACGTTACATTTCTTCGTGAATTTGCAAGTAAATGTGATTGTGAATTGTATTTTTTTTGTATTCATACAAACGTATAAAAATGTAATAGGTAGGTATTAAACATAAAATAACATATATAAAACATAATATTATACAAGAACTACGAGTACAGTAGTCTTAAGAAGAGATTACCCATAGTTGTACTTAGAAAAGTGGATAGCAGACATTTCAATTCAGAGACTAAAATGGAAAAATATCGTAGCTATTTAAAATCCTTGTATGCGTGGCACAGAGAAGTGCATAAAACGATTGATATTCTGGGGGTCACTAGGTCATTAATTTGTGCCATTAGCATTTTTGTTGCATTGCCTGTTCGGCTCTATTTCACTCTCTATAACAGTCTATATCCTAGAGAGACGTAGATCACTCAGATTTCCTGTTCCGAATATTCTTTTGAGAAATATTTACTGTTTCCTAATTTCACAACTAATATCTGTTTACCATGTCGTCTCTATGGCCATTGCTATGTATTTTTTATATCTTTAATCTTCAATAATTTACTTCCAAATAACTAAATTGATTGGTACCTAAACTAAGCATAATAATATATAATAACTGATCCTAACTTTAAAAAGCCATTAAATTGACACACTCCAAGACTTACTAAGTATTTAAGTATAAAAGTTATTAAAATCGTATTGAACTGACCACAATCTTCACCGCCTATTGTAAAATTCTTGTGATAAACAGTGCCTATTACAGCATTCTTCTAACAGACACCACAGCACCTTCCTTCGCTCCAGACAAACCTTTACCTATATGCTACTAAAAGGCAACTAGGTTTATGAAAATCCCCTTTATTTTACCTACATAGTCTAACTTAGCGCTATTTTCCAATTTCAAATTTGCAGTCACTTTGTGCCTAAATATGTTACTAAAAATATACAGCTACCACAAAAAATTAATAATATCGAAATATTTCTGTCTAGATTTAACAATAGCTCTATAAAAGTGCCATAGCATTGAGCTACAATGATCACAGATGCGCTTGTTGTATCTCAAGTAGTAAAAGGTCTGATGTTTGAACCCAGACTATATTTCGTACACCTAAAACTAGTAGGTGTTTCTAGTTTACTGAGTAAAATTTCTTGCTGGATATTATGTGCTATATCAAACGGCTAGGAAGTTTGTTACAGCACATTTGAATAAAAAAACTATGATGCAAAATTTCACCATGGTTTGTTTAGAAATTATGAATTACATGCATGATGTCTACGTCGAAGTTATGTCACAATAATCTATTTTGTAAGTAGCACAATGACATGGTCTATCTATGCTATAATAATGTTATTTAGTTATGCCCAAGATAATAACTTGTGATATTTACATGCACTAAGTACTTACTTACTTTTTATCACGTCTGGCTTATAGCCAGGGGTCAGCTAGATATTATGTTGGTACACTAGCGTGATCAACATACGGTTAGTCACTATTGCTATTAATGACCAATATTCAATTTTCCTTTCTATGCAATAATTTCAATATCATTTAAGTACTATATTTCTTCACAAAGTTGAAACTAAATGCAAACATAAGCGCCCAGCGTGGCTCAGTGCCTTAAGGTTCTAAAGAAACCCCACCAGAAAAGGAAAGGACGCAAATTCTCCCACTCAAATGTAAATTTTTTTATACATATAATTTCAAGTTAATTTGTGTAGTTGCCATGATCAGTTTTGCCTGTATCCCTTATCAATAGTTACTCAGTTTGTGTAAACTATTTCTAGAAATGTGAGCTGGGGCATAGGGTAATTTCTACCGATAACATTATTCATCAAATATCGTTACTACGACTATAATAAGTAGTAACACGTGTAGAACTTTATGTGGGTGTCGAGTATCACTCTTTGTATTCATAACATTGTGGTTGAGGAACAGAAATATTTGAAAGGTCTGCACTTATTTTAATTACTTCCTATCCTCTACTTGATGGGAGTAAACAATACACGATTCTTAGAAAGTCTTACAGCCCACACTGGAACTATGACGCACTACGCAGTACGAACATAGTAATAAGCGTTCCTGGTGCACAGACTTTTGGGAAGTTGCATTTATAATGAGACAGATAATCATTTTCGGCTCATTGAAAATGAATCTATATAAAAATTACTTAAATTCATACTAGAATCTTGCTTGTTCAGCTACGATTGAGTTCGCTATAGGTAATACGTACTTATTATTCGGATCATTTTGCTATTTTTGACAATCCTTTTTTTATGACGATTTATCGAAGTTGAAGTACAATCTTCAGTAGTAACGGCCCTTAGCCCCTTTTCACACGTACCGGTTGCCTGGTATCCAGCAGGCGGCGAAGTGTATGGCCATGTACTATAGCTTTCACACGTACCGGCGTGATTTGCCCGGCAATGCCATACACTCGCCGCCGTACGTGTGAAAAGGGGCGGGGGTTGTTCTAAAGCTTGTTTTGATTGCTTGGTTACCATACCGGTTCAGCCGTTCTCGAGTTTTATACAGAATTTAATCAGTTTCAGATTAGTTGACATGTCTATTTCATTCTTAATCTTTGTTCAGATCAACTTCGCCATGGTACTGCAATTAAAAATACTTCTTAAACTCGTAGCTTTCAACTTTTCTCGGGTTCGTTTAACTTTGATCGTTGTCATCGTCTTGAGTTTTTTTTATTATCGGTGAACTTCTTCAAAGTTCAATTTTTTGAAGAGAGTTTTATTTCATCTGCATTTATTTTGTATAGGTCTGCCTATCGAAATTATTTTCTCTTCAGAGAGAAAGCTTTTAGTCTATAGCTTTATCATAAAACTTCACATCAAGACCTTTTATCCTATTTATTCTATTTTATCATTTTATCCTATAGTAAGTAAAAGTAAAAAGTATTAAGATTTTTTTTTTAACTTGAGAGAAAATCCTTCATGGATGCTATGCCGGACTCCTACTGACTAAAAAACCTCACGTAACGCCACACAGCCTACAGGTGAGAGCCCCGGGTAAGCCCTCGGAAGGATGTCCCAGGACTCCGAACAGACCTAGGGCTACCACTGCGGCCTCGTCTAGGGGGAGGTTCGGGTGCTATCCCGCGTCGTTGGGGGGTTTTCGGGTGAGATCCCGCTTCTTAGGGGGGGCGTGCGTGAATCCCTCACGTCACGCTGCCGTCATGGGCCTGCTTCTGTAAGGACGGTGAGCAGCCCACTAACCGTTCTCAGGCCCGATCGGTTATGGAGGCCGATAGTCTTCGGCGAAGGAACGACGAAGAAAGACGAAGAATCGGCGGCGGTCCTTAAGTATGTACTTAATACTTTTCGGTGTCATCGAAATCATGTTGAAACGTTTTATCCATTTATTAATCTTTTATCCCATTTATGCCCCAAATCTCCAACACTTGATCCATCATCCATTTTGTCTTTTTACTACATACACATTTTGTCTACTATGTAGCAGACCGATTCATTACCTTTCTTTACCGGTGAGGCCACTCTCTTGAAATGTTATCTTAAGGTTTATAAATAATTAATTTTTATTTTCATAAAGTGTTCAGCCAATTTCGTACATGAAGATCACTAACTTAATTATGACTAGCTCTTGCCCGTGACTTCTTTTTTTTTTTCGTGAATTTAATTGCTCTCTGCTTAGCCCCTAGGATATGTAGCGTGATAATATATAGCCTTTTTTTTTTTTTGAATGTGTGGGAAAATCCTCATGGATTTTATGCCGGACTCCTACCGACTAAAAAACCTCACGCAACGCCCAACAGCCTATGGTTGTGAGCCCCGGGTAAGCCCTCGGAAGGATGTCCCAGGACTCCCAACAGACCTACAGCCGCCTCTGCAGCCTCGTCCACGGGGTGGTTCGGGTGCTAATCCGCGTCTTTAGGGGGGGGGGGGTGTTTTGGGTGTGATCCCGCTTCTAAGGGGGGTCGTGCGTGAGTTCCTCATGTCACGCTGCCGTCATGGGCCTGCTTCGGTAAGGACGGTGAGCGACACATAATATATAGCCTATTTGAAGACCCTACCCCTAGTTAATATTTGTACAAAATTTGAATAAAATCTATTGAGTACTTTTCGAGATCCTTCCGGACAAAGCAAAACAAACAGACAAAAATTTTTCTAACCATATTTTCGGCTTCGGTATCTTATGTTGAACACCCAGCGAGCTTTTTTTTTTAATATTTCCAGCGTACAGTTTTGACTTTTCTATCATTTAATTTTATGTTCCTATATATAGATATAGATAGATACCGACAGATGGAGAGTCATGGTGATATCTACTAAAACCGAGGACAATTCTCACAGTCCCCAAGAATATTGAAAGTAGCCGTAAATTTGGCGGCCCATTAGTGTGCCCCTTTACATTCTGCTTGAAGAACCTGGGATTGTAGGAGGAAGGAAAGCAATACACGTGTATCCCTCCAAGTTTCTATGGTGCAGCAGATAAGCAATCTTTCAAATTTCTCGGTTCTGACGAAAATTCTATCCACTACATGAAAGTGGCGCCTCTGCCCGGCAAATCTTGTTCAAGGACGAAAAGGAGAGGATGGGATTACGTTGAATTTTCAGCTTTCAAAGCTTTCCAGAACACTCGCCGTGATAGTTTTGGTATTCAGCATTGCCATTGACACAGAATACCAAATAAATTGTCCCCTTGATATCTTTTGAAAGGTTGCTGAAATAACATAATATGCAGTGTTTGTTATATCAATAACTTAATAGTTCTGTAACCGAGTTTTCAAGTAGATTACGTAGGTATTTTTTTGTTAAATGTAATTTTAGTGTAATGACTAATTAAGAAAATTACAGTTAAGTATTCAATCCAACAGATGATCAAGAAAGATAAGTAATAAATGCCATTAATTTTTTTAACACCGTCCTATTATTATCATAAACGTGAAATTTTTTGAAGATGTTTGAATGTTGTTATGATATTTAGTACCACTCAAACGGCTTAGCAACTTTTTAACACGCTTTTATTAGCTTCACTTGTAACTATGTAAGTATGTAAGAAAATCTTGGAATGTTAATTTGACCCACTTCTCGTCCCTCGATCAGGCTGAAATTTTGCACACGCTCAGAGTTCCGATGACAATAAAAAACGTCATTTCAAATCCAATATGGCGGGCGTCCAAGATGGCGGACAGGCTATTTGAAATGCACCTCTATGATATGGGTATCAAATGAAAGGGTTTGCTGTCATGAATACGAAAAAAATAGTCACGTGACTTAAATTCAATATGGCGGACATCCAAGATGGCGGATTGACTATTTGAAATGCACCTCCATGATATGGGTATCAAATGAAAGGGTTTGCTGTCATGAATACGAAAAAAATAGTCACGTGACTTAAATCCAACATGGCGGACATCCAAGATGGCGGATTGGCTATTTGAAATGCACCCCCATGATATGGGTATTAAATGAAAGGGTTTGCTGAATGGGATACGATAATTCGTATCCCATTCAGCAAACCCTTTCATTTTAGTTTAGTTTGAATAATAAGAAGACTAAAAAGTATAAAACGTGCTATAAGCGTGTTTTTTTAGTTTTTTAAACTATTATTTTATTTCAGCTGAAATTCTGTACGAAGATAGATTATAGTCTGGAATAACACATAGGGCTACCAACTCCGGCCTCCATGACCGGGGGTCTGAGGACGGTGAGAGGGGCGCTCACCGTCCTTACAGAAGCAGGCCCATGACGGCAGCGTGACGCGAGCAACTCATGCACGCCTCCCCTTAGAAGCGGGGTCACAGCCGAAACCCCCCATAGACGCGGGATTGCACCCGAACCACCCCCTGGGCGAGGCCGCAGTGGCGGCCGTAGGAGTCACGGGACATCCTTCCTGAGGGCTTACCCGGGGCTCTCAACCATAGGCTGTTGGGCGTTACGTGAGGTTTTTTAGTCGGTAAGAGTCTGGCATAGCATCCTACGAGGATTTTCCCTCACAATAAAAAAAAAATGTGCTACCAACTTTTATCTCTGGAATACTTTTCTATGGTAACAAAGATTCTATTTGTCTAAAACGAATACATTGAAATAGATAAAAAAGTTTATTACAAACACTAGCTGTTGCCCGCGACTTCGTCCGCGTGAAAAAAACGCTATGTATTATGCCAATAGGTTGCTCTCCATAGAATTGAATTGAATTCTTTATATAGATATGTTTATGTATAATTCACGTAAAAATGTTCATTAGTTTCTGTATTTTGCAATAATATACACACAGATATTTTTTTACCTCTGCCGGGCTCCTAAAATATTTAGCGTAATAATATAATAGTCTGTGTGTAAAACATATCTCTCACTGATATTGCTTCAACGTTTTAGTAAAATAAATCCACCGACTTACACATTTCATTGCTCTCTGCTTAGCCCCTAGGATATGTAGCGTAATAATATATAGCCTATTTGAAGACCCTACCTCTAATTAATATTTGTGCAAAATTGAATTGTGCAAAATTTGAATCAAATCATTTCTGTACCTTATTTTCGAGATCCTTCCGGACAAAGCAAAGCAAACAGACAAACAGACAAAAAATTAATATATATTTTGAAAAACTTCACTTGTACTGCAGTGCTATTCTCTAAAAAAACAGCCTTGCGTACAGCGCTGCCCACAGCGGCGAGTTATTCGGTTATATATTACAATACCAGAAGTCAGAATGCCTTTACTTAAAATGCATTAGCCCAAAATATCCGAAATCGAAATACTAATATTCAAAAGAGTACATACTTGGCCTTTTGAATATTGGCATTTCGATTTCGGGTAACCGAATAGCTCGCCGCTGTGGGCAGCGCTGTACGCAAGGCTGTTTTTTTTAGAGAATAGCACTACTGTTCCACAACATTTATTATTGTAATACCTAACCGGTTTCACCATTCGGCATTCTCAAAGGCTATTTACTTATTTAGTTCATAATAAAATTATACTTTAAAAACTGAAAACCTCTACCGAACAATAATCTAAAAAAAAATTAAACTGATTTTCGGCTTCGATATCTTATGTAGAACACCCAGCGAGTATTTTTTCAAATATGTTTAATGTACAGTTTTGACTTTTCTATCAGTTTGTTATACCTATGTATAGATATTCTCAAGACAATTATGCTGATGGCGGAGTCAATGAAATTCAACAATTATTCATTAAATTATTGAAAATGACACTTGCACTGTTTCACAATATTTATTACTATAAGCCTGACCGGTTTTGCCTCACGGCATTTTCACCTTGTTCTTTCATATAGACCTTTGATAATGCCGTCAGGCGAAACCGGTCAGGTACTCAATATATGCAGCAAGTTCCACCAAGTGGCATCAATCAACAGTATAAAATATTCATAAAAAATAGCTTTATGCTCTGCTCTCTATCTCTATTATAATGCAGTGCTGCTAAATTAAGCCGCAGTAGTAGCTTATCCTGGCACTATACGAATATGTGGGGACCGTGCTATGGTTAACTGGGTTTGAGTCCAGCATCACATCCGTGTTGGTAGTCCTGGGACATCCTTGCGAGGGCCTACGTCCTTCCGTAGAAATTTCAACACATAAAGCTTGTTATGACAATTGATAAGTCTTAGATTGATCCTATTTATGTGTGGACCGCTTAAACACTTAGGTTTAGACACTGAGTCTTTGGCGGAAACTAGTATCGCCAAATGGAAGAAAAGAGAAGTGAGTTTATCGGGAAAGCACAAGAACTTACTGTATTATCCTGTTTTTATTTCTACAAAGCGTTTCTTCCTTTGTCGGAGTACAGTAGTCTCGGGATTAAGTTGTTTCGATCTAAAATATTGTCGAAATTGAGTCGTATCGGAGTTTCATGTAGTCGAAGTAGTCTTGTCGTAGAAGGATTTGTCGAAATTCAGTTTCAGGTGCGTCCGAGGAACCTCAACCACTCGCATCAGTCTAATCTTGACTTGAGACAAACTTAACAACTTCTCCTTCTTCTCCTAATCAGTCTAGAATGGCATTTGTGATTGTAAAAAACTGCCCGCCGATACCCCGGGCCATTCATGCTGAAATAATAGCTCGTCATATACATATTATAGTCAAAAACTTGTGAAACCCTTTCGGGGAAAAAAATCACAAAAATAAATTAGTTATTTATTTATCTTTCTGCCTCGTAATGAGTTCATAATTATAATATAATGTTATTATCGTCCTACGTGTACGATATTAAAATTAACTTAAAAATTGCTGTATAGTAAATTATTTGTTTATTTATTTTTTAAATTAGATTTGTAGGGGCGCTACTTTTGTGATAATATTGTCACCATTTGATATTCGAACAACTAGTACCTAAATTTATCATAAAACTAGCTGACCCGGCGAACTTTGTTCCGGTATGTCAAACTAACCCGGCGAACTTTGTTCCGTCATATCAAGCCGACCCGATATAAGATAAAAGGTATGAAAAAAAATACCAACCTTGCCCTGGCATAACTGACACAAAAAAAATCGTATTAGCGAAATCGGTCCAGCTGTTCTGAAGTTATGCGCGTACTTACATTTCGTAGATGAATTTTTATACGTAGATGCTAGGTATTTATAGATAAATCCTTGTTACACATTTTTATATTTTCATGAATGGTAAAGCTTAACAGCTTATTCGACTTGCCATGTAACACAATATTGGCTGAATGACGTCGACGTACGTAACAATTTAAATGGGTTTAATTACGGAAAATGAGGGTATTATGTAATTGCTGTGCAAATAAAATTTTATTCTACCGACTTTAAAAAAGGATTAGATTCTCAATTAGTACGCTATTTTTTTTGTATGTATGTTACGCGGTAGCGGCGCCAATTATGGATGGATTTAATTTTTTTTTTGTTTGAAAGAAGCTACTTCTGAGGTGGTCCTATATAAGGGTATCAGGATCTGATGCTGGGATCCAGTAGAAATCGAGGGCAGACACTGAAAATTGCAGGAACAACCAGTGCGTTTGTTAACTTTTAATGTACTACAATTTAATGAAGGTCTGGAGTCGATCTGATGATGGAACCGAAAGACATTCGAGGGAATTTCTTAACGATTTACAGCAGTCATCTTGTGTTTCGGCTTGATTGATTTGTGTTAATGGATTTTAAGAAATACTATTGTTTCTTTATTTACTAAATACTACCAGATTCCACGCGGTTTCACCCGCGTAATTTCTGTTCCGGTGGGAATACGGGAATAAAATGTAACCTGGATAATGTAGCTTCCGAACAGTGAACATACATATATACATACATAATATCACGCTTGTTTCCCAACGGGGTAGGCAGAGACTATTGTTTTCCACTTGCCACGATGCTGACATAACACTTTCGCTTCTTTTACTTTCATAAGTGTTTCCATACATGTTTCCAATTTGGTCGACATAAGTAGGTACGACGCGGTCGACCCCAGATTTCCCATTCACTCTCGCCTTATAAATGACTCCCAAACTGAATTTCGACAAATCCTTCTACGACAAGATTTTACTTCGACAACATGACACTCCGATACGACTCAATTTCGACAATATTTTAGATCGAAACAACTTAATCCCGACACTACTGTACTCCGACAAAGGAAGAAACGCTTTGTTGTCGAAGTAAAATCTTGTCGTAGAAGGATTTGTCGAAATTCAGTTTGGGAGTCCTCGAAATTAGTCACTACATCTTCTGTCAATCCGCAAAGGGAACATTGCGAATTGACAGTAGGTAGTGACTAATTATATATCACACTATTATTTTCTTTATCCATTAATGTCAATACAGCTATACCTCGCATACTTCTTCCGAACAGTAAACAATATGTTTAAATCTGTTTAGTGGTTTCGGAGCATATTCAATGCAAACAAACAAACAATCGAATTTTTCCTTTATATATTACTAGCTGATGCGCGCGGCTTCGCCCGCGTGAATTTTGGTTCCCGTTCCAGCTTCCCGTGAAAACAATTTTCTGGGATAAGAAGTAGCCTATGTGTTATTCCAGACTATACTCTATCCCTATACCAAATTTCAGCTGGATCCATTCAGCCGTTAGAGCGTGATTGAGTAACAAACATCCAAACATCTAAACATCCAAACATCTTCACAAACTTTCAGATTTATAATATTAGTAGGATTAGATAGTAAAGACTTAGCTAGATAATACTCGCATGGGATTCTGTACCCCTTCCAACACTCATAGGAATGAACTCCAGTGATAAAAAGTAACCGTAATGTGTTATGCCAGACAATAATAATATACATAAATATTTTTTTTCCTACATAATTTCCGCCAGGAAAATTTGTAAAGGTGTTTGAATATTTGCAATGCATTCACTAAAATCTTACTGTAATTTGAGTGAAAGTACTGTAATTTGCTTTGTAAAAAATTGCGCCATGCTCGCTTTTGTAAAACATGTTCCTATTACATGTCAATGTAGTTTGTTTCAGTGTGCAAAAAATAATTCAAAGTAAAATTCGGTACAGGAATAATAATAATAAATAATAAGTATAAGTACTTACTACTCACGGACATTTCACAGAGCGCTATCTGATCCCAAAGTAAGCTAGGAATAACCTGCTTGTGTTATGGGTATCAGACCACGGATATTAATACTTAGGTATATACTTCTAAATACATACTTATCATACATAGAAACACCCATACTCTTGAGACAAACATAGATTTATAGTTCGGAATAATACATATAGTTTAATACTTTTATTCCTAGAATATGTTGATGTGTCCCGTGTATAGTCACTTTTAACAAGCTGTGTTTATGAGTGTAAAAATTCGAATGTTTCATTTTGAAATTCATCGAAATTCTCAATGAACATAATTATGTTTGGGGACTACTTTGTTATCACGTGTGGATCCTACATGGATGCTATGCCGAACTTGTACCGACTAAAACCACACGATGCCTTACAACTGTCTAGGGAGCCCCGCGTAAGATGCTATGCCGGACTCATACCGACTAAAAACCTCACATAACGTCCAACAGCCTACGGTTGGGAGCGCCGAGTAAGCCCTCGGAAGGATGTCCCAGGACTCTCTGGCTACCACTGCAGCCTCGCCTAGGGGGTGGTTCGGGTGCTGTCCCGTGTCTTTGGGGGGTTTTCGGGTGTGATCCCGCTTCTTAGGAGGGCGTTCGTGAATCCCTCACGTCACGCTGCCGTCATGGGCCTGCTTCTGTAAGGACGATGAGCAGCCTCCTCACCGTCCTCAGGCCCTCGGTCAGATACGGTGGCGCCCTCGCCGGCCCCGACTGCGGAACTCGGGTGGGAGAATCCACTCCCGGTCCCTCCCCACCGTCTTTTTCACGTGCATGACCTGCACGCAGAAAGAGGCGGGGGCTATGTATTCTAACCACGTTGCGGGCTGTCAGCGTTTCCGCCCAAATAAGGCCCCATATAAGGCCATACTCCGCACGATCCCGACGAACAGTCTTCTGCAGCCGCGAGAGCGCAACTGTTGCCCCCCTCCCCCCCTTAGTTTTGGAACCAAACTTCAGAAATGGTCTCCGAAGTTCCATCGGTTATCGAGTGCGAGTCCCAGATACTTCTAAAATAAAAAGGCAAAGCTACATAAAACCTCAAAAATACTAGTAGAAAGGGGTGAAGCCTGCTTTGGTTTCCCAAAAAATTCAAATGAATCAAGAATTTTGACTCATACGACGCGGCCGCTTATGTACCATGGTATTCGACATAATTATCTAAATATATTCGATACCAAATGAACTGCACACAGTCACCCGACGTAATCCTATTTTTTATATTCTTGAAAGATACTATTAGTCAAAGGGTTTGGGTGATTTCGACACGAATTTGACGAAGGATGATCAAATTGTTCGAAAACTTCTACATACATGTGACATCACAATGGAAATGCTACTGCTCCACCTGCGTTAACGTTAGCGTTAATGTTGATGTTCGACTATTCGTTAATTAAGGCACTAAGAATGCGCTTTGGCTACATTAAGGTTACAACGCCGTTAGAGTGGATTGTTCAAGAAGTAACGCGTTAAAACAAAATGGAGGTTGAAGGTAAGCACATAATGAAGATTGAAACAGCTACCTGCACTTTTTGTAAAAATGAGCGTGATAAATCATTATAATAATGCATTTATGCGAGTTTAAAAAAAAGCAATTATGAGAAGATGGTAGAAATAATTCCAAGGCATCCCTTCTAAAAACTCTAATGATTTCTTATCCTTCATTGTCGTTCAAGTAAATGCAGTTCCCGCCTAAAGGAAAGTACAGACACGTCCTTGCCCTGCGCATGTGGACCGTGGAATGAGATGGCGTTAACTGATATTAATGTAGCCAACATCGTTTAGCGCGCTAAACTACCCGCTAAAACCCTTTGATGTGTCGAAAAAACCGATACCCGAGCAATCGCTTAACGTTTAATGTCATTACTAATGCTGTTTGTAAATTAACCACGTTAAAGCCTTGACCACATCTACGATAACGTGCTATTATGGTGTTAATTTACGCGCTAAGACGCAAGTGGAGCATTAGTAGATATAAATAGAAAATGTTGTTGCCTTGATAATATTATCAATGGGGTTAATACTACGATTTATTAGATGAAGAGTCTATGCGTTTTAAGTAAGATAACTGAAGTAGACATTTATGACTACTTAACAAATTTCAACTAGGTGGATATCTATAATAAAATCGGTCATAGCCTAGTTACATATTAATCAAGGGTATACTATTTATATAGGTATTATTATTATATACCTACCCTACACATATCACAGGGGTTATATACACTCGCAACTTATTTTCAGGGACTGAGATTAATACCACAGGGTGGAAACTGCATACAAAAATGTTCGTTTTCACCCACACTAATATAGACGTAATGTGAATGCTTAAATCAAGCTTCAATGTGTGTGTGAGTATTCTAGGGTCACTAGCTATGGAAACAAAATAATAAGGAACAGAACGCAATCTCATGTATGTAGGTACTTTTTTTTCAAACCTACCTTCAGCTAAGCACATAAACCAAAGCAATAGCACAAAGTACGTAGGTAGTTAATACGTAATGCAACGCAGTGACACTCTCTCAAGTACTGACACGGGAATAGACACATCAATTTTGGTGGGGGAATGGGAAAGCTTACTCAGGTGGGAGGCAGGGAGTTGCCGATCGGTATGTAATACTATTATATTATCTTTGTTAATACCAGATAATACGCTGTGGCACTATTGAAATCTACTTACATCAATTTTCAATTCTATACCATACCAATCTCTACTACCATCTAAGAAATCCAAATATACCTAGTCAACAATGGACAGCTGCACGGTAATTTAGTGACAGTATTTATAGTATAGTATACGAAGAGAATTCTTATAGAATTTAATGAATAATTATAAGTCACTAAGTATAATGTATTGAATTATCTCAAACTGATTCACGTTCATTCACGATCTCTTGATCTCACACGTGCGATCGCAGTAGGTATGCGAGTTAAGAAAACAAACACGGACGTTAATGAATTACCATAGAACAACGCGACCAGTACATATATAGCATGTTTGCTCTTTACCTTTGCCTGTCATATTGATTATGTTGCTGGAGAAAATTATATTATACTAGCGGACTTCGCGCGGTTACACCCGTAGTTCCCGTTCCCGTGGGAATACGGTAATAAAATATAGCCTATGTTCCCCGCAAAGAGTGTAGCTTCGCAACAGTGAAAGAATTTTTCAAATCGGTCCAGTAGTTCCGGAGCCTATTCGTTACAAACAAACAAACAAACAAACAAAAAAACAAATAAACAAAAAACAAGAAAACAAAAAACTAATCTTTCCTCTTTATAATATTAGTATAGACTAGCTGATGCCCGCAGCTTCGCCTGCGTAATAGTTTGTTCCCGTTCCCGATTCCGATGGGAACTTATTCCCGGGATAAAAAGTATAGCCTATGTGTTATTCCAGACTATAATGTATCCATGTACCTACCAAATTTCAGCTAGATCCGTCCAGCCGTTTGAGCGTGAAAGAGAAACAAACATTCACACTCACAAACTTTCGCATTTATAATAGATATTAGTAAGAAGTAAGATACACCACTACAAAAGTATTTGACGGTCACTATTGTATATTGCTTTGTATACATAAATTAAATATACCATAATAAAAATCAGCCCATGGCAGTCCACTGCTGGACGTAGGCGTCTCCCAAATTTCGCCACAATACACGGTCCTGCGCCTTCCTCATCCAGTCAGTCTCTGCAACCTTTTACAATAATTTACACAAAGCTATTACAATAGTACATTCATAATTTCAGACACACATATACATATATTTGTTATACTATTTGGAGTATGTATAGACAGAAGGGAAGTCTTCGTAGGCTGCTCTATGAGATTCTCAAGCTGAGTGTCATACTATTATAATGTGAGTCTATAACTATGTCACAGTTTCAATTATTTATAACATCTGCAGTCGAATAAATGAATAAAACATGTCATTGTCGCATTACGACCATTTTTTTCGTAGTTTATTTTCATAAAAAGCGGCCAAATGCGAGTTGGACTCGCCCATAAAGGGTTCTGTTGCAGCAAGTAACATAATATAAAAGTTCTTGTAGTTCGTTGTAACTTTGATTGATGTTTTAACACGTTCGCAGTGGTAGTGATTTTTCTAACCGAAAATTGCGGTTTATGACGTAATAAAAAAACTACATAATTGAAAATTGGTTTGAACGAGATCGAGTTGATCTCGTGCAACCCAATTTTTATTGTTAGTTTTTATGGCAATGTATATCATATTTTTTTTTAAATTTATGATTCTCTTAGTTTAGAAGGCAGAGCGGGCGGGGACACACATTTTTCCACTTTGGACGTGTCTCTTGTGCAAACTATTCACCGTAGAATAAATGATGTTAAAAACCTCAATAGCATTTCTATAGACCTAACTAGGTTTGATGAAAAAAAAATTCAAGATTCAGTTCTGAGTATGGGGACCCCCGAAATCTTAATGCGGTTCACAGAAAATATCTACATACCAAGTTTCAATAGCATAGGCCTTATAGTTTCGGAGAAAAGTGGCTGTGACATACGGACAGACAGACAGACATGACGAATCTATAAGGGTTCCGTTTTTTTTCTAAAAAACACAACGCCTTCCCGTCAAAGACCGCTTCAAACAGACAGACAGATAGCATCAGCAGCATTCCACATGTAAAATTTATCTTTGAATTTTCATATTTTTTTCTACATAAATAAATAAATTAATATTCTTTATTGTACACCATGAAGGAACATATTCAAAGAAGATCTTAATCTATGTATGTACAATAGGCGGCCTTATCGCTAAAAGTAGTCTCTACCATTCAACCTTTGGATGGATAGAAAACATGAAGCTACATGTACAAACTTTCGAAGCAAACATATACCAACAACATAACCATTACTCCTTTTCGATAAACCGGTTAAGGTTATTTAACCATAAAGCTTCAAACGAGCATCTAAATTAAAAAGGTTTTATCCCTGGATTAGGTTGGATCCCATCGACCCCGGTCGTCCTGCCCCGTTACCGGGGCCTTTAGCTACCCGCCTCTATGAAAAGTCCTCAAAGCTTATTTCCAAACTTTAGCCTACTCCTGTGGGAGATCATGTAACAGCGAATTTCCGGAAACTTTTCGAGATTTTAAGCAGTCTGTAAACTCAGTCTAATGTCTTAGAGACGTCTCCAAGTTCCTTTGATTATTGGAACGAAGTTCCTTATCGCGCGTTGTGAAAGGGGGCTAGACGGAAAAAATTCTTACGAAAAGTTGTCACGACACTTTTTGCTATAGTATGGAGGGTAGACGTACCTCTACCCTCCTTTAATATGGGGGTAATATGGGGGGTGGGGGGAAAGGGGGGGGGTAATAAAATGGGGTTAATAATAAAAAAAATATTATTATTAATTAAAAAAAATAAAATTTTATTACAATTCCTTCACTAATTAATCGAAAGGAACTTCGTTCCATCCGGGTGTCCCTTGACACCTCTCAAGTTTTTTCGTAACCTTTTTCCTGCTCCTGAGGTTTTGTTTTCTTTTAGGCTTCAATTGGATTATCGTGGACTTTTTCGTGATCCCAGAAGACATTATACAGTTGGTGATTGTCCTCCAAAGGCTGAGACCCCCCTAAATGTCAAAACCAATGAAACCGAGATATTTATGGTTTCATTGTTTATGATATTTTGTGGTTAGAAACCGCCCGCGGTAACCGCAAATGAGGTCCCAGCCTTAGTCTAGTGTAGTGAACTAGAAGTCTAAT
The DNA here is from genome assembly GCA_933228765.1 of Miltochrista miniata. Lineage (NCBI taxonomy): Eukaryota > Metazoa > Arthropoda > Insecta > Lepidoptera > Erebidae > Miltochrista > Miltochrista miniata. The sequence continues at coordinate 18,525,983 of OW121765.1, forward strand.
ATGGCCGAAATTAGTCGAGGTAACGGACGAGTGCAGAAAACTCGAAAACAAGTAGCCTAAACTACGTTAAAGTCTCAAAAGTTGACATGTAATATTTATAAAGTGTGTCTAGTTCACCCTGTTAGAACTTTGAAAGAAATTTCTAGTGAAAGCAGCTAAACTCAACTATGATTAGGTAGCTACTTGGTTTATCTTGAACACGAGCATTTCATACAAAGAATGGCACGCGTGTTTCAATAACAATCTGAAGTACAATGAAATCGTATTTTAAAAAAAAAGCAAACTTACAATGTATTACACAACAGCGCTATAGCGGTCATGGTCAACAGTTCTAGGTAAACTCTGATAGAAATGTACCTAACAATAGAAAAATCTCGACTCCAACCGCATGAATTTTGGTTATCCCACAAAAGTATTTTCTTTTAGGAACAAGAAGTTTTTCTTGGATAAATCCTATGTCTACCGGGCAAACTATATTATACAAAAAACCGGCCAAGTGCGAGTCGGACTTCCGCATGGGGTTCCGTACTAGAAAGCGGCCAAAAAATCACGTTTGTTGTATGGGTTAATCCCCTTTTTTCCTGATTTTAGTATTTTTTGCCGTAGCGGCAACAGAAATATATCATCTGTGAGAATTTCAGCTCTCTAGCTATGTCGGTTACAGAGATACAGCCTCATGACGGACAGACAGATGGACAGCGAAGTCTCATGAATATAATCCCATTTTTACCCTTTGGGTACGGAACACTAAAAAGGCACTATAGGTTTTTCAATAAAACCTAATTGAACGCTTACAGAAGATTTTTTAAATCTCCAGATTAAAACATAGACAATTTTAATATATTTATATCATGGAACGTTCAAAGAGAAAATAAAAGCATCTCTTAGAAAGCTTTGACAACAAAATAACAACGGATTTGATAAAGAATTCACAAAGTCACGCAGCGCCTTTCGTACTTATAAAGTTTGGTGTGATATTAACATTTTAACTTTTAACAAACTTTGAGATACTTAATCAGGGATTATTAATTAAGCGTTAGAAATTTTACAGCCAAATTGTGTTTCTTGGAATTTCAAAGGGTTAGTTAGTTGTTTTTATTGTATCACCAAAATATAAGTGGATAAATTGTTTTACTTACGTTTATGCTCAATTTGTATAGATTAAGGACTTGACACGTAGCTTATGTCGGTCCCGTACCTAGTACCTATCACCACACTTAATCTTATACAATAGATACTTATTAAAAAAAACGCCAAAAAAATTACAGAAATAAAACCGACGTGAAACAAAAACTGAAAAATAAAATTTACTTAGCACAAAGTAATATGGAAATTCTGGTAGGTACTATTAATGGCACCGTCTTCAATATTATATTTAATAAAATCTTATAAATAGAAATACAAATTACTTTGTGCTAAGTAAATTTTATTTTTCAGTTTTTGTTGAAGTCTGTTGGTTTTATTTATGTTAATTTTATTTTTCATTATTTTTAGTGACGGATGAACTGAAAAACCTATCTATCTAGGTGTAAAGTTGTCATCAATACAAATCAATGAAACCCAAACACAAGGTAACTGCGGTAAATTGTTAAAAAATTACCTCGACTGTTATTCAAAAGTTAACAAACGCACTAGTTTTCCCTGTAATTTTTGGTGGTTGCCCTCGATTTCTCCTGGATCCCATCATCAGATCCTGACCTGGCAAAAATGGGACCACCTCAAAAGTAAACCATACTCAACAAAACGTTGCCTTAGTGCTCATTTGTCCTATCTACTATCGGTCACATTTTACAGTAGAAGCGTTTTTCCTGTATTTTAATTTAAAACGGTTTATATTAATTATTTCACAGTTTTTACGTGAAGATAGAACAAATAAGCATACATGTTTAATTGGAGATAGGACAAAGTGACTATTTCATTTTGGCGTGCTTTTTTGTGCTATCTTCCAGATTTTCTATTCAGGAGATTTTCTATACAGGTGGTGCATATTTCACCGTAATAGTCATACATAACAAACACAAACGGGTTTAACTTTTAAGTTGAGAATGTTTTGTTGAATTTTTTTGTTAAAATTATAACTGGAGTTAAAAAATAGATGACAAAAAACTTTAGGTATTAATTACTCTTATTGCTAATATAAGTTTACTGGTTGGGCCTTTACATAAATACGGAGAGACTCAGAAAACATGAAGCACTTCGAACTAAAATTACCTAATTTTTAATCAAAGCTTTTGCTTCGTGAATATTGATTGGGCTTACTAACATAACATTTTAGAATTTTATAGAACTTTAGTCACACAACAATATTACATACTTATTTAGGTACAGGTCGAATTGGAAGCTCAGGACAGCTCCCACTTATTTCAAGGTTGCTAAAAAACATCATCCTGTTTCAAAACGGATTAGTGTAAATTAAAAAGTACTTGCTGCTCAGTTTGCGTCCGCGTGCTCAATACATAGTTTTTCATAACATGTTTTTGACACTATGTAATATTTGTCTAAACCAATTTGACGATGAAAACGCAACAATTTTTAAGATTTTGAAATATTTTTCGGGAGCGACTAAAAGATTTTCGTAAAGTTCACATGTCATGTACTCCAGAAAAGAGCTATACGTGCAATTTATAAATTTAATGCTCGAGAATCTGGAATTTTATCGGTTGCATCACAATACATATTTAAAAACACCATGTTTATTAAAAAGAACATATAGTTACACCTACCTTATAACAAGCATAAATAGATTGGAAAGGTTCATCGATTACATAAGGATCTTGACTCATTTGTAGAACTTGGTGTACGCCTATTCAATAAAATCCCTTTAGAAACCTATTATGAACCTTCCTTTACATAAATTCAAAATGGAAATTAAGGCACACATCTTCTGAAAAGGGCATATTAATCTGTAGATGATTATCTATATATCTATATGTTATAGGCAATGTGTATAATCCGGCATTGTATACAATGCCTAGGCATTATATACATTGCCTAAAACGTTCAGGCAATGTGTATAATACGATTTATTTCATACATTGACTAGGTATTGTATGAAATGCCCGAGGCAATCAGGCAATGTGTATAATGAATGGACAGATTCGACGACAGAATCGTTAACCAAATAAGAACTAGTCGACAAAACAAAAAAAAAATAACCACGAAGGCTAAGGCGGGAGCTCCGCTCCGCTTCGCTCCCGCCTTAGCCTTCTAACCTAACCCATCCGAATCGGGGTGTTAGTGTAAAATTCTGGGGTTTACCACTGGTGACCGAAATTCATTTGATCATTTGACGTGTGACCGAAAAAACATTAGGCCATTCTACTACTGATCGAATGAACAATTGACCAATAGAGTTTTTATCGAACAGACATTTGGTATTTTTACTACTGGTCGATTGAACGTTTGGTCGAAAAACAGTTGACTAAAGAATATTTTAACGAATAAAAGCGAAATAAGTAGAATTCGGTTCTGGCACTCGCCGGCCGCTGCCGCGGCACGCTCGCTTCGCTCGCTCGGCTCGTGCGTTATGGTCGCAGTTCTAACCTAACCTAACCTAGCCATTTTGATTCAGCCCTTGTTAAAATATTCTTTAGTCAACTGTTTTTCGGCCAAACGTTCATTCGATCAGTAGTAAAAATACCAAATGTTAGTTCGATAAAAACTCTTTTGGTCAATTGTTCATTCGATCACTAGTAGAATGGCTTAATATTTATTCGGTCACACGTCAAATGATCAAATGAATTTCGGTCAACAGTGGTAAACCGAAAATTCTGTTCCCGTTTTTGCTTCCTAAGTAGTAATAATAGAACACATGTCTTATCAGCACTGTCTGCTGTTGGAAGTTGAAATTAGGAGTAGCTCTGAAAAAATTAGTACTAAATCATAGAGAAGAAAAATAGATTACACACATTACCTATGCTTCGACCGGCATTCTATACAATGTCTAGGTATTCTATAAATTTCCTAGGCAAAGTGCAAAATAGTTTAAACATTTAATATCATTTCATACATTGTCTGAACGACCCCGTCATTCTATACAATGCCTATGTATTGTTTAGAATGCCTGCATTATACACATTGCCTATAACATATACAATAATAAAACTGTAGAGTGTCGAGAGTCTGTACATGGAAGATATTTTGATAATTTGAATTGTAGGGCGTTCTATGATCGATACTGAAGCCGAAAATGTAATTTAAACTTTTCATGTCTGTCTCTGTCACAGACAGACAGACAGAGAGACTGTCTGTCTGTCTGTCTGTATCCCAAATACGTAAATAATAATCACGCCGAAACTACTGAACCAATTTGAATGATACTAGGTACATTCCGAGCTTATTGTCCGAGGAAGGTTCTAGGATACTTTTGATCCCTATATTTTGCGCAGTTCCTGCAGGAGAGGGGATGAAAGATAAAATGGTTTTTCAGCTGTAATTTCTCAACGCGTAATTCAATTTTAAATATTTTTTTTTAGTATGGGAAAGGAAGTACTTACTTTAAGATTTGTTCCACACAAGTTTCAATATTAAGGGTTTTGTAGTTTAGAAATTAGAGACGTAAACGTCTTATAGACCTTGTCTTGTCTTATAGACTGAATCTTTAAGTTCTTTTCTGATTAAGCAAACAGGGCAGTTTCACGACCTCCTAGGAGTCTGATGAAGAAATACCTCTTCTTTCATAGACTTTACGTGACGTAAACGAAGTTGCGAGGGTCAGCTAGTTTGAATGATATAGGGAAATGAAAATGAGTTGCTTGCTCCTAATTTAAATTAACTAGGCGTGATATAGCGTCACTTGTGTACAATATTAATTAGATTTTTTTGTATTACATAACTGCATTGTGCTGTATCTTGTATTTCATGTGAAATTGCGGACTATTTGACAAGAGTGGCTATGTGTTTTCTTGTCAAATTCTTTCTCACAGGTTACAACAAAAAACAACGAAATTACTGGTTAGCTGTTATCAACCAGTTGGTTTGAAGGAAAATTTCCAAGACCAACCAGTTGGTCTGTACAGTTGGATGGAGTGGAAAACTTGGTTAACTTATAACCAGGTTTGAAAATGTCATGTTTAAGTTATGAGAGAAGTGAATTTTAAAATCATCACCTCGTGTCGAAGATGAATACCACGTAATAGGTACTTACTATTCGTTTATAATCGGTAGTAACTAATTTAGCGTATTATTACTCTCCTACAATACACATTTTCATCGGTCATATAGTGAATTTTCTTTGCTATTAAAAAATATTCCAACAACCTTTGTTGTAGTTATATTGTTGTCAAATTGTGTCATTGTTTGAATTGCGTAAAAAATCTGATAAATAAGTTCGTGAATTGTAATGTGATTATCAGGGCCACAACTTTAATGTTTTCGATAAGGAGCTCGCAACGAAATTGAGAATCGTTGGATATTAATTTGCCGTGACTGCCTACGTACATTCGCCATAGCTGGTTTATTACAACTCGACTGAAACTGTGGCGATAAACCTAGTATTTGTTTTTACCGCCTTTTTAATAACTAGAGGACGTCACGCGGTTTTACTTGCGTAGCTCCCGTTCCCATGGGAATACGGGAATAAATTATGGACTACTAGCTGTTCCCCGCGGCTTAGACCGCGTAGAAGTGGCTATCGCGTAAAATCATAATCCTCCGTTTGCGCAGTCGGTTATAAAGTAGCCTATGTCCTTCCCAGGGCCTTTAACTATCACTATACCAAATTTGACGCGTAGCGAAGTGAAAGCGTAACAGACAGACAGAGTTACTTTCGCATTTATAATATTAGTAGGGATGTTACTCAGGGTAAAGCAGGGTAAAGCAGGGTAAAGCAAATAAGTGATATGATATGATAAATATGATATGATAAATGGAGCTATCCAAAGGTAAAAAAAAATTGAAATCGCCACCGTAGTTTTTGAATTTATTAATTACGAACATACACAAATACAAATTTTCCTATTTATAATATTACTAGCTGATGCCCGCAGCTTCGCCCGCGAAAAATTGGTCCCTTCCCGTGGGAACTTATTCCCGGGATAAAAAATAACCTATGTGTTATTCCAGTATTCAATGTATCTGCGTACCAAATTTCAGCCCAATCCGTTCATCCATTTGAGCGTGAAAGAGTAACAAACATCCACAGTCACAAACTTTCACATCAATATCAATATCATCAATAAAATATAATAAAATCGTAACAGGTCGTTGTCTGTACATGGAAGATAAATAAGAAAAAATATTATAAGGGGGCTTTATGAACGCAATAGAACCCAAAACAGTGATTTTTCGAATTTTTGTCTGTTTTGTACGTTTGTGCACGCTAATCTCAGTAACCACTTAACCGATTGCAATGCGGTTTTTTTTAATTGTGTTGAGGTTTGCTCCACTTAATACTTAGCGTTTTTCATGTCAATCGGTTAATAAATAAAAAAGTTATAACACTTTTAAGAATCAGATATTTTAAAGATATTAATTGCAGGGGTTTCTTTGAATGTGAGTGTAAATCTGTTTTAAAATAGACTTAATCTATAAGCTCTTTTATGATTAAGCAAACAGGGCAGTTTCACACGCTGCTTGATGAGTCTGATGAAGAAATACCTCTCCTTTCATACACCTTATGTGACGTAAACGAAGTTGCGGGGTCAGCTAGTTTATAATATTAGTAAGATTGTAGATGGAAAATCTGAATTTTACTGTAAACGATACATTTATGCATGAACAACCGTTAACAATTTCTTTACTTATTTTTCTTTAATAAATAATTAATATTTACTAGCCCCTCTATTTAAACCGCTACAGAATCTAATTCCATAAAAAATCTAAAAGAAAATATCACTAAGATCATATCCGTTTTTTTTTATTTATTTATGGTTTGGAAAACTTACAGCTATTATGTCTTACAATTCAACAGGTTAACAACAGAGAGCCAATAACAAGTTTTCACATTTTGCTATTTGTTAGGTATACGTACAGAAAAGCGCGCAACACTCATCAACTTAAAAAACAATAAAAAATAAAATAGGTACAATATAGAAAACAAAAACACAAATTACAGAATCATTCACCACTTATGTTACGGTTAGATTGGCTGCTTAATATTGGCCCCTTTGGTGGAGAAGACGTCGAGATCATGCTGCTTAGCTAGTCTATTGAAATTACGGCTTGCTCGCAAAACATATGAATTTTGTCTGTAGTTTGTGGAAGCAGATGGTATATGCATTTGAGGATTATATCGAAGTACCCTGGATGGAACATTGAAGGAGAATTTGGAGAGGAGATCCGAGCAATCGATATCGTGGTTTATCATTTTAAGCAAAAACACACAGTCTGCGACCTCTCGGCGATCAGAAAGTGGCAGAATATGGAACCGTTTACACAAATTTAGGTAGTTATCGGAGCTATACGGAATCCTTTGGTGGTAGCAGAGATATTTTATGAATCTCCTCTGTACAGATTCGATTCTCTCTATGTATTTCGCATAGCAGGGGTTCCAAACTTGGGATGCGTATTCCAAATGAGGTCTTACAAAAGAGCAGTACAAGATCTTTAATGTTTTTGCATGTCTGAAAATTTTGGACAACCTCATTACGAAACCCAATGCTTTAGAAGCCTTCTTTACAATGATGCTAGTGTGCTCGTCGAACATCAGTTTTGAGTCATGGTTCACACCTAGGTCGCGAACCAAATTGTCCCTAGTTAAGGAAAGAGTTGCATAATGGTGTAACATGACTTTGTTTATTATTTACCGAAAATTAATTATCTATTGGAAAACAACAACACACAGTTATGTTATTTTAACACAGCACCTTCTAGTCCAAATTATATTCGATTTAATATATTGGTAACATACTTATGTATTTCTAAATATAATTCATAGAAAATTCCAAAACTCAGAAACACACTGCGCGTTAACCACCTCTGCACTGCCAAAACAATTTTACACAAACAAGCTGATATACTTAAGAAAGAAAGGACCTAGTCAAAGCCTCTAATACTATCTATTACATTATCTGGTCATGTTTTTAACTTTGAAGAGAGAGAGAGAAGAGAGAGTCAGTTGTGAAAGTTCACAACTGACTCTCTCTATATTATTATGAGTACCTACTTTCCTAAATTTCAAATCAAAATAGCTAGGTAGGAGTAACATTGAAAATTACTCTATTACAACTATTTGTCTGTTTATCTCTTGATCCTGAAATTGTGTACATGACCGACAAGAACAGTGCCTATCATAGGTAATGTTTGCAGATTGTCGACGCTACTAATACCTGTTTCATTTGGGATAAAGGTGAGGCGCAGATGACCTACTGGTTCACGCGGTACAGGTTCAAATTCACGGAGATCGACTACAGCTTGTTCCTCACATACTCCGTCCTCGTTGGTATTATTGGTAAGTAAATATTCTTTCTTTATATAGAATTAGAGGACGTCACGCGGTTTCACCCGCGTAGCTCCCGTTCCCGTGGGAATACGGGAGTAAAATATATCCTATGTTCACCGGGGAGAGCGTAGCTTTCCAACAGTGAAAGAATTTTACAAACAAACGAACAAACAAACAATCAAATCTTTCCTCTTTATAATATTAGTATAGATTTAGACGGAAGTTGCACTTTATCTATACACAAGAAAACGTGTTACTGCTTATGGCTTAAAAAATGTAACGAACCACCTATTTGCTATCTTTTTTCATTAATATAATCAATACATATTTATAGATCTTATTTTTTGCTGCTAGCCTAAATCAAGAATAATATGCATATGCTGTTTGTCCTCTACTAGGTGAACTTATTAACGTAAAAAACAACTAAATTCCGAAATCTATTTTTGGGGATTATAAAAATATTTGATTCGATTCTGGGACTTTTATGTTGTAGTCAGAAATAGTAAATTTTACTTATAGGTAATATATTTACATGAAATAATATAATTTATATAAATTTTATTTAAATGGAATAAGGCAGTCAAGAGATGGTATTGCTAGAGGTACAAATATAAATATCGACTGAAATAACTCTAGGAACTAGGACTCTACTTATTAATTTGGAGTATTGTAATGCTACGCTATTTTAATATAAATAATGAAATATTTTCATAACTGTACATAATAGATGAACAGATAAGATACGCCGCAATTACAACATAAAATAAAATACGTAACTCCAGATGATAATAACATAAATCGCAGTAAATTTTCCGCGTAAAAGTCTCACAAGAACAAAATGTTCTAAGGCCAAATTCCTCCTTCAAATCTCTCAACAAACAGAAGAAAACCCACTTTACATACTTCCCACGATGATAACAAGATACATTTTTAGCTTCAGTATTGATTCTGCGTAATAGGTACTTGAAAACATACCACTCGTTGTAGACTGACAATCATTATCACATTCAGGAATGCCGCAGTAGCCCTGTTGACAGCCATAGATATGCGTTTTCGTATCCCCGTTAAATATCCTGGACTTGTAAAAGTAAGAAAAGCAATGAGTTTACGAAGAGTCCCAAGTTTCTGTATATACATATATGAGGTGGAACACTTCGCTGTATATTGACTTAAAATGGTCGGTTTCAATAAAATTACTCAAGTAAATAAAATCTTTCTCCGGTTTGGTTGAATTCGGCCTCCTTCATAGAACTCCATACGTATAGGTGGCGTCTATTGAATTATATAAATTACAATTTGACTAGCCGGCAGTCGCCCTTTTAATATAAAACGACCGAGAACTTTCCATGAAACCAGCTTCAGGGTACCTACCCATACAAACTACCATGTTCTCGATGTCGCTGCTCAAGTGCTCAGTCAAAGATCCTAGTTTAATAACTGACTAAAGTTTTAAGCAAATAAGCTGCTAGTAGTATAGTTGCTTTTGTTTTTCAGTTCTTATTGTAACATTATTGAATTATACCAAGATTCTTGGAATAGTGATACAACAGGAAGTTCTACTCGAGTGTTTATTTACTTAAAGGCTTGTAACTTCCGCCCGTCGACGGCTGGCAAACCCTAATGACTTTAATATTAGACATTCCAGGTTTCGTTTTACTGTGAGAGAACTGAGGAACTGTACTATTAGCGTGTAAAGTTTATTGATATTTATTTAATCAGTTATCATTCCTGACCGATGACAGCTTTTCTTTTTTTTTTTTTTTACGTGTGGAAATCCTACATGGATGCTATGCCGGACTCCTACCGACTAAAACCACACGATGCCCTACAACTGTCTACGGCCGGGAGTCCCGGGTAAGCCCTCGGAAGGATGACCCAGGGCTCTCGGCAGACTTTGGCGAACACTTCAACCTCGCCTATGGGGTTCGGGTGCTATCCCGCGTCTGGGTAGTTGGTTCGAGTGTTAACCCGCTACTAGGGGGGGGGGGGGGGGATTTGGGTACTGTCCCACCACTATCACTGCTTGGATGTGCAAGAATGGTCAAAATTTTAATGTAACTTTTTGTCTGTACAGGTTCCTTCATAACAATATACTTGTTCAGCAAAAGGTGGAAGATTGAGGATACTATTATTGGCGTGATAGCGTGCCTGAGCAGGATAGCTGCAAGTCTTGTGTATGCCATGGCACCCAATCGTACTGTGTACTTTCTCGGCCCTGTACTGGACATGTTCAGTTCTGCAGGGGCTACATCACTGCGGTCTATCGCCACGAAGCTGGTAAAGGATGATGAAGTCGGTAAGTGAAATTAGACTATTCTAGATTCTTTATAAAATAGTAGGTAATAGAGGTTAACCCCATGCTTATTCATCGCCCACCGAAGAAGTGTCCCCGACATTTTGGTAAGGTATTTTTCAATCCCGGGACATCCTTCCGAGGGCTTACCCGGGACTCCCAACCACAGGCTGTTAGGCATTACGTGAGGTTTTTTAGTCGGTAAGAGTCCGGCATAACATCCTCTGAGGATTTTGCCTTACGTAAAAAACAAAAAAGTATTTTTCAAACTTCACGGAATTTTACTACATTTTACTGTATGGTGTACTAAGTAAAACTTTTGACTTTAGAACCTTCCGAGATTCTATAACGACTATCGAAGTATTAGTACAACGGTCACTCTAGCAGCCTAGCTATATTTTGATACATCGTTATGAAATTAACCAAGAACAGAAAAAATTACACCGTGCTGAAGACTAGTAAAATTTAGAATATTTTAGAACCTTCTGGCATTGAGATCCCGGAAAAACCACTAGGTATAATACTATAGAGAACTAAAGTACCACGAATATAGTAATACTAGCTGATGCCCGCAGCTTCGCCCGCGTAAAGTTTGTTCCCGCTTCCCGTGAGAACCTATTCCCGAGATAAAATGTAGCCTATGTGTTACTCCAGACTATAATGTATCCCTGTACCAAATTTCAGCCAGAACCCTTCAGCCGTTCGAGCGTGAAAGAGTAACAAACATCCACACTCACAAACTTTCGCATTTATAACATTACTAAGATTATACTGCGAACGTGTTAAAACATCAATGAAAGTTACAACGAACTACAAAAACTTTTATATTATGTTACTTGCTGCTACGGAGCCCTTCATGGGCGAGTTCAACTCGCACTTGGCCGGTTTTTATTGCTTTTCAGTTGTATGTTTACTTGGCAGTCGGGTTTTTTGTATTCTAAATAGGTAATTAAGTTTATTCCATAAATATTTAATTCCCAGTTTATAATTTATTCTCATATTTAATGATTGTTTTTAAATATTCATACATACATACATATAGTCACGCCTTTATTCCCGAAGGGGTAGGCAGATGAATATTATAAGTCCACATTACACCTTTAAGATTTTGTCCAACGTACCGGGGGTCTGAGGACGGTGAGAGGGTCGCTCACCGTCCTAACAGAAGCAGGCCCATGACGGCAGCGTGACGTGAGCAACTCACGCATGCCCCCCCTTAGAAGCGGGATAACACCCGAAACCCCGCAAAGGCGCGGGATAGCACCCGAACAACCCCCTGGGCGAGGCCGCATTGGCGGCCGTAGGTCTGTTGTGAGTCCCGGGACATCCTTCCGAGGGCTTACCCGGAGCTCCCAACCATAGGCTGTTGGGCGTTACGTCAGGTTTTTTAGTCGGTAAGAGTCCGGCATAACATCCTCTGAGGATTTTCCCTCACGTAAAAAAAAAAAAAAGATTTTGTCGAACGTAATAGGCGGTGAGCCGTATTGCCGTGTTGAATGAAATGGCCAGGCGCAGGTTGTGACTGCCTGCTGTTAAAATTTTTCAAGCCGCCGCGCCGCCCCATAAAGGCCTTCAACTTGGCTTAACGATTACCATTTTACTGGCAATCGGGACCAACGGCCTTCCGAAGTACGGAAACGCTCAAATAAATGTCACAAAGTGGTCACATGGAGGGTCACCCGTCCAAGGACCGACCATAGTAAATGTTGCTTACTGCAGTGATCGTTTACAGATTTTAAAGTTTATAAAATTTAAATTTAATATTCATTAAATACAATATCAAATATTTAGATACTTATATTATAGAAATATTAAGAAAATGTTCAGAAATAGGTAGGTACTAAAAGTGGATTTAGAAATGGCTTGTCATGTAACCTGGGCAATCTTTCGTTATGGTTCAGTAGACGCGTTACGAGTACTTAACATTTCTAAACAATTCGGCGCCTAGGTATATTACGCTATGGTTATACTGGTTAAGAAATCAATTGTGCTTACTTTTGGATAATAGAATTCAGATTAGGCGCTTTTTCTCTCATCTTACTGTCTAGTCGTAGCCCATAAACAGCCTGAGTACTTCCAACAAGTTGCTTTTATTTTTCATAACTTCAAGATTTTTGAAGTAAAACTTCTTTAGGCGCGACTAGAGAGTAACTCGGATATTTTCTCAGACGGTAGTAACGCTTACTCTATTCAAATGAATGATATATAAAAATGATATATTCACATATTTACAAAATGAGAATTTAAAATTACTTATACTCTACATATTTATATACAGAAAAAACAAAAACAAAGAAAATTAGCAACAAAAAAAGAAGAGAGGAGTGTGACAAGACTGAAAAAGCCTCGCTCAGGTGTCAAAGAATTCCTCCCCATCGGTGTCAACGGGTAAAGTTCCCATAAGGCTGGCCGCATTCCCACGTTGTATTGCGATACTAATTCTTTGAGCGAGAAAGAGGCCAGCCCTATGGTCGCGAGAGGAGTCAATTAGACGCTTTGTGATTTACCTATAAAGAGAACGAGCACTTGGACCCCACGAGCCCAATGTCTCGACCCCAAACGGCTCAAATATATAATTGCCTATTAAATTATTATATTTGCGCCGTTTGAGAGTCTCGGCAGAAGCAGCAGCAGAACAGGCGCAGTCCGCCGTGCTTGGAAGATGAGAAGGAGCCAGGGTGTCCACACAGGTTGCGTCCCAAACTAAAGGCCTTCCCATCTTCCATGGCACCAAAGACATACCATCCGGCCTCTTGCCATCGTCACGAGCCAAACCATTAGGTTCTAGAATGGCTGGAACTCCGGCGGTGACAAGAGCCCGGCGGATGAAAAAAATGATAATAATATAACATTTGATGCCGTCAATGGCAAAGAAGTTTTACTTCAATCGCGCGTACCTAAAGGTTTCACGCACACACTTTTTTTTCTACAAAAAGTATTTATTTTATAGGCTTTAACATTCATCATGTTTCAAAAGAGAAGTCAATAAATATTAGGCAGAAACGTAATTTTCTTCCATTAATTTTCTACAAGAGTTAACTAACACTCGTACAAGAGTTTATTTAGTAGATACATTTTCGAATTACATTATCCCTGACTGCGCATTGTGAAGTGTTCGACACACATTACTCAGCTGATAGGGTTGTATTGATTGTACGATATTAATATGTTACACACAGCTGATTGTACCTACTTTATTGATTTGCATAATTACTTATGACTTATGTAGGTGTAACTGTTTTGGTGGCAATAATTCATTTATATTTTATATACCTAGGTACTTTTTTACTAGTACCGTTTATGAAATAACTGTCATTTATTTAGATAACTTTTACTTCCGTTACAAATGAATCTGTGAGTTCTAAAATGTAACTTGTGTGTAATATTTCTTTCTTACGTGTGGAATATCCGTCATGGATGCTATGCCGGACTCTTACCGACTAGAAATCAACAATGTTCCGTAACTACTGCCTATGGTTGGGAGCAACAACAGATCACTTTAACTTGAGTCCCATTACTTCAAAAATTGTTAACTAGCTAGACGGCTCCCTTGCACGCAAATATAAAATACGTAAAAATAATGATTTTATGTGATAAAAAGCAGCATACGGCACTTTCCAGCTTAAAATCTTCTTAATAATAATTATATTAATTCCTTACGATGTGTAAGAAGAATAAAAATATGCATTATATTGCAACTCTTTTTATTATAAATTTGTCCAAAACCCATTATTTACACTAGTAAATAATGGGTTTTGGACAATGTTTGGTAGGTACCGATTATGAACTATCATAATCGGTACCTACCTACTCAGTTTTGTTCGATACGCACAATTGCACTACCACCGGTGGCATACCTACGCATTTACGCCTACTTCCGTCTGTAATGAAATTCTGAGTATTCATTCACAACAACGACGAACATAACATCTCATTCTTATCACAGTCGATGTAAACTAAACAAACTTGACCTTCAATGAATTTTTAGATGTTCAGGAAAGTAAATATTTTACTCGAGTTTATAATTCACGAAATACATGGTAATAATTTATACATAAATAGTCACTTTATCCCTGAAGGGGTAGGCAGAGGCAAAGGATTATAATATGCCCACATTTCACCTTTTTAAAATTTGTCCCACGTAATAGGTGGTGAGTGGTGAGCCGTATTGCCCTGTTAAAAATTTTCAAGCCGTCCCGTCCCTTCAAGTTGGCTTAACGACTGCATTTTACTGGCAACCGGGAGCAACGGCTTAACGTGCCTTCCGAAGCACGGAAACGCTCAAATAAATGTCACAAACTGGTCACTTGGGTGATCACCCATACAAGAACCGCCCATAGTAAATGTTGCTTACTGCAGTGATCGTTTACAGAACACTGAGACCGCGGGGCCACGAGCTCTTCTGACTAGGTATTTATTTCTATTAGAAAAATGAGGCATGTACATAGATATAATATGATAAGGATTAAACTATAGGTTCCTTCAATATGCTATGCACGCCAAATATTGCCCATAAAACGATAACATCTCAGCATATGCTGTAACGCAATTGATTAAACTGAGCTGACCAGCGCTGATTTTCAGACGTAGCCAGTGAGTTTGGGGAGAGAGCTCCTGTTTATATTTTAATGTGAATGTGTGTGGTAATAAAACAAACCAACAAGCAATCATGCATAAATTTACAGAAACCTTAATCTTCTAAGTGTAAAGTACATATATAAATTACATATACAATTACGCGCAATAATTTGCTATGCATGTATGTATGTAAGCACGCTAGAGCACGTGTGACCAATACTGAGAGCCAAGGCCGAAAAGCAAATCGAAGCTGAGTATCCAAGAGACACAGGTAATATTAGCGGCTTATAAATTTGAAATCATTATTGCACATCTATACATATAATACTAAATAAAAATGAATTAATTAATTGAATTGATTAGTTAATTTGCGGGGTATTCAAATATTAATAATAAGGAGATTAAGAAATGTAAGATTTTATTTGCTCCCCTATATAATATATTATTTCTTAATTAACTTTTTAAATGTGTTTTTGATTTTTATGCTACGAATAGGGAATGAGAGAATATTCCAGCAATGTGTTGCCGCGTGCTTGAAACAACCCCGACAAGCTAATTACGTTAATAACTGTAACACTGACAATATTAAACAATGTATGAATATCTATATAGTAATTCATGAGGAGGATACTTGTACATTAATTTTAAGGCATATATGAAACTACCGGCCAAGTGCGAGTCGGAATCACCCAGTTACCAAAAACGACAAATAATCACGTTTGTTGTATGGGTACCCAACTCAGATATTTCTGTGTTTCTGGTTTTTGTCTTTCTTGTTAAAGCGGCAATAGAAATACATCATCTGTGAAAACTTTTACAGTCTAGCTATCAGCGTTCATGAAATACAGTACGGTAACAGACAGACGGACAGCGAAGTCTGGTTGTTTAATAAAAGGGTTCCGTTTTAACCCTGTAGATACGAAACCTAATAGTTTTCTCTCAATAAAATTTATAAAAGAATCAATCGTGGTCCAGTGGACTCAGTGTTCTGTAAACGATCACTGCAGTAAGCAACATTTACTACGGCCGGTCCTTGGGTGGATGACCATCATGTGACTACTTTGTAACATTTGTTTGCTATGGTCCCGTGTGCAATCAACGAACTCTGTTATGTCTAATTTTTTGAAAATTGGTCGAGAACTGCGACTTGTAGAAAAGAACAAACCCACACAATAGAAAATTTGGCCATCTGGAAAATAGAGACTTTTCGCACTAGTTACTTTCAAAATTATTTTAAGGTTCCGTGCCCAAAAGATTAAAGCTAGACAGCTGAAATTTCCAAAACGCGCTTCCAAAACACTAACAACAAATACAAAATTATCGGATAAAATAAATATTGTAGGCTGGCTCTCATTAACAAACCTGCTTTTACCGTTTCTTTTTGGCGCGGAACCCTTCTTATGCGAGTACTACTCACATTAGGGCGAGGCCGCACTTGCGGTTATCGCGGCGGTTTGTAACCTCAAAATGTCAAAACATTGACTTGATTTCATTGATTTTGACAGTTTGATAACATTTTGAGGTTAGAAACCGCCGCGGAAAAACGCAAATGCGGCCTCGCACTTAGGCGGTGTTTTACATAAATAGGTTAGCACAGACTTTAGACTTTTTCAATTTCTTCTTGTATGTACTTAACCACCTTGCCTTGTCGTAAAACATTTTAGGCAGTATACACAAAGACTGTGCCCAAGAGTAAAATGTATACAACTCCCAGGTCTACTAACAGACAAAAATACAGCGTGTAGCATAAAAATGTGTTTTTAAAGAAACTTCGGAACTGAGCGTTATTTACTTTGTATTGTTATAATTGTGTCGTAGTTTATTATTGCCTTGTCGTAAAACATATTAGGCGGTATACACCAAGACTGTGCCCAAGAGTAAAATAAAGCCGCTGTATACAACTCCCAGGCCTAGTAAGACAAAATACAGCGTGTAGCATAAAAATCTGTTTTTAAAGAAACTTCGGAACTGAGCGTTATTTACTTTGTATTATTATAATTGTGTCGTAGTTCATTATACTTGCTTATAATTTTTTGTTAAGTGTTCATTGTTGTACACATATTTGTTGTTTAAACGCTATAAAATTAACTGTAAGTTTATTGAATTTCGCGATCGAATGTCTAGAAACGGAAATAAATTTGAACCCATTACTTACTAGTTTTTCACATAATGCCTTGTTAATAAAAAAGCTACCGGGGCGCCGAATTTATATGCCCTTCGAATTAAATCCCCTTGTCTCATCTGCAACATTTGCCAGCACCATTAATGGTGCAAATGAAACACTTTTATCGAATGGTTCACCAAGTAAACCTCGCCTGAACCGGGTCTCAGGATAAACCAGAGGTTCAGTCACTACGGATAAACATGCCCAGTGGCAAAAAAGGGGTAATAAAAAAACTAAAAGGGAAAGAAACCGGACTGTCAAAAATGGAGGAAGATCTCCTGACTCTATATCGCGCAACAATTGGAAATTTGTAATCAACCGGTTAAGTCTGTTAATAAAATATGTAGAGCCACTTAAAAATGATCTGTCGAAATCAATATTTAATCTCTTCACCAAAGATAATAGAAAAGGGCAGAATGACGCTTACCGAACAAGAAAGTGAAGCCAAGAAAGCAAATACTTAAAACAAATACTGTAACGCGGCAGTGCTAATAAACTGTTCACACGTGTTTTTTTCATATACCTATCGTGACGGCATTATTTACGTATAGACTGCTAGCTAGTAGTTAGTTCTATAATCTGTGGTCTTCACCCTGTTTGTTTGATTGTACGCAGTGCGGCAAATCTACTTGGGGTATTTTCTGTTTGCTCAAAACGTTTACAAACTGTCATTAGACAATGAATGGTAGCTGTCAGAGATAAAAACTATCCGTGTGATAACGCAGCATTCAATTTGTTTATGTTTTCTGAAGCCATGCTGTGACAGGTACATCCTTGTGTGCATAAAGGTGGGTGTGTTTAGTTATTTGCCTTATTGACCCAGAAGTATGATCTAACACTTTTAAATTTAGAAGTGTGAAATCTCATTGAATTCTTGTTACTTTGGAGGCTCATGGACTGTTAGCAAACTATTTAAATGAAACACAAACTCTTGATTTTTTTTTTTTTTTTTTTTTTTTTTCATTTTATATGATAGGAAAATAGTAGTGCGCCGTAGTTTCTATTTAGACATTTAAAGTAGTGTAAAACCTACTATGTAGATAGTATAGTAGGCCGACAAGAATATAACCCGCTTGTGCATAATAAGTACAGAAAGCAATATACATACAAAATGTGCTCTAGCTACACACACATACATAGACACCGCTCAACGGAGTTCACGGACACGAGGTCAAAGGCTTTTTATAGTAATTTCGATACTGGTTTGTGTGCGAGTCTACGTAGCCGAGGGTAGGTTTGAAAACTATTTAAATGAAACACAAACTCTTGATTTTCTTTTTCATTTTAAATTATAGGAAAATAGTAGCGCGCCGTAGTTTTTATTTAGACATTTAATGTAGTGTAAAACCTACTATGTAGATAGTATAGGCCGACAAGAATATAACCCGCTTGTGCACTTGTAGTTAAATATTGAACGCTGGATACCACAAGACACAATTCAAGTTATGCTAGTAGGATAAACCGTGCAATTCAATATGAAATTCCATAGGCGTTAAATAACTTATAAGTAACACATATTTTCGATAGGAATTGGCAAAACCTGCGTTACCAATCTTAATAGAGATGGCATTTGAATAATACAGTCCGCTATTCTATTGAATAACGCCTTTTTTATTGTTCCAAAACATTATTTACTTTACAAAAGCTGGTAACCTCAAAAATAGTGGAGTACCGGCATGAAATATTATATAGTTTAGGTTTAGATGTGATGATGATGATGACATGAAGTACCTAGTTGGCATCAAATTAATTTTAACAAAGTTTATATTTTACCTTTGAGAATGCCAAGAGGCAAAACCATAAAGTAAATAAATGTTAAAGAGCAGTACAAGGTGGTGTTATTCAATATGTGCAGCAGGTTTCACCAAGTGCCATCAACCAATAGCATAAATAAGTTATTCTATTCTCGAAGGTAGTAATGAACTACCTCTCGAATTTTCGCTTTATTATCTTCTTAATAAGATGTTATTAAGTACCTATATGCTTTTGGATTTTTCCATCTAAATTATCAGTCGACATCCGGAGGAAAGACTGTTGATTAGATATGAAGACCATCTTATAACGCAATGAATCTCGTAATTTCGTTTATTTGAAGAAATGAGTAGCACCTTATGGGTAACCTACAATTGGCGTTTACTTATAAAATACCTAAGTACTATAAAATTGTAAAAACTATTACATTTTAATATTTTAAATATGTGCGTTAAATAAAGTCCTATTATTCTAACCTGCAAACATAGATATAGACTTTAAATAATGTAAGCCTGCAAATTATGTCGGGAAACCTGGTATATCTTTTCAAAAGAATGTTAAATGCGTTAGGGCATGGTGTAATTTTAGTCGGCATGAGCACAAAATAATAAGTACAGAAAACAATATACCTACATACAAAATATGCTCTAGCTACACACACATACATAGATTTCGCTGAACAGAGTTCACGACACGAGGTCAAAGGATTTTTATAGTTATTTCGATACTGGTTTGTGTGCGAGTCTACGTAGCCGAGGGTAGGTTTGAAAAAAAGTAGATACCTACCTACGTACGTAGCATGAATTTTTTTCAAAATCAAATTCAAATCAATTTATTGTGAAAATGGGTTACATAGTGATGTATTGAGTAGGTAATAATATTTTTTAAAAAATTCTATGTAAAAATTGCGTAAAAGTGGCATGATTCAGACCATTCAGACGGACAGAGCCATTCATGATGATTTCCACACCTAGGAAAATTCCTTGTTGCTATGTTACAATATAGCCATATAAGACTTGATTTACTGCTTAATTCACAAATAGGTATATACTGCGTATATTCGATACTTAGGGAAATTACACACAGCTTATCGATTATCAATGAGTTACAAATAATCGATTACTATTGTTTTAAAAACGCATTATATGTTATTTATATAAGTACTTCGTTTAGTTACTCAATTTTAAACGCATTCTTATTCTTGTATTATTTAAATTTTCTTTTGCAATATAGAACAGAATGATTAAGGGTTTTTCCGTAATAAATTAGGCATATCAATAGCATAAATATTATTATCAGTATTGTGGTAGAATTACAGGTAGGAAAGTAATGGCATCAGTCGTTACATTATGGAGATCCATCAATCATACCACGTCACACCCACCTTTAGTAACTTTGTATATTTATTAGTGGCCGACCGAAACTGGTTTTCCAGCCGAAACCGAAACCGAAACCGAACTTTCGGCCCCAGGGTCAGTTTCGGCCGAAACCGAAACCGAAACCGAAACCGAAACTCACGTGTTCATATTGAAAAAAAAAAACCAACCAAGTGCGAGTCGGATTACCGCACAGAGGGTTCCTCCGTTAAAAAAATTGGGCACTTAAATTACGTTTGTAGTGTGGATGCTTTTTTCTGATTTTAGTAGGTGTTTCTTGCTATAGCGGCAACAGAACAAGGTGAGGTGGTGGTGGCAGTGTCTCTTGACATCGCCAACGCTTTAAACACCTTGCCCTGCAGCTGCGTTTGGGAGGCGCTTATTTACCAAGGAATGCCTCCATTCCTCCGTCGAATTGTCGGGGCCTATCTTTCCGAGAGGGCCATAGCTTACCCGAGCTGGCTAGGGCTGGGTCGGCGAGATGTGTTGTTCGGTGTTCCATAGGGATAGGTCTTACGTACGGCACCCTGATTACAGCGCGAGGAGCAACGCACCGAGACGCAGTTCTAAAGGCCACCTGCGGGATCCAGCTTACCTATAGGGGCGTCAGCATCTGCAACTTCGGATACCACTGCCGAAGTTTGGTCCCATAGCTGAGGGAGTGTGCCGAGAGTGCGGCTGATGGCCGAGGGGGCCAATAGCCGCACTCTTGCGATTGTTGTCCAATATCAGGAGACCCAACGCTCCCGGCAAGAGACTGTACCTTGGGATCGTGCGGAGCATGGCCTTATACGGGGGGAGGAAGCGGGAGAGAACCCTTCCACAGTCTGCGGCGGCGTCCCATACTATCGGCCTCCATGACCGGGGGCCTGAGGACGGTGACGGGGCTGGTTACCCTCCTTACAGTAGCAGGCCTTAGACGATAGCGTGACGTGAGAGATTCATGCACGCCCCCCTCAAGAAGCGGGATAACAACTGAATAATCCCCCAAAGACGCAGCCTTCCTAAAGTATGCATTATTCCGAGGGCAAACTCGGGGCTCCCAACCGTAGGCTGTTAGGTAGGATACGCGTGGTTTTTAGTCGGTAGGACTACTGTATAGTGAAAATTTTAGGCTTCTATCTGGTACGGTTTCAGCGATGCAACCTCGTGACTAATAGACAGACGGACGGCTAGCTTTAACCCTTCCGTGCGAGAGTTCGACTCACACTTGGCCGGTTATTTTTTCAATAGGTGCAGCAAGTTCCACCAAGTGCCATCAATCAACGGTGTAAATCTTCTAAAGTGTTCATTTTAGAAATATCTCCACCTAAACATGAGTTTCTTTCTTTTACGTGTGGAATTGCTCATAGATGCTATTGCGAACTCCTACCAACTAAAACCACACGGCTCTGCTACTAGCTCTTGGCTGTTTTTGGTTACATTCTAGATCTAGAAGTATATAACTAAAACTGGACAACAGTGAGCCTGACTAGCGCACGTAGGGTTCCGTATAAGAAAAGCGGCAAAAAATCACGTATGTTTTATGGGAGGCCCCCTTTAATATTATTAATTTGTCTATTTTAATTATAAGTTGCAATAGCGGCAACAGAAATACATCATCTGTAGAAATTTTACCTGTCTAACTATCAAGGTGCATGAGTTACAGCCTGCTGACAGAAAGACAGACGACCAAAGTAGTCAACGGCATCGACAACAAAGGGGTAGGGTTATGTAAAGTCCTAGATCACCTTTTTAGGATTCTGTTTTTTGATTATTATAACTATTGATTGGAAGTCCTTTGTAAATCTGTAAATCTTCGGTTAGTGACATATTAACTGGTTGGGCTGACCCCAACCACGTCACAAGCAAAGCCAGGCACTCAAAATTCACGAACACGTGAGTTTCGGCCTGGCCGAAAGTTTCGGCCCATTTTGGTCGAAACCGAAACTGCGGCCGAAACTCGATTTTTTGGCCGAAACTGGCCGAAACCGAAACCGAAACCGAAACTTCGGTCGGTCACTAATATTTATTAATCTGTGCCTTTAGTAGGTATTCATAAGGTAAAAATTAAAATGACAAAAAGTATGAGTGTTTTTTTTTTCTTAGGGATGCTATGCCGGACTTCTACTAACTAAAACCACACGGTGCCCTTTCAACTGACTACTGCCTCCCGGGTACGTCCTCGTACCTTTAAGTATACCTTCAGAGTTCTCGACACAGACTTTGTCCACCTCTGTAGATTTGGGTGTTCAGGTGTAAACCTTTTTTGGGGGGTAGAGAGAATTGATGCAATCTCATTTCTTTGAGGGGCGAGGAGACACGCCACCGTCGTGGCCTGCTTTTACGAGAACGGTGAGCAGCGCTTTGATTTGAAATGATAATAAAGGTTTTTATTACTGACTACTGATAGTACAAATGATTCTTTCATTATATATATATTATTACAGTACACACTCTGTTACATTTATTATATTCTACTACTATTCATTCTTTGGCCTTACTCTAACTTAAAACCTAACTTAAGAGCTAACTTATGACCTAACTTAACTACTTAACTTGTTACTTACAGCCCATTATGTATAGGTGCTATGTAGGTACCTGGCTGTACTGTGCTGCTATTGGTTTTCACGTTCATTATCGATTTTTTAGTATTTGAATCTTAATTGAATTGAAATATTTGCATGCCCTGTTTCTGACGGAAGCTATTTTGAGGTTAGGAAAAAACAGTAGTAAATCCTTTGTTGTCGAAGCAGCATGATATAAAATATATTGTGTGGTTAAATTAAACTTTTGTAGTCATGGAATATTTTGTATCTATACCTACGTGTTTTTAAATATATGTATTTAGACAGATAAACAGGTGCACGGCAACAGCATTCCAGGTGCAAAAAGTTAATGTACCGACTTAATAACAAAAATCAATTGACCGTAAATTTAAATTAATTCAACTTCGACAAATAATTAAAAAGTTAGGTACCCACCCAATCTTTCGAGTTTTACTTAGTTGTGTTTTATAAATTACCAAAATAATACAAAACAATAACCCTTATAAATACAACGAGCCGGAATGACGTGTGTCATTATGGGTAATAGTGTTAAAGTAGATAGAAATAAGTTACTCGTATCTTTAATAAAACGCATCGAGCGCGTTTACATGCAGTGCCTACGAGCATCTACAGCACTATGATCAGCACTGTATTTTAAAAGTACTGGAACTTCTGTTAATTTCTTAAAATATGGTCAAAGGGCTTATCCCTAGAACCGTACCCATCATAGACTTTAAATAACAGTTATACCCAGGGGTACTAGTGTACCCCGTCAAAGAAAACATTTGTTCATAAGAATAGACATTTATTAATTAAATAAACATCCATAGACTTTTATGGCACTTTATTTCAGTCTCACGTTACATAATTAAACAAAAAATTACCAAACTTATATTAACAGTTTTGGCAAATCTTCTATTGGTGCTTTAAACATATAAAAATTTTACATTTTTCACATCGAGTGCTCGATTTACGGTCTTTGGACCTGGGACAAAAGGAACATCTACCAGATTTTGAATCTGAAGAGGATGGAGCACTAGAAGGTCGTGCTTTTTTAAAATACTTTCAATACTTATTTGTGCATGCATTTTGTAGATGCATACCCAGGGGTGCTGTAGTACTCCACTCAGGCTTGCCACGATCGCACGCTAACAGGACCCGCGCCCGGCCGATGCTTCGACACGATCCCCCACCCCCCGTAAAGATCCGTTTTAAAACAAAAAAGTTATAGCCAATTTTTTTTTTTTTCAGTTGTACCCCAGGGTACGGTTCTAGGGTTAAAGATGCTCGTAGGCACTGCGCTCGGCTCGCACACGTAATGCAATCTGAAGTCATCTTACTTCTTTCCTTTTGCTATGGCAGAGTTACATGAAACCATTTGAAATTATTTTTGTTACTATTTAAATTGCGCTAATTACATACCCACCATGACTGTGAATCTTTTTAGACGTGTCCAATCTACGTACGGCTTTTTAAGGTAGTCTTGTAACTGATTGCTACATTTCTATTACAGGTAAAACAAGCTCTCTAATAAGCATATCCGAAGCGCTGGTGCCTGTTGTGTACTCGCCAGTGTACAGTAAGGTCTACCTCAGTACCCTGACCACGATGCCAGGTGCTTTCTACCTCATCAGCGCCTCGCTTGCCGTACCAGCCATAGCTATTTTGATGTAAGTAATTTCTTCAACCTCCATCCATCACGAAGTCATTATTTTTGTAATTTAGATAGCAAATATCAAAAGATGGCATATTTTTTTCCATTTCTGCGTGGCAAAGTTCTTCACCAAGATCTCCAGGGCTCAAGAATTAAAGCTTTAACACTTCTTACTTCTTTACCTAGCTCTGCACTGCTAGCTTTATTAACTAGCAGTGCAGAGCTAGGTAAAGAAGTAAGACGTGTTATCGAGAAACTTTTGTACACAGTCTACATACTTACAATTACAAACATCTAACTGTAGGTAAATTATTCAGTTTTCATTACATATCATTGCAACTACATAATATAATATTAATAAAAGTTACAGTTAAAATCATATTGTTCCCATGACTTTTACTGTATTCAGCTGTATATCGTTCCTGATATTCAGCGCAATGTTCTTTTACCCCATCTACAAAACAATGTTATTTAAATTTATTTTATACGTTTGGAGGCTATAATAAGGTCCGAAAACAGTTACCTACTAGTCAACTACTATCGATGCTGAAAAAAGACAAATCAACCTAGATCACAAACCAATGACCGGAACCAAAGTAGAAATCGGATGCAACCTAGACTTATCACTAAGGTGAAATTTACATTTCTCTTAACCTGCCAATCAAGCGCATAGCTGCACATTACCAAACCAATTGCAATCCGTTTCAAAATCGGTACAAAAAAAGGCCTTGCGGTTGACGCGAACGCTTGATCTTACCATGGATAATTTTGTCAATAGATTTCACTATCGTAACCTTGAACTGGCAATTTCTATTTTTATGTGAACTTTTTACGGTTTTATCGGCCCTAAGATAGTATTGCTCATGGTGGGTGCATTTTTCGTCACAGATGGTTGAAATAAGAAATTGCGGAACCTTGATTTATAAGTAGAGCGATAATTGGGAAATTGTTGTAATCATTTGTATCTATTACTGTGACTATTGAATGTAAAAAAAATAGGTAAAAAAACTTTTTAAGTTAAACGGTTTTATGTTAAACATACATTGCAATGTTTAAGATAAATGTACTAAAAACCAAAAAATAATAAAATAGATACAGTCGTGGGAATTATAAACATATGCATAGACTAGACTAAAATAAAACCGTGGGGCACGTCAATTGTCTACAATCGTTGATTAAAATGTTTATTTTGTAATGTTACACTATAATTAGGCAGTTGTTCAACCGATAACGATGGGCGTGTGATAAGTACGGCTAGAATGTGGAAACAAGCTAGCAAGCTCGATTATAAGCGAGTTTTCGCGGTTTCATAGTGGTGAGCGAGTAGTACTTTATCATATGTTTTGTCGATTAAAGACAAACTACGAGCAGTGAAACGATTCCTCGCCAGCCAGCAGTGTGAATGTCCAACGATAAACTAGTTGAAACATTTCTTTTATTTACATGGAGTGTATAACTATTGGAATTTCCATGAGCAAGAAAATAGTGAGTAATTTCCTCACCGTCTGCGGGCCAACTGCCTAACGACGAATTAAACGATTCTTCTATCGCACATTAAGTCGATAATTTGTAGACAATTGACGTGCCCCACGGTTTTATTTTAGTCTAGTCTATGCATATGTTTATAATTCCCACGACTGTATCTATTTTATTATTTTTTGGTTTTTAGTACATTTATCTTAAACATTGCAATGTATGTTTAACATAAAACCGTTTAACTTAAAAAGTTTTTTTACCTATTTTTATTTTCTAGTTTTTAGTTTTTATTTCGCATTCTGTTTAATTCATTTAGTGCTTCATTATTGCAAGGTTTCTTGCCCGTTAGTTCATTGCAGTCCAACTTCTCTATACGTAGTCCCTGCAAAGATCTTACTCTACTAAGAGCCACGTAGGCTTGACCTTCTTCAAACAGTTTCGCACCGAAGTATACGACTGCGTGATCCACAGTGCTGCCCTGCATTTTATGTATTGTAGAAGCCCATGATAGTATTAAAGGCAACATTCTTCTTTCAGCCGTCCCGTAATTGTACTTAGCTGGAAACTGTATAGCTTTCGGGTGTATAAGATGTACTCCGTCTCTTGCGAAATCAATTCGGACGGAAGGTACATCTGTTGCATACATCTGAGTTCGACGAAATTGTGGCCAAACGATTTCGTTGATGTAGCCTATAGCTCCATTTACTAATCCCTTTGAAACGTCAATATTGGACCGTAGCATGACTTTTGCCCCCACAAATATTTCCAGATCAGATACCTAAATTACAGATTCAATTTCTAAATTTAAATCTTATTATTATACGCCATTTAGTGGCTGCGCCCATCTTAAATATTGAGGTTGTATGGTGCATTGTATTCTTCTTGTCAAGCCCTTTTATTTGATACCCATATTGGTGGGATTGTTAAAAAATTGTTATCAGCCATTTGGTAGCGGCAGCCATCTTAGATTTCAATTTTGCATAGTAAATTGTATTCTACTTGTTGAGACCTTTCATTTGATACCCATGTTGATGGGATTGATAAAACCTAAGTTATCCGCCATTTTTTAGAGGCCGCCATCTTGGATTTCAATTTTTTATAGTATATTGTATTCTGCTTGTTGAGACCTTTCATTTGATACCCATATTGATAAAACCTACGTTAGCCGCCATTTTGTAGCGGCCGCCATCTTGGATTTCAATTTTTTATAGTATATTGTATTCTGCTTGTTGAGCCCTTTCATTTGATACCCATATTGATGTGATTAATAATAAGTAAATTATCCGCCATTTTGTAGCGGCGGCCATCTTGAATTTATAAAGATAATGAATAAACATAATTGTATTGTCATCAAAATCCAAAGTGTATACAAAATTTCAGATTAATCGGTTGACAGGAAGAGGGTGAAATTTGAATTACTAAATTTGACCCAAGAATAAATAATAAAACAAACGGGGTGAGCTAAATAAAACCGTTTAATTATCGCAGCAAGAGCAAAACGTGTAGTCGAAGGATTGGTGGGCAATCCACTTGACCTATCAATTTTTATGTTTTCTCCACCACGTAGGTACATGGAGTCGGTGCAGAGAAAGAACTAAAAATTCGATTTCGCGTCTGCGTCTAACCTATTTTTCTTGGTTTTCCTGAATGATTTTTATTATTTCAATTTTAATAATATTATAGATACTTTAATTAAACTATGACTCAAAAGGGGATATAGATAGAGTGCGTCAGAGGGAACCTAAACACGCCGAATAACTTTAATTTCTACATTTCTGGAGCGTGTAATATTAAAACGGTTAGAAACTTGGAGAAAACTTGAAGATCCAAAGTTATTTAGAATTTTATAAGCTTTCATTTTAGTTAAATAAAATTATTGGGTGAAAAACTTAAAATTGAGATTTTATTTTTAACTAGCAGATGCGCGCGGCTTCGCCCGCGTTTAATTTGGCTCCCGTTCCCGCTTCCCGTGGGAACATTTTCCCGGGATAAAAAGTAGCCTATGTGTTATTCCAGACTATACTCTATCCCTGTACCAAGTTTCAGCCAGATCCATTCAGCCGTTAGAGCGTGATTGAGTAACAAACATCCAAACATCCAAACATCCAAACATCTTCACAAACTTTCACATTTATAATATTAGTAGGATAAATGAATATTCACGGACATCTTACACAACGCTATCTGATCCCAAAGTAAGCTAGGAATAATCTGCTTGTGTTATGGGTATCAGACCACGGATATTAATACTTCTATACCTTTAAATACATACATATTATACATAGCAACACCAAGACTCTTGAGACAAACATTTATGGGTCACACAAATATTTGTCTCCGGTGGGAATCGAACCCACGACCTCCAGCGCCGCAGGCGGTATCACTACCGACTGAGCCAAAGAGGCAGTCAAAAGTGATAAAGTCGAGATCTGTGTCGCACCTTCTTCCTTCGGCTCGCCTTTTTGGGATCAGGACTTTTAGTATCTTTTCTCCCTAATCGCCCTGAATGAGTTTCTGAAGCAATCGCTTAGGTTCTTGCTCAAGCACTCTTTAATTTACCTACTGAACAATATTTTATTTTTAATCAGAGTCTACACACGAATATAATAATTTAAATGGCTAGATGACGATGTGTAAGGAAGTTAATCCTTGTTTACTACAGTTTACAATGTATGACGAATGAAATAAAAGATTTTTTGAAAACATGTAACATATTGACAAGCGTAACACTCATAGTTTACAGAGCACTAAGCTAGCAAGATAACGAGCAACTCAATTATGACATACCTACCAAACAAGAGTCGATAATACCAGTGTTACATCTTCTAGTGCGACTTTGGTAACCACTCGGATCAGATGGGTCGTATGCTTATCTGCTACCTCAATAGGCAGTACTATAACAACCGGCCAAGAACAAGTTAGACGGCACGGCAGGTTACGTATCCAAAGACGGAAAAAAACACGTGGGTTTGTAACGAAGCCTCCTTTTAATAGCCGGGACCCCTCCATGGGACCTGGAAGCGAGAGCCCTTGCGTCACTGTTCAGATGGCGCAAGGAGGCGCTGGAGCGGGGCCAAAGGCCTGCGTCTCGAGAAATCGAGGCCCAGCGGACCCTGCTCCACCAGGAAACCGTGGAGACATGGAAGGTGCGACTTGAGCAACCAAAGGGGGGATTTGCCACAATCGCGGCCGTCAGACCGGTCATGGACGAGTGGCTGGAGAGAAGACACGGTGCTCTCTCCTACCGGTTGACACAGATGCTTGCCGGGCACGGTAGCTTCGGTAGGTATCTGTGGCGAAAACACCGGGAAACCACGGCCGAGTGTCAGCACTGCGAGGACCGCAGCGATGACACGGCGCTCCACACGCTGGTGGAGTGCACGGCGTGGGCACAACAGCGACAGGTCCTCGTAGTGGGTCTGGGCGTGGACACTCTCTCGCTTGAGGCCATGGTGCGAGCCATGCTCTCCAGCGGGAGTAAGTGGGACTGCGCCGCCTCTTTCTGCGAGCAGGTCATGCTCGCGAAGGAGGCGGCGGGCCGGGTGCGGGAGAGAACTCTCCCACCCGAGTTCCGCAGTCGGCGCCCTGGGCGCCGCCGACGTGTCTTCGCCGAGGACTATCGGCCTCCATGACCGGGGGTCTGAGGACGGTGAGAGGGCCGCTCACCGTCCTTACAGAAGCAGGCCCATGACGGCAGCGTGACGTGAGCACTCACGCACGCCCCCCCTTAGAAGCGGGGTCACACCCGAAACCCCCCATAGACGCGGGATTGCACCCGAACCACCCCCTGGGCGAGGCCGCAATGGCGGCCGTAGGTCTGTTGGGAGTCACGGGACATCCTTCCTGAGGGCTTACCCTGGGCTCTCAACCATAGGCTGCTGGGCGTTACGTGAGGTTTTTTAGTCGGTAAGAGTCCGGCATAGCATCCTACGAGGATTTTCCCTCACGTTAAAAAAAAAAAAAGCCTCCTTTTAATTCCTAAATATTTTTATTGTAGCGGCAATAGAAATACATTATCAATCTTTGACTGCCTCGTTGGTCTAGAGTCTAGAGGTTGAAATGTGCGACTGCGGGTCGGGTTCGATTCCCACCGGAGAGAAAAATTTGTGTGACCCATAAATGTTTGTCTTAAGAGTCTGGGTGTTTCTATGTATGATAAGTATATATTTAGAAGTATTATGTATTAATATCCGTGGTCTGATACCCCATAACACAAGCAGGTTATTCCTAGCTTACTTTGGGATCAGATAGCGTTGTGTGAAATGTTCGTGAATATTTATTTATTTAGATGTGTTGTATGCTTGTCTGCTACTTTAGTAGGCAGTACCTATAAGAACCGGCCAAAAACGAGTTAGGTGCCGTCAAAGGCAGGTTACGTATAGGTACAAAGACGGCAAAAAACACATTTGTTTGTAAGGGAGCCTCCTTAAATATTTTCTATTGTTTTAGTACCTACCTAAATAATCTTACTTCTTTTCTTACTAATATTATAAATACGAAAGTTTGTGAGTGTGGATGTTTGTTACTCTTTCACGTCCGAACGACTGAACGGATCTGGCCGAAATTTGGTACTTTTTATCCCGGGAATAAGTTCCTACGGGAAGCGGGAACGGGAACAAATTTTACGCGGGGCGAAGCTGCGGGCAAAAGCTAGTTTTTTTATAATAACGGCATTAGAAATACATCTTTTTTTTTAAGGGTCAGTCTATCACGGTTCCTGAGCTACAGCCTGGTGACGAACAGACAGAAGAGTTTCAATAATAGGGTTCCGTGTCTTTACCCTTTAGGTACAAAACCCTAAGATACGGAGATAAAGGCGGTAATGCTGGTCAGGTTCAGGTTTAGGTCATCTGGTCGAAACGTCAAACCACAAAAACCGTTTGAAATATTACCGCGTTTAACCACAGATTAAATAATAGTTAATGTTTAATCCCGTAAATATTCACCTCTACCTCATGCCCTTAAGGATTTCCAATAATAATATAAAAAGAATATCTATTCTTTTTACAAAACTGAAAACTGCCACTGCAATGAATACTTAAATAAAAAGATCACTATGATATTTAAGAAAATGATTATGATCAAGAATTCTTGTTAGAAATTTAATTCTGAACTACGGTTAAGTCTCAAAGTTAATAAAAGTTTTGTGTTATCTTGTCCATAAATAATAATATTTTGAATAGATTGTTATCTATAAATTACTTTAACCACAGCAGGTAGGGATTTAGTTAAGATATTGTACAACGAACTGGGTATTTTAAGGTTCAGCGCACATTAACACAGCTGTCTTAAGACTGACTCTTGCTTTACCAAAAAACTATTCCCGCTCTATGGAACTTGAGAATCACCACTGCCCTGAAACTAAATTAAAAAAACACTGCAATAAAACACTATTTCCAAAAGTCAATGTTTGCTGGTAATTTTTCTAAGTCCCTACTCTGCAATCAAAGATTTCAAGTACTCACAGTACTCCAGTTTACATATTAACACAAACACTGCTTACGACACTTGATATTAGTCCGATGATAACTTTTCCGCTGCCCCCGCGCTGATCTTGCCCGTGATGATACACGTCGTATCGTCCACTTGGGTCGCCCAAGCTGCTCTCTGAAGTCCTCGATGATCTGCCGACATCAAGCCAATCTCCACATTCGGTTTCAAAGGACCGAATTCAATCGGTCCGATCGGCGTAAAAGTCAGTTGCCAATTATAGGACGCGGACTTGCACCGTAAATCAGTTTTATCTGTGAGACGTCTCTTTCACAGTTTCATAGATTTAGTAAATCGGTAGGCTGTCTGCAGACAGTCTTGTTGCCAATATGCGCTCAGCCCAAGTACGTAATCTTCGACAACTCGGAACATCGTTTCAATGGTCGTTATTGGTTTTGGAATAAAAATTAATACGCTTTGCTAACCTGGAATATATCTACTACAGATTATTATTAACCTCGGTTATCCCGGTAATATTGGTATGCGACTACCGATCAACAATTAATTATTATAATGTGAGATCTATCGGTTATGACGACGAGCTTGCAAAATTTGAATCTCATGAAGATATTCCCGTTACCATTTTCTAGAATTAAAAAGGCAACTGATCAACATACTATGGTTATGAGTATATTTCTAATAATACTTGCAAACATCCGGATCTCCGGATCGGAAAACATCCGGATAAACAGATCATACAAATATTTGTTTTGATCAGTTATTCATTAATTTCAAAATTTATTTGAAGGATAACAGAATGAAAGTCTCGTTATTGCTTCACAAAGAAAAATACAATATGAGATAGGTACACGTAGGTAGATAGGTAGTTCCTGGTTGTGTACGGTTGGCCTATCAGACACGTGTTGGTTAGGTAGGCATTATTCTAGACACGTGTAGTGCACATGGCGACTAGGTAGGTACCTAATTGTAAATGAGCTAATCTTTAATATACAGGGTGAATTTTTGAAAAGGGCTTGGATGGCCAACTCTGAAACTATAAGGAATAGCTAAAAATGCTCAAAGGAGTCACGAGCCCGATTTTGATAAAACTTAAAACCTCATCATTAGATTTTTGAAAAACCAATAATCCTAGCTGAGAATCGAACCCATTGATTTCGAAAAAAAAAACACACCCTTTATTATTACACCATACGATAGTGTCGCTGATAAGGATTAAATTCTGCGAAGTAATGATACACGGCAAATTTAAGGAAAGTTTAGAATTTTAATAGAATTCATATTTCATGTACCTAAATTTTGTATCGTAGTTTGTTTCGTTCAAAATCCCAGAATAGATCGTAACTATACCGTGTTTTAAATCATGCTCCGAATGATTATTTGGAGAGTATTCTAAACGGAATCAATAATATTGAATGCAGTACTATCTTTGAGGTCTCGAATCCAGCTATGTATTGAAAACAATGGTCTACATTTTGAACAATTAATCAGTCAACGTAAGCAAAATAAATTGTATTTTGTTAAAGATAAGCACTTTCCTTTAGTTTGCCGTATGTCATTACTTCCCAGAATAAGACCCTTAATAGCAACACTATCGTATGGTGAAATAATATAGGGTGTGTTTTTTTTTTCATAATCAATGGGTTCGATTCCCAGCTAGGATTATTGGTTTTACAAAATTCTAATGATGCGGTTTTCAGTTTCATCAAAATCGGGCTCGTGACTCCTTTGAGCATTTTTCGCTATTCCTTATAGTTTCGGATTTGGCCATCCAATCCCTTTTGAAAAATTCACCCTGTATATATACTGTGTTTTAGCTCTAACCACTCAAGCGGAAATAGAATTAATACACGATTATTATGTATAAGATAATGTTAATTGTTGTGTGATATATGCACGTTGTCAACTTGTCATATCCGTGGGTGGGTAGAAGTATCTATCTTCTTAGACCAAAATGACTGATGTTTTCGAGGGCATAATTATTGTTTTACTCTCTCGCTGGAGACCATGGTGCGAGCCATGATCTCCAGCGGGAGTACCTAAGTGGGACTGCGCCGCCTCTTTCTGCGAGCAGGTCATGCTCGTGAAGGAGGCGGCAGGGAGGGAGCGGGAAGGAACTCTCCCACCCGAGTTCCGCAGTCGTGTCTTCGCCCAAGACTATCGGCATCCATGACCGCGGGCCTGAGTACGGTGAGGGGGCAGCTCGCCGTCCTTACAGAAGCAGGCCCTAAACGACAGAGTGACGTGAGAAATTTACGGACGCCCCCCTAAGATGCGGGAAAACACCCGGAAAACCCCTCAAAGACGCGGGATAGAAGCCGAACCCCCGGTGATAGAGACTTGGCTCTACATGAGGGCTTCACGTATAGGGTTCGGGTGCTATCCCGCGTCTTTGGGGGATAACACCCGAAAAACATTTCGGGTGTTATCCCGCGCTACTTCTCGTGCGTGAACCCCTCACGTTATGCTGTCGTCTAAGGCCTGCTTCTGTAAGGACGATAAGCAGCCCCCTCGCCATCCTCAGGCCCCCGGTCATGGAGGCCGATAGTCAGACACAGAAGCCCTACTTCTGCCTACGGCCAGTAGTTCCCGGGTTAAAGATATACCTATTGCTTAGCTATAGGATTGAGTACATTGAGATCTAAAGGTATGAACTCCATTTAGGTAGGTACCTATCTAACTGCCCTTACTGAATACAACCTCATTTATTTCACAGATTGCTGCACAATCTTCGAATGAAGGATGAGCTCGACTTTCCCGCCCCGGAATCTAAACCCAAGGAAAAGGAAAATGAAACCACTCGTTTTTGATAAATGTTTAGCTTTAAGTTTTACAATTAGGTTTAATATTATGAAAATCTCAATAAATATAAGGTTTGTACAAAACCGTGTGTAATTTATTTATTAAAATGTACATACTTACCCTTTGGCGCGTGTACTCGCTCCGACTAAAACCACCCAGTCCCTGACTATCCACCAAGGCGCTGGGAATCCCGGATAAGGTAGTATAATCCTCGGAAGAATTGCTGCATCTGTCATGCTTTGTACATCACATCTCATTTGTTTTACATTCAAGCAAAGAAGATCTCAGACTAAGCATAGGTAGGTACCATAAATAAATAAATAAATAAATATTCACGGACATTTCACACAACGCTATCTGATCCCAAAGTAAGCTAGGAATTACCTGCTTGTGTTATGGGTATCAGACCACGGATATTAATACTTATATACTTTTAAATACATACATATTAAACATAGAAACACCCAGACTCTTGAGACAAACATTTATGGGTCACACAAATATTTGTCTCCGGTGGGAAACGACCTCCAGCGCCGCAGGCGGTATCACTACCGACTGCGCCACAGAGGCAGGCTACCATGTACCTTCTACATCTATACTAATATTATAAAGAAGTAAAGTTTGTGTGTTTGTATATTTGTTAAATTGTAAGGGGTAGGTACCTAATCTCGGGATCAACTGAACCGATTTTAAAAATTCTTTCACCAATAGAAAGCTACGTTATTGTGGAGTGTCATAGGCTATATAGCACGCTACAACGAATAGGAGCGGAGCAGTAATAGTAAGTGTTTCAAAAACGGGGGAAAAGTTAGTCCTTTTGAGAGCTTCGTTGCGTGTGCTGCGTAAATATGTATAGTTAGATATGTAAAAAATATGTAGGTACTACAAAATTGTTTCTCTTAAAAAGTTCTAAAAAAATTGCGCGATAGCATGTGTCTATCTTTGGGTTGGTGCACAATAACCATTTTAATGGCAATCAATTTTTTTCTACAATAATGCCACGGGATACCTCTTTCATAAACGAAATTGTTCTTAAAAATAATGCGACGGGAATACACGCGACGAGAAAAATCTTTCTCTCTCTCTCTCTCTCTCTCTCTCTCTCTCTCACGTAGCATTGAATATGAACGACGAGACGCTACGGGAGTAAACGCAACGCGACGGGAACAGGTAATACTTATGTAGGACTCTCTCTTAAGTGGCGCAAACGAAGTTGCGCGGGTCAGCTAGTACTCTATAATTAGTGTGTTCGATTCCCAGGACAAACGGTCAAACAAAAGGTTTTTTTGCTTATTTTGATATTTAACTTACAAGAAAACGTAACAAAGAAGAAAACATTGTAGAAGCTTTTCTAATTTCTTTGTTCGATGAGCATGATGATTGTTTTGTCGGTCTGTATACTGGCTGATTGATTTGGACGTGGATTCCAAAACATAATGTAACGACCTCAGTTATATCAGTGTGTCGGGACCGGGCTAGACATAAGTCTATCGAATCTACTCATTTACAGGAGACAAGGTAATGAGAACGCTGATGGGAGTCATATTGTTTGGCTGTAATCTTACTAATATTAAAAATCAGAAGGTTTATGAGTATAGATATCTGGGCACGTCTTGGTATCAGGTCAGAATGTCTGGAGGTTTGTTATCCATTCACGCTCTAACAGCTGAATGGATCTGGCTGAAATTTGGTACTGGCATAATCTCGGGATAAAATTCCCTAGCGAGAACAGGAACAAAATTTCACGCCGGTGCCAGCTAGTAGGATGTAATAATACCAATCAATGCACTATAGTTACATTGCATAAATATAATTTATTGTACCACTTTGTTATTATAATAAACACGGAATCCACCTTTATCATTGTAGAACAACAGTAAATAAGTCACGTTTGTACCGATTACTGCCATTTAATTTAATAAATTACAATAAATACTTACTTATTGACGATAACCCAATCGATGTCAGGTCGTTGCCTTCCATCCTGTACCTAGATATAACTATTTGAATCCACTTAC
Organism: Miltochrista miniata; assembly: GCA_933228765.1. Taxonomy (NCBI): domain Eukaryota; kingdom Metazoa; phylum Arthropoda; class Insecta; order Lepidoptera; family Erebidae; genus Miltochrista; species Miltochrista miniata. Next base: position 18,562,452 of record OW121765.1, read on the forward strand.
CTATCTAGGTACTTACTTACTCTTTATGGATCATGTACGAGTGATGAATCGCGGATGACCGAGATGTTCAGGGTCCCATCCAGCCACATCGGCAACTAACGGACGAGGACATGCCGAAGAGAAGGAAAACTCGAACCTAAGAACTGCATGGAGAACTACAAGCTTTACAAAATTCTTCGGTGCCCCAGACCTGCTCACTGCGCAAATGGTGCACTGCTGAACAACGGACGGGGACATGGGTAATAGAAAGAAAACTGGAAACAGATTCTTACAGGAACTAATTCATCAAATTTACCTGCCTACATTAAAGTCAATATCTACCAATCCCTCTCAAAACGACGTGTGTTATGGCAAAAATCAGTAGAGGATCCGGCAATGGAGAGAGGCGACAATAGTGGATTGTAATGTTACGCTGATTTTAAGATTGCGTTGGATTCTTCAACCCCATCTTGGTAGCTAACCAATCAGGATTTGTCTCACAGGTAAACGGTAGAAACGTGTTTAGTTTTAGTCAGTTTTGGTTCGTCTTTCTTATTTCTATTGCTGCATCGGGTTGAAACCGATATTCCCGCAGTTAGAAACACGAATAAAAACGATTCAGAATTTATCAGGGGGCGTTATGCATAGTACGGCTATGCCTTAATTAAAAATAATTAAGTGGGCAGGTACTTAATTAAGTTAATGAATCATTAAAACTGTAGAAAAATCGATTAATGACAATATTAACCGATAAGGTGATGCTATAGAAAAACGAAGATTTCAAAGGTGTAATGTTCCTAGATAAATAATTACGAAGTGTGGGTACATAACTGAACCAACCGCAAACGTGTAATATACCTATGTATGTATAGGTACCTATGTAGGTATGTCTGTCAGTTATCTAGATCCATAGCCACAAATAAGAGATAGTAGGTAGGACAGATGGAAAACTCATGTATGTACTATGTTTCCATCTGTAGGTAGAGTAAGTTCGGGTAATATGGCACGCCTTATGCCTTTTTGGGAATAAACCAAATTTGTTTTGAGATCGATCAGTTTTTATTTTACAATTCAGTCTTAAAACTTATAAAGAATAAATAATTAGAATTTCAAAACAATCAACATTAAGAAATAATTTACAAAAAACAAAATCTGAACCTTCAACAATTGACAAATTTTAACAATAGAAGGGCAATATGGCCCGGGGCCATATTACCCACAAATCAGGTGAGCTATATTGCCCTCCAGAAATATAACAGTCTCTAATAAACTTTGTGTTACTTTGCAGAGCATATTTGTCATTTTATTGGTGAATGTGGTTTCCGCGAAGCCATTATCTAAAAAAAAAAACATAATAGAAACAATATAAAATTATGTGGACAATATGGCCTGGTACCATTTTAGCCAACCATCTGGTGAGCCATATTGGCCGCAGGAACGTTTTTAATAGGTAAAAGTCTAGCCTAAAAATGAGCAAGAAATATGTTTAAAATCTATCAAAATACTACACATGAATAGCTAATCTACAAACCTGTGTAGCACCAATGTAAAAATAACTACAATTTCAAGAAATATAATGAGTAAAACTTACCAAAAAATTAGATCACTTTACGTAATTTTCGATCGAGCGCCCGCACGGGACGCACATGCACACATCGTCTCGCGCGAGTTGACTGAGGAAGTGAGGGGAAGCGGTGCGTTGCTATGCCGAGTCAAGCGGTCGCAAGTGTTCATTAATTTCAGAGAAATCGCAGTAGGCCATATTAACCGACCAGGCCATATTACCCGAAATTACTCTACTATCTCTAATTTGTGGCATATAGCCTACGAGCTTTATTTAGGCTAAGTAGATAATTTTGTGTGAGAATGTCCAACGAAATTAATTTATCTTCAGGTAGGTATACCGGTATACCATCTTGTCAAAATTGCGAGTTTGGTTCGTAGGTAGCTAGGTAGGTAGGTACCTATATTTTCATATCATTGAACTTACAAATGAGGAAAAGTCAGAAAAATATCTAAAAGTGCGGCTTGTTAGAAAAAAAATTGCCGGAAATCGACTGAGCACCTGTCAACTTCACAGCGTGAAATCTGTGCGTCAACTTCATGCGAATAGCAAATAAACCATGTCTACGATTTTTTACTTTGAAAGGAGTAGGTACAATACCTACCTACTCGAGTGTTCTTTGTCAACCCTGGCATGATTTAATAAAATGTGACGCACACAGAAGTCATAGGTACCTACCTACCTGGATATCTCCGATGCATAATGAAATGAAAGGCTGCGTTCCCATAAAACATCTATTCTTTGGGATTTGGTGTACCTACCTAGGTACGCATCATCGAAGGGTTTCTTACTGCACGTTGTGTTCCAAACTCGTTTCAAAGTCGAACTTCATTGCCCGTTCCCCTTCACTTCGCTTGCTTCGCACGGTCTTCAGTCTCATCTCGTATAGTTAGTAGGTAGATAGGTACTAGCACTACTAGCACGGGGTGTTAACTCATACCGTACTAGGTAGGTACCTACGTTAGGTGCCAACTTCGCATAGGTAGGTATATGCGAGGTGCGAGCCTAGAGCGGAGCCAGCCTCGAGTATCGGCGGACCATGCTGTTTGAATTTATATTTCTAAAAAAAACCGGCCAAGTGCGAGTTGGACTCGCCCATGAAGGGTTTCGTAGCAGCAAGTAACATAATATAAAAGTTCTTATAGTTCGTTGTAACTTTGATTGATGTTTTAACACGTTCGCAGTGGTAGTGATTTTTCTAACCGAAAATTGCAGTTTATGACGTATTAAAAAAAAACTACTGGCTCTATCTCGTTCGAACTAATTTTCGTTGGTAGTTTTTATGGCAATGTACATCATATATTCTTTTTAGATTTATCATGCTCTTAGTTTAGAAGTTAGAGGGGGGGGGGACACTCATTTTTCCACTTTGGAAGTGTCTCTTGCTCAAACTATTCAGTTTAGAAAAAAATGAAATTAGAAACCTCAATAGTATTTTTGAAGACCTATCTATAGATACCCCACTCGTAAGGTTTTGATGAAAAAAAAATTATTGAGTTTCAGTTCTGAGTATGGGGACCCCCAAAATTTACTGCATTTTTTATAATTTTATATAAGAATCTTAATATATTTTCGAAGAAAAATGGCTGTGACACACGGACGGACAGACAGACAGACAGACAGACAGACAGACAGACAGACAGACATGACGAATCTATAAGGGTTCCGTTTTTGCCATTTGGCTACGAAACCCTAAAAAGGTATCTACCTATTTGTGCCCCAAGCGTGACACGAGGGATTTCAGCTGGCAGTCAAGGCGTTGAACCAACAGTGTAACGAGTAACGACTTAATTATGTCATCCTGCTGTGAGCTGATGTAGAAGGCATGGCCAGACACTTTGTTCCCTACTATTTCGAGTGGTCTTCTTAGAACGTGACCGTAGCAGCGAAGACCACCATGACCAAGAAGAGTGTGAGATATATTACCCCGAGTACTTAGATGGTATTGCCACAGTATATATAGGTATGTGGTATTGCCTTAACAAACCCCAGAATTAGGTAGTTATCTACCTGAATCTTAGACCACTTGTCTCAAACAGATCACTCCGGAAACAGAGCTTTTTTTACCTGTGGAAATCCCTCATAGATGCTATGCCGGTCTCATGCCGACTAAAACTACACGAGGCCCTACTACTGCCTACGGCCGGGTGCTCCGGGTAAGCCCTCGGACGGATGTATCAGGATAGAAACAGAGCCTTAGTGTTAGTCTCGTCCGTTATTCAACAGGATACCTAGGCCACCAAAAGAACTTCATTTGATCTCTCCTGACCATTTGACTCGCTGCCGTTTAAAACACAAATAGTAGGTACTGGAGTGAATATCTAAAGTAATTTGTACCTACACAAATTATAGTTCAGTTTTTCTCTACCTACCAAATAGATAGATATACCTTCTGCGGTCCGTGTTGTCAAGCGGGCACCCGGCTATGCTTTATCTATACCTACTTTGTTTGTTTACACGAATAGCCTCCGAAACTACCGAATCGATTCGAAAAATTCTTTCATTGTAGGAAAGCCACACTGTACCCGGGTAACATAGGCTATATTTTATTCCCGTATTCCCACGGCAACGGTTGCTACGCGGGCGAAACTGCGTGACGTCCGCTAGAACACTGCGTGATCCTAGACTTATATTTGTTAGGTACCCATTCTTGATTCATAACGTTGTGTCCAAAGAAAATACCCGACTCAGACATGTAGGTATATTACGAGTATACCTATATACTCTTTTTTTTGAAAATGAAGTCTCTTCCAAGCAGTTCGATCTTCGGACTACTAGCAAAGATAATATCATAGTAGGTATTACCAATGAATACAGACGTAGGTATACTTACTAGAAGAATAGTTTCTTAGGCTGCTCTGAAGACAAACTTTCTGTGACACAAACTGCCGCTTGGCGGCGTTGCAGTCGCAGCGCGGCAGCCATTTTTAATTTTTCGAAGCAAAAGAGTAAAATCAGTCATTGTAAAATCTATAAATCCTCGGTTCCGAACCTGGGGGTAATTACCCCCGCGGGGGTAAAACAGCTATTGTATGGGGGTAACAGAGGTAGGGGAAGGTGGTATGAGATGATCCCTCTAAGGGAGAATGCCTGTAAATCTGAGAAAGTACAATCTAATGTTAATATTAAAGATGTTTTGAATAGTCAGTTTATCTATCTAGGTATTGTCATACCTTATGTTCTCAAAATTCAGTATTGATAAGAGTTTCATTAATTATACTAAATGTCTGCTAAAGGATCATCTTGTCCACACAGGTGTATAAGATGATCCCAGAGGATCATCTTGCCCCGTTCAGATCCAACCCAATCTCTATAGTCGAATTTTTAATTAAACGGAGTAAAGTGACAGCAACTAATGTCACTTCTTCATAGAAATTATGCAGCATTGTATGAAGAAGTGACATTAGTTGCTGTCACTTTACTCCGTTTAATTAAAAATTCGACTTAAGGTATCGTTAAAATGACTTTACTCAAATAATTATTTTAAAATGTTTTAATCAAATATGTGTTTTGAACAATGAGATCAACCCTTAGGCATAATCAACTGCCACAGCCCCTAGTGCTTTATCATCCATAGATCCCACTGTCCACGGCTGGTCTTCCACGATACGTGACACGTGGAAATTTCCTTTTAAAAAAAAATCCATAATAAAATAACATAAATGATTAAAAAAATAATATAAAAAAAATTATTTTAAAATGTAGAATTGCTATATTATCTTGTTACATATAGTATACATACATATAACATACATACGAGTACATACATACATACGCGCAAATTTATTACCCTCGCTGGCGCAGCCGGGCAAAAAGACATTGGGGTGAGATGATCCACGGATCATCTTGTACAGAAGCAGACGAATCATCTTGCCCCAGAGCTTACTTTTTATTTGAAATTCTCTAACCTAACCTATAAGTATCCTACAGTCACCGCAATACGTTTTTATAACAAATGAACATATTTAGAAGCTACTAATATAATAATCATTACATAAAATCGGTTACACGAAAAGTAAAGGAGTTTCAAATTCAGGCTTACTTTAGATTAACACTGTACAATTTTTTCAAAATCACAAAACACAGTGATCGTCCTTCACGCAGCCATCGCGGTTTGACTGCAGTCGGTGGGGGCGGGAACCTACGCTTTTCTCGAAAAAACAACTAGATGGCATGCACAGTATCGTCACAATCGAAAAGGATCGTCTTACCTCGAGGGATCATCTTGTACACCTTTCCCCTAATGCCCAAAATAGATGAATAAAAATATGATTGTAAGTATAAAACCTACCTAGGTAGGTACGCGGCATCGCGATCTCTCGTGTTTGTAAAATCTCAGTGAAGTGTGGAGCGAGAAGGTGTACATTTTGGCAAAAAACAGCTTCAGAATACCCCATCATTGCTAACAGAACTCTGAACATGTTGGTACCGTTTGCTACCACTTTAAGATGCGAGAGTGGCTTTTCAACTCTGGTAACATTGAAATCAAATCCAGAAACCATCTGAACTAGGGAATGCAATCCCGACACGAGATCGCAAATTACCATAAAACATTATTACCAATTGTTTTGAGTAGTAGTAGTAGTTTTATTTATCCATTCTCGGATAGGCAAAGGCAATTTGAGCCATACAGCCAAATCTTGTATATTCAATAACTCTTCATTTTGCTTTAATAAGTCACAGTCCTCGTCCTCTAAGTCCAGTCAAAGTCAAGTACAGCCCTAAGTCGAAGTCAGTCTTCCTTCAGAAAAGCGGTGGATACATTTCTGAAAGTTCCTTTGGATTTTTTGTCGGAAACTGCAAAGTTGCGATTCACTGCGTTTTATCACTTCCCAACACTAGTGCACGTTGTCGAACGTTTATGTTTAAAAATCCACCATTAATACACACAAAACACTCGAAATTACACTAATTTTGCGAATTTACAAAACGACGCGATACGATTCCTTCCAATTCGCGCCAAAGAATCCCAATTGTTTTGAATTCTGTTACAGATAAAATAATAACAACTACATTATGTCGACTTTTTAAATTTTAAATATGGAACTCCGGCTGGCCCCATACACGTACAATATTGACTCAATATTTATTTCCATCCGAATATAGTCTGTTCAAACCTCAATAATATGTTCAATTTATTGCTACATTGATCAATATTATTGTACGTGTATGGGGCCGGAAGAAATTTTCGCTAAGTTCACACTGGCTGTTTGGAAAGTCGCATGGCATTTTTTTTTTTTACACAAATCTCTTCACTATCACAGCTGACCTGTCAGCAGTTCTATTTTTAAAGTTCATTCCGGCCCTTGGGTGGGAAGTAATTTGTATGAGTTTTTCCCTCCCTAGGGAGGGAAACAGCATTTTCCACCCAATAGTCAGATCAAGAAAACACTATTTTCCGAGTATGAGAAATGAAAATACATTATCAATCTTTGACTGCCTCGTTTGTCTAGAGTCTAGAGGTTGAAATGTGCGACTGCGGGTCGGGTTCGATTCCCACCGGAGAGAAAAATTTGTGTGACCCATAAATGTTTGTCTTAAGAGTCTGGGTGTTTCTATGTATGATAAGTATATATTTAGAAGTATTATGTATTAATATCCGTGGTCTGATACCCCATAACATAAGCAGGTTATTCCTAGCTTACTTTGGGATCAGATAGCGTTGTGTGAAATGTTCGTGTATATTTATTTATTTAGATGTGTTGTATGCTTGTCTGCTACTTTAGTAGGCAGTACCTATAAGAACCGGCCAAAAACGAGTTAGGTGCCGTCAAAGGCAGGTTACGTATAGGTACAAAGACGGCAAAAAACACATTTGTTTGTAAGGGAGCCTCCTTAAATATTTTCTATTGTTTTAGTACCTACCTAAATAATCTTACTTCTTTTCTTACTAATATTATAAATACGAAAGTTTGTGAGTGTGGATGTTTGTTACTCTTTCACGTCCGAACGACTGAACGGATCTGGCTGAAATTTGGTACTTTTTATCCCGGGAATAAGTTCCTACGGGAAGCGGGAACGGGAACAAATTTTACGCGGGGCGAAGCTGCGGGCAAAAGCTAGTTTTTTTATAATAACGGCATTAGAAATACATCTTTTTTTTTAAGGGTCAGTTTATCACGGTTCCTGAGCTACAGCCTGGTGACGAACAGACAGAAGAGTTTCAATAATAGGGTTCCGTGTCTTTACCCTTTAGGTACAAAACCCTAAGATACGGAGATAAAGGCGGTAATGCTGGTCAGGTTCAGGTTTAGGTCATCTGGTCGAAACGTCAAACCACAAAAACCGTTTGAAATATTACCGCGTTTAACCACAGATTAAATAATAGTTAATGTTTAATCCCGTAAATATTCACCTCTACCTCATGCCCTTAAGGATTTCCAATAATAATATAAAAAGAATATCTATTCTTTTTACAAAACTGAAAACTGCCACTGCAATGAATACTTAAATAAAAAGATCACTATGATATTTAAGAAAATGATTATGATCAAGAATTCTTGTTAGAAATTTAATTCTGAACTACGGTTAAGTCTCAAAGTTAATAAAAGTTTTGTGTTATCTTGTCCATAAATAATAATATTTTGAATAGATTTTTATCTATAAATTACTTTAACCACAGCAGGTAGGGATTTAGTTAAGATATTGTTCAACGAACTGGGTATTTTAAGGTTCAGCGCACATTAACACAGCTGTCTTAAGACTGACTCTTGCTTTACCAAAAAACTATTCCCGCTCTATGGAACTTGATAATCACCACTGCCCTGAAACTAAATTAAAAAAACACTGCAATAAAACACTATTTCCAAAAGTCAATGTTTGCTGGTAATTTTTCTAAGTCCCTACTCTGCAATCAAAGATTTCAAGTACTCACAGTACTCCAGTTTACATATTAACACAAACACTGCTTACGACACTTGATATTAGTCCGATGATAACTTTTCCGCTGCCCCCGCGCTGATCTTGCCCGTGATGATACACGTTGTATCGTCCACTTGGGTCGCCCAAGCTGCTCTCTGAAGTCCTCGATGATCTGCCGACATCAAGCCAATCTCCACATTCGGTTTCAAAGGACCGAATTCAATCGGTCCGATCGGCGTAAAAGTCAGTTGCCAATTATAGGACGCGGACTTGCACCGTAAATCAGTTTTATCTGTGAGACGTCTCGGAATGATGATATATTCCGAGAACGTCTCTTTCACAGTACCGGAATCGGTAGGCTGTCTGCAGACAGTCTTGTTGCCAATATGCGCTCAGCCCAAGTACGTACGTACGTCTTCGACAATTCGGAACACCGTTTCAATGTCGTTATTGGTTTTGGAATAAAAATGAATACGCTTTGCTAACTTGGAATATATTTACTACAGATTATACCCTCGGTTATCCCGGTAATATTGGTATGCGTGCGACTACCGATCAACAATAAATTATTATAATGTGAGATCTATCGGTTATGACGACGAGCTTGCAAAATTTGAATCTCATGAAGATATTCCCGTTTCCATTTTCTAGAATTAAAAAGGCAACTGATCAACATACTTAGGTTATGAGTATATTTCTAATAATACTAGCAAACATCCGGATCTCTGGATAGGAAAACATCCGGATAAACGGATCATACAAATATTTGTTTCGATCAGTTATTCATTAATTTCAGAATTTATTTGAAGGATAACAGAATGAAAGTCTCGTTATTGCTTCACAAAGAAAAATACAATATGAGATAGGTACACGTAGGTAGATAGGTAGTTCCTGGTCGTGTACGGTTGGCCTATCAGACACGTGTTGGTTAGGTAGGCATTATTCTAGACACGTGTAGTGCACATGGCGACTAGGTAGGTACCTAATTGTAAATGAGCTAATCTTTAATATATATATATACTGTGCTTTAGCTCTAACCACTCAAGCGGAAATAGAATTAATACACGATTATTATGTATAAGATAATGTTAATTGTTGTGTGATATACCTATGCACGTTGTCAACTTGTCATATCCGTGGGTGGGTAGAAGTATCTATCTTCTTAGACCAAAATGACTGTTGTATTCGCATAATTATTGTTTTACTCTCTCGCTGGAGACCATGGTGCGAGCCATGATCTCCAGCGGGAGTACCTAAGTGGGACTGCGCCGCCTCTTTCTGCGAGCAGGTCATGCTCGTGAAGGAGGCGGCAGGGAGGGAGCGGGAAGGAACTTTCCCACCAGAGTTCCGCAATCGTGTCTTCGCCCAAAACTATCGGCCTCCATGACCGGCGGCCTGAATACGGTGAAGGGGCAGCTCACCGTCCTTACAGAAGCAGGCCCTAAACGACAGAGCGACGTGAGAAATTTAAGCACGCCCCCCTAAGATGCGGGAAAACACCCGGAAAACCCCCCAAAGACCGATAGAAGCCGAACCCCCGGTGATAGAGTCTTGGCTCTACATGGAGGCTTCACCTATGGAGTTCGGGTGCTATCCCAAGTCTTTGGGGGGTTTTTCCCGTGTAATCCCGCGCTACTTCTTGTGCCTCACGTCAAGCTGTCGTCTAAGGCCTGCTTCTGTAAGGACGGTGAGCAGCCCCCTCGTCGTCCTCAGGCCCCCGGTCATGAAGGCCGATAGTCACACACAGAAGCCCTACAACTGCCTGCGGCTGATAGTCCCGGGTTAAAGATATATTGCTTAGCTATAGGATTGAGTACATTGAGATCTAAAGGTATGAACTCCATTTAGGTAGGTACCTCTCTAACTGCCCTTACTGAATACAACCTCATTTATTTCACAGATTGCTGCACAATCTTCGAATGAAAGATGAGCTCGACTTTCCCGCCCCGGAATCTAAACCCAAGGAAAAGGAAAATGAAACCACTCGTTTTTGATAAATGTTTAGCTTTAAGTTTTACAATTAGATTTAATATTATGAAAAATCTCAATAAATGTAAGGTTTGTACAAAACCGTGTGTAATTTATTTATTAAAATGTACCTACTTACCCTTTGGCGCGTGTACTCGCTCCGACTAAAACCACCCGGTCCCTGACTATCCACCAAGGCGCTGGGAATCCCGGATAAGGTAGTATAATCCTCGGAAGAATTGCTGCATCCGTCACGCTTTGTACATCACATCTCATTTGTTTTACATTCATGCAAAGAAGATCTCAGACAAAGCATAGGTAGGTACCATAAATAAATAAATATTCACGGACATTTCACACAACGCTATCTGATCCCAATGTAAGCTAGGAATTACCTGCTTGTACTATGGGTATCAGACCACGGATATTAATACTTATATACTTTTTTAAATGCATACATATTATACATAGAAACACAAATATTTGTCTCCGGTGGGAATCGAACCCACGACCTCCAGCGCCGCAGGCGGTATCACTACCGACTGCGCCACAAAGGCAGGCTACCATATGTACCTTCTACAATTCTACATACTCTATAATTAGTGTGTTCGATTCCCAGGACAGAATCAGAAGGTATCAGAAGGTATCAGAAAAATCAGAAGGTTTATGAGTATAGATATCTGGACACGTCTTGGTATCAGGTCAGAATGTTTGGAGGTTTGTTATCCTTTCGCGATTTAACAGCTGAATGGATCTGGCTGAAATGTGTAGGTAGGTACAGGCATAATCTCAGGAAAAAAATCCCTAGCGAGAACAGGAACAAAATTTCACGCCGGTGCCAGCGAGTAGGATGTAATAATACCAATCAATGCACTATAGTTACATTGCATAAATATTAATTATTGTAACACTTTGTTATTATAATAAACACGGAATCCACCTTTATCATTGTAGAACAACAGTAAATAAGTCACGTTTGTACCGATTACTGCCATTTAATTTAATAAATTACAATAAATACTTGTTGACGATAACCCAATCGATGTCAGGTCGTTGCCTTCCATCCTGTACCTAGATATAACTATTTGAATCCACGTACCTATCTAGGTACTTACCTACTTACTCTTTATGGATCATAATGTACGATCAGGATTTGTCTCACAGGCAAAGGGTAGAAGCGTGTTTAGTTTTAGTCAGTTTTGGTTCGTCTTTCTTATTTCTATTGCTGCATCGGGTTGAAACCGATATTCCCGCAGTTAGAAACACGAATAAAAACGATGCAGAATTTATCAGGGGGCGTTATGCATAGTACGGCTATGCCTTAATTAAAAATAATTAAGTGGGCAGGTACTTAATTAAGTTAATGAATCATTAAAACTGTAGAAAAATCGATTAATGACAATATTAACCGATAAGGTGATGCTATAGAAAAACGAAGATTTCAAAGGTGTAATGTTCCTAGATAAATAATTACGAAGTGTGGGTACATAACTGAACCAACCGCAAACGTGTAATATACCTATGTATGTATAGGTACCTATGTAGGTATGTCTGTCAGTTATCTAGATCCATAGCCACAAATAAGAGATAGTAGGTAGGACAGATGGAAAACTCATGTATGTACTATGTTTCCATCTGTAGGTAGAGTAAGTTCGGGTAATATGGCACGCCTTATGCCTTTTTGGGAATAAACCAAATTTGTTTTGAGATCGATCAGTTTTTATTTTACAATTCAGTCTTAAAACTTATAAAGAATAAATAATTAGAATTTCAAAACAATCAACATTAAGAAATAATTTACAAAAAACAAAATCTGAACCTTCAACAATTGACAAATTTTAACAATAGAAGGGCAATATGGCCCGGGGCCATATTACCCACAAATCAGGTGAGCTATATTGCCCTCCAGAAATATAACAGTCTCTAATAAACTTTGTGTTACTTTGCAGAGCATATTTGTCATTTTATTGGTGAATGTGGTTTCCGCGAAGCCATTATCTAAAAAAAAAAACATAATAGAAACAATATAAAATTATGTGGACAATATGGCCTGGTACCATTTTAGCCAACCATCTGGTGAGCCATATTGGCCGCAGGAACGTTTTTAATAGGTAAAAGTCTAGCCTAAAAATGAGCAAGAAATATGTTTAAAATCTATCAAAATACTACACATGAATAGCTAATCTACAAACCTGTGTAGCACCAATGTAAAAATAACTACAATTTCAAGAAATATAATGAGTAAAACTTACCAAAAAATTAGATCACTTTACGTAATTTTCGATCGAGCGCCCGCACGGGACGCACATGCACACATCGTCTCGCGCGAGTTGACTGAGGAAGTGAGGGGAAGCGGTGCGTTGCTATGCCGAGTCAAGCGGTCGCAAGTGTTCATTAATTTCAGAGAAATCGCAGTAGGCCATATTAACCGACCAGGCCATATTACCCGAAATTACTCTACTATCTCTAATTTGTGGCATATAGCCTACGAGCTTTATTTAGGCTAAGTAGATAATTTTGTGTGAGAATGTCCAACGAAATTAATTTATCTTCAGGTAGGTATACCGGTCTACCATCTTGTCAAAATTGCGAGTTTGGTTCGTAGGTAGCTAGGTAGGTAGGTACCTATATTTTCATATCATTGAACTTACAAATGAGGAAAAGTCAGAAAAATATCTAAAAGTGCGGCTTGTTAGAAAAAAAATTGCCGGAAATCGACTGAGCACCTGTCAACTTCACAGCGTGAAATCTGTGCGTCAACTTCATGCGAATAGCAAATAAACCATGTCTACGATTTTTTACTTTGAAAGGAGTAGGTACAATACCTACCTACTCGAGTGTTCTTTGTCAACCCTGGCATGATTTAATAAAATGTGACGCACACAGAAGTCATAGGTACCTACCTACCTGGATATCTCCGATGCATAATGAAATGAAAGGCTGCGTTCCCATAAAACATCTATTCTTTGGGATTTGGTGTACCTACCTAGGTACGCATCATCGAAGGGTTTCTTACTGCACGTTGTGTTCCAAACTCGTTTCAAAGTCGAACTTCATTGCCCGTTCCCCTTCACTTCGCTTGCTTTGCACGGTCTTCAGTCTCATCTCGTATAGTTAGTAGGTAGATAGGTACTAGCACTACTAGCACGGGGTGTTAACTCATACCGTACTAGGTAGGTACCTACGTTAGGTGCCAACTTCGCATAGGTAGGTATATGCTAGGTGCGAACTCATACCGTACTTGGTAGGTATATGCGAGGTGCGAGCCTAGAGCGGAGCCAGCCTCGAGTATCGGCGGACCATGCTGTTTGAATTTATATTTCTAAAAAAGGTATCTACCTATTTGTGCCCCAAGCGTGACACGAGGGATTTCAGCTGGCAGTCAAGGCGTTGAACCAACAGTGTAACGAGTAACGACTTAATTATGTCATCCTGCTGTGAGCTGATGTAGAAGGCATGGCCAGACACTTTGTTCCCTACTATTTCGAGTGGTCTTCTTAGAACGTGACCGTAGCAGCGAAGACCACCATGACCAAGAAGAGTGTGAGATATATTACCCCGAGTACTTAGATGGTATTGCCACAGTATATATAGGTATGTGGTATTGCCTTAACAAACCCCAGAATTAGGTAGTTATCTACCTGAATCTTAGACCACTTGTCTCAAACAGATCACTCCGGAAACAGAGCTTTTTTACCTGTGGAAATCCCTCATAGATGCTATGCCGGTCTCATGCCGACTAAAACTACACGAGGCCCTACTACTGCCTACGGCCGGGTGCTCCGGGTAAGCCCTCGGACGGATGTCTCAGGATAGAAACAGAGCCTTAGTGTTAGTCTCGTCCGTTATTCAACAGGATACCTAGGCCACCAAAAGAACTTCATTTGATCTCTCCTGACCATTTGACTCGCTGCCGTTTAAAACACAAATAGTAGGTACTGGAGTGAATATCTAAAGTAATTTGTACCTACACAAATTATAGTTCAGTTTTTCTCTACCTACCAAATAGATAGATATACCTTCTGCGGTCCGTGTTGTCAAGCGGGCACCCGGCTATGCTTTATCTATACCTACTTTGTTTGTTTACACGAATAGCCTCCGAAACTACCGAATCGATTCGAAAAATTCTTTCATTGTAGGAAAGCCACACTGTACCCGGGTAACATAGGCTATATTTTATTCCCGTATTCCCACGGCAACGGTTGCTACGCGGGCGAAACTGCGTGACGTCCGCTAGAACACTGCGTGATCCTAGACTTATATTTGTTAGGTACCCATTCTTGATTCATAACGTTGTGTCCAAAGAAAAGACCCGACTCAGACATGTAGGTATATTACGAGTATACCTATGTTTTGAAAATGAAGTCTCTTCCAAGCAGTTCGATCTTCGGACTACTAGCAAAGATAATATCATAGTAGGTATTATCAATGAATACAGACGTAGGTATACTTACTAGAAGAATAGTTTCTTAGGCTGCTCTGAAGACAAACTTTCTGTGACACAAACTGCCGCTTGGCGGCGTTGCAGTCGCAGCGCGGCAGGAATTTTTAATTTTTCGAAGCAAAAGAGTAAAATCAGTCATTGTAAAATCTATAAATACTTATCAATAGGTACATATTAGAGATGCGCCGAATGTTCGGCCGAATATTCGAATTCGGTACATTCGGCAAGTTTTGGAATGTTCGTATTCGGCCGAATATTCGGTTTATTTGCCGAATAATTACCGAATGTTGATATTATTATTAACAAAATTAATAATTATTCAATAGGTAGGGGATTTCCCGGTACAGAGATCTCTGGTGACTTACAGTAAGATCTGGGTGATAAGGTCAATCTGGCATCCAAAAATCTCGGAGTGTTAATCGTTATTTTCCTAAACAATGCCTGGTTTTCGCCATAAGCAGACCAAACCCATTTTTGAATCCGTTTAGTTCGCAATAAACTCGCAAAATACTTGTCTTTTTCAACAATAAATGGTCAAGATCAAGATGAAAGGACTGAGTGGCAGAATTTTTTGTAATGTTCTGGCTCAGTACTAGATAGTGGTCCAAGTCATTACAGAGTCCGTTTTTGTCTGTTCTTTTTTAAGATACTATAAGCGAGTACCCTTCTTTTTCTTCACTTGATTCCGTGTCACACGCCATTATCACTAATACGATACAAAAGATGACCGCTCAAAACCAGTGCAAAACTATACCAACCGAACTAACTCTCTGTGAAAATTAACTGCTCATTTTCCATTCCACATTTACATTTACCTCACTCATCTCAAATCCAAATTTTTATTTTGGAACTCTTTATTGATTTTCCGTCAATGAAGAGTTCAAAAATAAAAATTTGGACAAACTGATTTCATGAAAAATAAGCCCATTCAGCTCACCATCCCTCTCAAATGACTCTACCGACGTGTGCGGTCAGACATGAAGTGCTGTTGTCATTATGCATCCGAGCAATATGTGGAATCAGGCAGATTGATAGCTGTAAACCTCTATTTCAGCGACATAAGATTCTCCCCTTGCCTTGCTTATATATATTCGAGATATGTGTTTTTGTCAAGAAGCATCCTACATTATTTAGAAAGTTGGGAGATTTCGAGAATAGCTGAACTAGACACAAAAATCGACTAAAACTACCCAAAATAAATTTGGAATGTTTCCGCAAAAATGTATTCTGCATGTGTATTAGAATCTACAATCACTTACCTGACGGTCTTAAAGACTTGCCTATGACAAAGTTCAGCAGGAAATTGCATAGAATTCTTAATGCAAAAAATTATTATGAAGTTAGCGAATATTTTGATGACAAATCAATAAGTGTCACAAATAATAATTAAATTGTACCCTTTTGACATTTTATTAATAATGAAAATCTTGACATAGAATTTTACAACAGTTCCCTGACATCTTTCTTTCTGTTGACAAATTAGAAAAAAAATATAATGAAAGAGACATATTAATTGAATTTTATATTATTATATTTCATATTACTAGAAATAAATTATAATGAAAGCGACATATACATATTGATTAAATTTTTTATTATATTTCATATTAATTACTGAATTGATTGTGTTCAAACTGCATGTACTGTAGTATTAGTTATTTGATCCCAGAATATTTTATTAGAATTTATGAATAATTGCCTATTTGCACGCCCTAGTGGCAGAATATGATGTACCCTTTATGTAAATAAGATCTGTAACTAACCATATTCTTGGAAATAAATAAATGATTACTGATTAATGATATTGAGCTGGTGCTCCTGAATACCAAGCTTTGCCTGTTCGACTCGGTCTAGAGGCGTGTGCTATGAGAATTATTATCGATCCTCTACTTAGGGGCCTTCGCGAAAAGTTCGATTTTTTACAGCTTGAAGGATCTGTAGACCTAAGCGAACCACTATTCTCTTTCAGTTAGTATCATAAAATACAGATTTTTTTTTCTCATCTCGTCAGTTCGATTCCCAGCTCAAGAAATTGATTAATTTTAAATCTTTAAATGCCGTTTTACTTACTTTTGAAAATAAAGGAATGTTTCCCCTCTGCAAAGTTTGCCATCATCAATATTAAGGGCACTGTATAATAGGAACAGAAAGGCGATTCCCTGCATAGACGGAGGTTTACTGGTGAACTATTTGTTACAAAAGGTGAGACAAAAGACATGTCGACTGTAAACTTTCTTGACGGTTGTAAGTCGTTCGATTGAGAATTGGCAACCTGTGGGTAAGGCTGCGCGCCTAGTACTGAAATAATGTCGCCAGCCTCGTCGACTGACCTGTACTAAGCTATTTACCCCGTTAATTTGAACCGAATAGTTCGGCCGAATATTCGGTTCGGTACATTTTATAACGAATATTCGGCCGAATGTTCGAATTCGGTTCAACTCACATTCGGCGCATCTCTAGTACATATAATAAAATCGTAACAGGTCGCTGTCTGTACATGGAAGATAAATAAGAAAAAATATTAAAGGGGGGCTTTATGAACGCAATAGAACCCAAAACAATGATTTTTAGAATTTTTGTCTGTTTGTCTGTATGTCTGTATGTCTGTATATCTGTTTGTCTGTACGGTTGTGCACGCTAATCTCAGTAACCGCTCAACCGATTGCAATGCGGTTTTTTTATTGTGTTGAGGTTTGCTCCAGTTAACATTTAACGTTTGTTTTATGTAAATCGGTTTAGAAATAAAAGAGTTATAACACTTTTAAGAATCAGATATTTTGAAAATTTTAATTGTAGGGGTTTCTTTGAAAGTGAGTGAACCTAAACTGGCGTGTTGGCTTAATCATAAAAGAGATCTAGAAGTCTATTTTAAAACAATTCAGTCCTGAATTGACCCAGACTGAATTGTTTAAAAATAGTCTTAATCATTAAGCTCTTTTATGATTAAGCAAACAGGGCAGTTTCAGACGCTGCTTGATGACTCTGATGAAGAAATACCTTTCCTTTCATACACCTTATGTGACGTAAACGAAGTTGCGGGCTCAGCTAGTTAGAAATATATTAGAGGAAAGGAAGCATAGGGTAGACTGGGTACGGTTAAAACGGTGGACGGTTGAAACAACGCGAATATCTCGTAAACAGTGCGTGATGAGGTGAGGGGCCAAGGGGAGTATGAAGCGGGTGACAAGCCAGAACACGAATTTTAGTATCACGTTGTTCTACGGGCGCTGTGCTTGGCTATAGAAGGCCCCATTGTGTTTTTTGACGGACAAGTAAGTATTTTTGGTTTTACATTTTTGCAAATATTTAGATTTTGTATAAAGTTAGAGTATTGAGAGTTTTCTTTCGTTTTAATTGAAGTTTGTAGAATATTGTAGTATCATAAGTTTTTAATGAAATGTGTAGTAATTCTAACTGTGAAACTTTTTATACCAATCGGGGGGTTGGGGACAGTTGAAACATTATTTGTGGGTACGTTTGAAACATTTTATTTATTCAATTTTCTTGTTTCTCAGATGCCAAGGGTACGCCAAAGAAAGACTACGAAATGTCGGGCCGACTTATCAACATGCAAACAAGCATATGAAGATGTAAAAGCGGGATTTTGTTTTGTTTAGTTCGATTTTTGATTTGCTGATAGTTAAAAAAATTACCAATATCGCAAATTACCAATATTGCAAATATTACTGTCAAGAAAATCTTACTATAATTTCATTTAAGTTGTACTTGATGTAAAACTTCAAAGGCTGATAAAAATACTGTTAGGTTATAAGTATCAACAAAGACTATACTATATTACTAAAAAAATATTTGTAATTTTCATCTGTGCCATTAAAATATTATTAGATGACTAGTTCTTTACTGTTTGTTTTTGTTATTTTTCTAATAAAACGTGATAACTTATAATATTTTGTATTATTTGCATGTGTTTCATTTGACCCCAAGCACTGTTTCAACCGACCCTGACATGGGGACGGTTAAAACAAATTACCGTTTTTTTTCAACACAATTTTACACAGAAAACTAATATAAAGTGATTTCAAATAACATTGCCCATTAGAAGACAGATAAAAGGTCTTTTGTTAAATACATTTCTGTCATCGCTAACTTAACAAATTCCGATGCTATGCCCGATAAACGCAAAAATGTTTCTACCGTACCCAGTCTACCCTACCTATTTGGAATACCACTTTGTTTAAGGGCTCTTCAAACTTTTGTGTGACAGCTAGATTCGTGAGACAAAAAATGGTAGCAAAACTAGCTGTTTATCAGTCTTGAATGTATTAAAACAATTGAACATCATGAGTGGGTACAATTTCAAATTTAACACAAAATGTCTGAAATCTTGTTTGGAGATCTGGTGCAGGTATTTTGGTATAGGGGTATTCATCATGCTTAGATAAGAAATGTGACGCACGATACCAAACTATCTTAGAAGAACATGTAAGTATTTTGAAAAGTAGTCTTATCATGTAAACCAGGGCTGTCCAAACTAGATGGGACCCAGGGCAGGGCCGTCTTTTCCACTGGGCACTATGGGCACTTGCCCAGGGCCCCGCGATCGAAAGGGCCTCCTCAGACCAAATACAAAGTCCCTAGTCCTAGACCCTAGTCCCTAGGCGTACGACGGCCTTCAAAAACCACAGTAAACATTTTCTGTGATTTTTTAATAAAATTATACACCTTTAACAATATGTTTTTATCTTTAGTGCGTTGACGTAATGGGAAAACAGGTTCTAAAAAGAATTATAAATAAAGTTAAATTAGCAAAATATTATTCCATTAGCGTTGATAGTACGCCCGATCTGTCTCATGTTGACCAGCTAACTTATATAATTCGATACGTCAATGACAATGTTCCTGTTGAAAGGTTTCTGAGATTTATACCTACTATAGAGCATAAATCTGGGTATTTAGCGGAAACCATTTTGAGTTTTTTAGAAAACCATGATATTCCCATAAAAGATTGCAGAGGACAAAGCTACGACAATGCATCAAATATGTCGGGGAAGTATACTGGGCTACAAGCAAGAATCAAGGAGAAATGTGAATTTGCTACCTTTGTACCATGTGCGGGACATTCATTAAACTTAGTAGGTGTACATGCTGCTGGGTGTGTATCGGAGGCAAAAAAGTTTTTTGAAATGGTTCAGAAAGTCTACAACTTTTTTTCGGGCTCTACCCATCGATGGAATATATTGAGTTAGCTATCTACTCGACAGATTTGTTAATTCGTCACTTTCGCCAACTGGTCACTTTTGAAATTAGTCAATTTCACTAATATCCTTAATTCGTCAGTTGGCTTATCTGGTCAGTGTATGAATCTCGTCAGTTTATCAATTTCAACTGATTTCCGTATTTGGTCAGTTGTAGTACAATCACATACTAATGGATAATTTAAAATGGTCGATTTTTTTGGACTGTACCTACCGGTCTATTTATTTGGGGTAGCTCAGATAAATGTAGCATCCAGATTAATGTGTAGCATTTACATAGATGAAATTTATACATATGAAAGTATAGTGTTTTATGCAGTTTGAATGATAACTTTTTGACCTACATTACTGACTGGTTATATAGACCCATTACTTTTGTTTAGAAAATATTGAGTCAATGTCATTCTTGGTATCTACCCATTTGTAAATACAAATCTAATGTAAGTTGGAGAATTACTGTTAAAGTACCATTTGCTATTAATATTGCGGAGTCCGATCGGTCCTCAATAGGGAATGGCGTCGACTATGAAATTTTCTATCGTGAACTCCGAAAGGAATAAACGCAATATAAAAAAAAGTCATTGTGGTACTCTGAATCCCCGACTCGGATAGTTTAGGTTAGAAGGCTATGGCGGGAGCGTACCGGAGCGGTGCTCCCGCCTTAGGCTTCGTGGATTTTTTTAAACCACTCCGAAAAAGTTATGACAAACGATTTTATAAAATTGTTTGACATAACTTTTTCCGGGTGATTTTAAAAAAATAACATTTGGAAACCAATAAACAACTAAGTGAATACGTTTTTTAAAGAAAAACTATTTTTTATAAAAAAAAACACCAACACACATGTGTATGTATGTATGTATGTATTGATTCATATTACACAGCCCGCGTGTTAGCCAGCACTGCCAAGGTAATTTTCGCGTAGTTGCTGCATCACACGTGGTCATGTGAATCAGCACTCACGTGGGGAAAGAAAAACACCTATGGGGAGTAATTCAACACTGAACGTGTTAACGACTGTACATCTAGTCAAAATGCATAAATTGACGAGATTCATACATTGACCAGATCACCCAACTGACGAATTAGGGATAGTGACGAATTAGACATTTTAATGAAATTGACCAATTACAGAAAGTGACCAGTTGACGAAAATGACTAATTAACAAATCTGTCGAGTAGATAGCTAACTCAATATATTGACAGAACAATTAGGTACAAAAAAGTTGTTAAAACTCTTTCACAAACCAGATGGTCAGCCCGAGCAGATGCAGTACGCGCCCTGCATGCAGGTCATGAACAAATTATAAATGCTTTGTTATCCTTCGCAAAAGATGCAGAACAGGCACGAGAAACTAGCGACGAAGCCCTAAGTCTGTGCAATAAAATGGAGAAACTAGAATATATTATACTAACGGAAATTTGGAACTGTATATTGGAAAGAATAGACAAAATAAGTAATTATCTTCAGAAAGAGGGAATTACACTAGACAGTGCAACTGATATGTTTACTTATCTTGGTGATTTTATTATTAACCTCAGGGATAAATTTGATGACTTTGAATCGTCTGCCAAAGAAAGAAACCCGGAATCTGACTACAAGGACTTATCTGAAAGAATAAAACGCAGAAGTTCTCCCCAGAGTTTTTTTGATGGCTCTGCGCCGTTAGTTCAACTTAATGGAAGAGAGAAATTTAAAATAGAAACCTTTCTTCCCATAATTGATACCCTCAGCGTTCATTTAAAACAGCGATTAAGTTCATATAAGACCATCAGTAAACGTTTCAATTTATTTTTTCGCTTGAAAACTCTGAATTCTGAAGAGTTGAGGCAAAGTTGCAAAGAATTTGCTGAATTTTATTATGAAGATGTAAATGAGAAAGAGTTAGAAGTAGAATGTTTGCATTTAAGAGAATACTTGAAAATTGTTGACAGTCAAAATAAGAATTGTATAGTAAAAATATATCAACTTTTAAAAGAAAACCAAATTGAAGATACTTTTCCAAATGTAGAAATCGCATTAAGAATCTATTTAAGCATGATGGTAACGAATTGCAGTGGGGAACGCTCCTTCTCCAAATTAAAAAGAATTAAAAGTGAATTGAGAAGCACAATTCTTCAAGAAAGATTAACCAGTTTATCACTGATGTCCATAGAATCTGATGTGTTAAAAAGCATAGATTTTGAAGAAGTGATTAATGATTTTGCCAATCAGAAATCTAGAAGGGTTCCTCTTTAATTAACATAGATTTTAAGTACTAACTTGTAAATGCAAAAACAAACTACTTTTATGTAAGTACTATATTACTCTATTCGTTTAATGTCATCATCTTCTTCTTCTCTTCTTAAGTATATATATAAATGTTGTGTGCTTATACGTACCTAATCTTTAAAAACTCCAAATTTACGGAATCTATTGAGCTCAAAATTGGACACGATATATAACAGGATTCAGAGATGGTTTTAGGCTACTTTATACACTTTTATCATAATAGCAATATGAATAAAAGAGCTTTAAAAAGTTGTAACGACAAGCGCCATCTATTGTACCAATAGATAGCGCTTGTAGTTTTTTTAAAATTATATTCTGCCAGCTTCAGATCAAAATATTATAAACAACCTATTTAGAAGGTACCAACCAGATTCCTGATTTTTAAGAGAAGTTTGATTGCGGCCTCCTCGCATTCAGAATAAAAAAATAGAGTATGTACCTTAAAAAGAGGTCAGATAGGTACATATGTTTTGCATGTTTTTTTTAAGTTAGAGTTTTGGCGCGGTAGCAAAGTATTAGCAGAGTGAATTTGTTTTTTTGAAGCGTGCGCACTATTTTTTGAAAACTGAACATTGATCACAGAATAGATTTTTTTTTTCAAGTGAAGCTGCTTTTTATTCGGATCTTAATTGGATTTTCTGAAAGATTTATAATTTTGGGTTGCGGCTCAACATTAAACTTTTTTGAAATGTACCCATCCTTTGGTTTGTTACTCATTTCATTTCTCATAGAAAAAACTATAACCAATTTGAAAAAAATGCTCTAGTGCAAATGAAGATTTTACTATTGTCTTTCTTATAAATATTTTATTTTATAAAAACAACTTATAACTTATGAGATCTAACTTAAAACTTCAGGAAATCGAAGTATTTTTCAAAACAAAAATCTATCGAGTATTATTATTATCAGTAATCGTGTTTCGAGCCTAGAGCGTTTTTAGTTCATGACCTGAAGTTGTCTGTGTTCAAATTTTACTTCAGAAGACCTCACGAGTCCTGAGTCCTGAGATCCAGATCAAAGTAATAGTCTATTTGGCGTCATATGGACTCTTAAATTACATACAAACTTTCCCATTCATAAAATTAGTAACATTACAGAGATTAAGCAATTACACAAAGAAAAGGCTTTAAGGAATTTGCTTATAATTTATTCTATACCCTACTATATACAAAAATCTACAAAATAAACACATGGACTAGAATTTTAGTTTAAAGTTTTTAAACGATGTTATTTTCGCGGACGACTCGTTGGAAATATTCTTCTTGTCTTCTATAAGCATCGTGATGTACCTTCCTTGTTGATTTGAAGGTAGGGTCACGCCCAGAACTTCACAATTTCTTATGATTTCAGTACATCCACGAATATCTCTGTTTCTTACTGTAATCAAAATTAAAAATATTACACTTATGCTAATACCTAGAGAATGTCGGTGATCGTTTACTGGCTTATATCACAAATTAGAGATAGTACACATGGAAACCTACATCCCTACTAATACTATAAATGCGAAAGTAACTCTGTCTCTCTGTCTGTCTGTCTGTTACGCTTTCACGCATAAACCGCTTTACCGATTTTGATGAAAATTGATATAGAGACAGTTGGAGTCCCAGGGATGGACATTGGCTACTTTTTAACTAACTGCGCAAAAGGAGGGTAATGATTTTACGGGACTTCTACGCGAACGAAGCCTCGAGGAACATCTAGTAATATTATAAACTTCGCTGAGGCTACGCACACATAGACACCGCTCACTGAGTTCACAGACACGAGTTCTGGCGACGTTGAGGAGTTTTTGATGCTGATTTGTGCGCGAGTGTGCGTAGCAGAGGGTAGGTATGAAAAAAATTACATACATGAGGTTTCCATCTGTACTATCTCTAACTTGTGGTTATACCCCTTATTATTTTAACTAGACTAGCTATACTATGTATTAAATTTCAGCCAATTAATTTCAGCAGCATCTTCCCACACAAACTTACAAACTTTCACTTCTTTAATATTAGTAACATAGTAGGTTTATATGATAGGGTCTTTACTCGTGCAATGATTTGCAGTCGTCGTTATAGTTATTTAACAAATCCCTACTAATACTATAAATGCGAAAGTAACTCTGTCTCTCTGTCTGTCTGTCTGTTACGCTTTCACGCATAAACCGCTTTACCGATTTTGATGAAAATTGATATAGAGACAGTTGGAGTCCCAGGGATGGACATTGGCTACTTTTTAACTAACTGCGCAAAAGGAGGGTAATGATTTTACGGGACTTCTACGCGAACGAAGCCTCGAGGAACATCTAGTAATATTATAAACTTCGCTGAGGCTACGCACACATAGACACCGCTCACTGAGTTCACAGACACGAGTTCTGGCGACGTTGAGGAGTTTTTGATGCTGATTTGTGCGCGAGTGTGCGTAGCAGAGGGTAGGTATGAAAAAAATTACATACATGAGGTTTCCATCTGTACTATCTCTAACTTGTGGTTATACCCCTTATTATTTTAACTAGACTAGCTATACTATGTATTAAATTTCAGCCAATTAATTTCAGCAGCATCTTCCCACACAAACTTACAAACTTTCACTTCTTTAATATTAGTAACATAGTAGGTTTATATGATAGGGTCTTTACTCGTGCAATGATTTGCAGTCGTCGTTATAGTTATTTAACAAAAATTGCATTATGGACAAAGACACACCTACTTAATTAGGTTCTTCACTACTTAGCACCAATTTCAAAGAATTGTTTTGCGATAATATGAGTCTCGACCAATTAATCAAACTCGTAATTATATTAGTAACGTAATCTTGGTGGTACATAATTATTCAAGTTTAAGACAAACTAGTTTACTCAAATATACAAGGTAGGTATATTTACATAACAAATATAGTACGATAATACTGAATAAATAGAATTAATATCGATTAGTTCCTGCGTTTATTCAGTGACTGATTATAAGTTTATAACAAAAGACTACAGATTAAAGGTTTGCGCTATTTCACGTATTGTGACGGAACATTAGGTACAGCTCGCGCCAGGAATCTTTACACCTATGAAGTTCGTTCGTTCGCGTCGCAATATGCATTATTGGGTATTATGCAATAAACTACTGCTAAGGCGGGAGCGCCGCCCTTCCCGCCTCAGCAGCGGAGTAGTTTACCCTGTGATACCTACTAGTACATAATTGCAGCGCGAACGAACAAATTTCATATATGCAAAGATTCGTGGTGCGAGCTGTACTAAAAGTCACAACTCTGTTCCATCCCGTGCGCACGGTAATGTCAGTGGGTGTTGTAAAAGGCCACTTATGCTAGCCATACACGCAACGATTCACCGCTGGTCTACCTGCGCATGCATTACTGCTGCCGAATCGTGTGGGAATAGACCTGTGCAGTTTTTTGAGCCGCGCAGGCTACTGGCTACCGGAGCAGAGTCGAAAATCAATTCTTCCTAGTTGTCGTACGGTAGAACTGAAAACCGCTACGGTAAACCCGAACGTCCCCATAAACGCTAGGCTTACCAGTGCAGTTAACCTCTCCGGTAGACCGTACGGTCTGCCGTTGTGTGTATGGCTAGCATAGGGGAGTGCTTTCGCAAAAGTACTCATTCGTAGAGAAGGATAACCCAAAATAACACTATGCCAATATTGTCCGGTTAATGTACCTACTAGTCTTAAATACCCCAACTGGCTTAAATTAATGATTTGATACACATTTAAGTGCAGTAGCAATTACACTACCAATGGGTGCCACATTTACTATCATGTCATCCATCCTATGAAATTCAGTCATGGGTATTGTGTTGAAATTAGATCTGACCTGGATCAATATTTTTACAAAAATCTGCTTAAATCTGTTAGCTAATACATTAAAGCTTTAAATGTTGTTTTAAATTTATATCGTACTAGCTGATGCGCGCGGCTTCGCCCGCGTGAAATTTAATTCCCGTTTCGCGCCTCCTGTGGGAACATTTTTCCCGGGATAAAAAGTAGCCTACGTGTTATTCCGGACTATACTCTATCCCTGTACCAAATTTCAGCCAGATCCATTCAGCCGTTAGAGCGTGATTGAGTAACAAACATCCAAACATCTTCACAAACTTTCACATTTATAATAGTAGGTATAATTTATATCATAAAGAAATCATTAAGGTTCATAATGGTGTTAGACGGATACTTAGACCTGGAGAAATTAGTGAAGACAGAAGACAGTATAAAAGATCTAAAAGGGTCAAGCGCTGTGAAAAAATTATTCACATACATAAATATGGTGCCTGAAATTTTACCGTGAGCAATTTGGATGTTTAAATTTTGCTGTAACGTTTATAACAGGAGTTAAGGTTTTTTAAAGGAATTCTATGTTTTTGCCCAAGTTATACATACTTTATGCAAAATCTTTTCAAAATCTGTTCAGAAGTGAAAGCACAAAACCGGGAAGTACACTGTCATTTAGTTGAATCTTATTTCTACGAGAAGTGTTGTGGAAAAGACTATCATTGTTGGATATTTTGCAGATCTCCAGAGAATCTGGAGCGAGTCGTGAAAGAAACTAATTTATTTTGTACCAAGAGTGAGACCAACAACCTGCACTTCATCCCTCACATTCTAGACACGACTACACAAATAGACTAGCTTGTAGAGCCTCCTCAATGTACTTACACTTATAGTTAAAAAGCACTTGCAATACTGCAACATATTCAGACATCATGTCATACTTAAGTAGCACTTGTAACAGCCGAACCACTGCATCTTCGTTGTAGTCTTTTAAAGCCATTATACTGAATGCTGTGGCCCTGGAAAACACATTTACAAGTATTATTAGTAGAATAGTTTTGGATCAAATTTAGAGGATATATTATTTTCTTATGGGGACGCTGGCACCGCCGAGCTGACAATTCAACCATCTTTCTGTTCCGCTGCCTATTTCATCCGAAGTGGAAAAGATAGACACTATAAATTTTGTGAGCTTTAAGTCAGATTCTGATGTCAATAGTATAAAATATGTGATTTTAAATAAGAAGACAGAATCATGATTTCAACACTTTCCCATTATAATAACTAAGAATACTTCTGGGGGAAAGGTAAAAATCCATAGCATAATATTCAGTTCATTGAAAGTTTTGAGAGCATATATTTCTACCTTGTTCTGTTACACCATTGTTAGCAGAACCTCATAATATAGTGTTCTCTTATTCATAGCAAAGAATCATTTCAAAGCAAGTTTTTCCTGTTCTTTACAGTATTACATGTGATTGTTAGTCAATCAAATAACATCTCTTTCAATAACGGTGCTTATACTGTTCTACAACATTAATTTTTTTTGTTCCACAACAGTCAAATGTTGCGGAACAGTACAAGTGCCATTATTGAATATGTGCAGCAGGTTGCACCAAGTGTCATCAATCAACAGTATTAAATAATATCTTTTTCCCATGACCCAGCCAGCATTTAAGATCCAGTAGATGCACCATAGCAGATGAGGTTGATTAAGTAATGAAATACCTTGATAGGATAGGTTTCTAGGTTAACATGGGCTGGTTTCTGCGATTCGAGGTCTTTAAATGTGCCTATTTTGCGTGAATAGAATAACACTTGATACCTCGATTGGGTAACAAGATGACTCTTGTGAGTAAAAATGTTCAAAAACGAGTTTACTTACTTATCTTCAACAATTTTTTGAAGACTTTCTGAAGCTTCCAAAAGTTCATTAGACAAAGTTTGATCTGAAAACCAGGTACTCGCCCAGCACATATGCCAGAAGCAAAGCAATGGATAATGCTCTGACCACACTTCACTAAACTCTAATACATACTTTTTAAATATCATCAGAGAAGCTTCGGATCTGTTCAATACTGCATCCTGAATCAAACCCTTATATAGCAATCTATAATAACTCCTAAGTCCCACATATTTACCATAACCTGTTTTTAATATAGTCAGTCCAATTTCTGAGTTACCTCTCATACACTGCGCTTTTGCTAGATAATGTAAAAACTCTCCATTACGTGTATAGTAAGAATTTGTATCAATTTTTAAACAGTAGCGTTGTAAAATATTCACTACATCCGGTTTTCCTTCTTGACTATAGTGTTTAAAAAGTTTTATCAATGTCATGAATGGTATAAACTTTCTAATAGTCTGACATTCAATGATGAGTTCTTTGGTATTTGTGTCATTGTTCTTTGATAAAAGGTCAGTAAACATGTCCTCAAGCTCGGAATTGCTCGTTTTATGATTTAAAATTACATTTTTAGAACTAGTAGTCTTACAAAGTTGTATTCTTTGTTCTGATACGTCATATCTCTGTATTTTAGTTCGATGACGGTCCATCAGATCACTTGCAAATGCATCCAATGTTAACGTAGAGTAGTAACAACTGTGAAGCACATTTGGATCTCGCTTTGTGATATTACTTAGGGCTCTTATGTAGTTCAGAAGATCTCTCGTTATTTTTAGTCTTTTTGAATTCATTGTTTATCAAAATATCTTCAGAATAGTTGCACAACGTAGGCTTGTCCCAAATACTTTTCTCATTACGTTTTTGGAATATACATTGTAGATCCTGTCAATAAAAACACAGATAAAGATATAAAATCGCGAACAAACTTGATTAAATACGTATGAAATGAAATAATAAATAAATAACGTTATCTGCAATCTCACGGCTACGAACAAAACAAACCGTCCGAGTGCGACCTGCGACCGAAATGAAATCTGTCACTGCTGTCACTGTCATTTTAGTCACACTTTTTAATGTGACTAAAATGACAGTGAGTTTGGCATAGTGCACTATGCCAAACTGCCAAAATAAAATCGATATTGTTGATTTATTTTTATAATTATTTAAAGCTTTAGCTTTTAATCTTTAAGTTTTTATGAATGTATTTTCTATAAATAGTAAGTAGGCTATTAGCAAGTAGCTATTAAAGTCTATTCAAGTCTAGGTTTAATGAAAGTTCTACTTTAAAAAGCAGTGGAATTAGAATTTAAAAAAAAAAATACACCGACCAATTGCGACAGTGTTCTAGGTACGTATCAAAAAACGGCAAAAAATTACTTAGTGCGACATAAAAGAGTAAAAAATAAATGAGGGCGCCACCATCGAGCAGATGGTAGCACTGATAATTATGATTAACTAATCTTGATACTTGATTTTTTTTACGCAATGTTTATGATTGATGTATTATAATACAATCGTTTTTAGCTGTATACATATCTTACCTATTGGCACAGATGTAAGTATTTAGTTGTAATAATACGAGATAAGACTGACAGACATTCATTATCACGTCTATACGCCAAAAGAGGTAGACGACGTCATCCTTTACCCGACCTCCTTCAGATAAATAAATAATTAAAACCATCTAGGAATTAAAAAGCGTATTCATTTATCCATGATCACTGAAAACTAGTCCAATAAATCAAAATCTAAATAATATTCTACTCCTTCAATGCGATCATCTACATTTTGTTGACATACAGATGTCTAAAGTTGACACTGTTGACAATATAGTCTCGAATTCGAGTGTTGCCAGGAATTCGAAATTCTTTAGTTCCAAAATAATTAATTTCTACTCTTTTATGTCGCACTGTAACGACATAACATTGTTTTTTTAAATTTCTTGTGGCTCTAAGCGCCATCATAGATTTTCTGTGAACATTTCAATTGTCTATATAGTTATCGCGGTTCTTGAGATACATCCATGTGACAAACAGACAGACGAACAGCGTAGATGGATAGACAGCGTGGAGTAAGTAAGAGTGTATGTAGGTAGGTAGGTAGATACTTGTCTGTTTGTCCGTTTATTTGTTTATTCGCGACGTAAAAACTACGGAACGGGTTTTGAAGTGGTTTTAGTTTTACTAGAAAAATCTTAGTCGGACTTAAAATCTTACGTTTAAAAAATAATTGCTGGGTTTAGCAGAAGGGGCGATAAAAACAAAAATTTTATAATCAAGGTTGGATTTAGTGCGAACATACGCGGGCGGAGCCGCATTCATCGGCTGGTATTTGTTAAAATATTCTACATTATTAATTGTTTATGGAATTATCATCGTTTGCAAATCAAATTGTTCTCATACCTATATAACAGTTGAGTTTTAATTTTAAACCTAACTATCTGCACTGCTATCTGTAAAGAATGTGCCGCCATCTATGAATAGATTTTAAAATTACCTACTTCACAGCCTGAAAATAGTATCGCTATTCAACGCTAGATGTCGCAAACAGTAACTTTTAGATTCATATTTCATAGTGAACGGTATCAGATCTTTACCATAAAATAACTTAAGCCCTCCAAAGCATTAACATAAAGAATTGAATAATTACTAGGAATTTCATTATCCAAGTAATAATTTGTAAGACATAGTCAGTTATTGGCCTTAGCTGTTCTACAACTATGACTTAGTCATAGTTGTAGAACAGCTAAGGCCAATAAAATTCGCCCGTTCGTTTCATTCTAGGTACCTACTCCTATGATGTGATGCTAGCGTAGAATGATGGAGTCTAGTACAAGTCAACTTCATTTCCCTACTTTCGTCGGCCCCACAGCTTCTTTTTATGATTAGAAATGCCTCATGGACGCTATGCCGGACTCTTACCGACTAAAACCTTACGGATCCCTGGGTAAGCTCTCGGAAGAATGTCCCAGGATTCCTGATAGATTTTGGCTACCACCGCGGCCTCACCTAGGGGTAGTTGTTCGGTTGTTATACCGCTTCGTGGGCGTGAGGCGTGCGTGTACCTAACACCGTTTTCTTGGGTCAACAAATCAAAAATATATTTTTTGCAGCGCACGAGGGGGTTTCGGGTGTGATCCCGCTTCTAAGGGGAGGCGAGCGTTAATATCTCACGTTACGCTGCCGTCATGGGCCTGGTTCTGTAAGGACGGTGAGCAGCCCTCTCACCGTCCTCAGGCTCTCGGTCATATCTAGAGGCCGATAGTCTTCAGCGAAACGCTAAAATACTAAAAGGGTGCTTGCGTATTTTCGTGGTGTCTTCTAAAAATATGAAAATAAGGGTAATTTAAATGCCTTTTCTAGTTATAAGTGATTTTGGAAAATTTTGATTTGTGACTGTTTCGTTTATTAGCAGCGACATATTAGTGAAAACTCCTTCTTTTTATTAAGTTAGGTAGTTAATGGTTTTATTTATGGTCCCATTAACCGGTGTATTTGATAGGGCAATAAAATCAAGGTGACAACTTTATTCTCACCTACTTAGGTATTTACATCATTACTAATTTAATCATCAAGATAAGTCATGATTTTTAGGGTTCCATACCCATAGGGTAAAACGAAACCCTATTCATGAGACTTCACCGTCCGTCTGTCTGTCTGTCCGTCACGAAGCTGTATCACAGTATTATGTATTTAGAGGACAATCACAATAAAACACAGCCATTCACGTAAATTTTACTACAATTTGTACCACTTTGACCTCCGGTGTTATCTATCACCGTTACTGGTGATACGCCACTAAGGTGGCAGACAAGCATACGGCCCAACAGTTGTATTGGTGGTCACCGAGTGGATGAAGCTGATATTCAGGTGCCCCGGTCCAGAGGTGACATCAGTACTCCATGTGCGGCCGCACTTGCAACTTATAGAATAGCAGTGTTTCCACTGCAGTAAAATACCGCCGCACCCTGCTGAACACTGCGATCTATTTAGACGCTAGATCGGCCTTGTCCTTCAAATGACTGCGGAACTGATCGTCACTGGAGATGTCAACACCAAGGATTGCAAGGATCCCTATACTTTCAGAGATGGAGAGAGATGAGTCGTGAAATTGCGGAGCTACTGTAAATGGGGTTATCTTAGCGGTGGATACACAAACTTGTGTATTGGTAGGGTTGGATTGTACAAGATTTAGTCCACTTTATGCAATAATGGAAGCAAAATTGGGAATTTATGGCACAAATTTACATTCTTTTAAATTTCAGAGGTTTAACGACATCTCAAGTAAACATTTCACTATTAACGAGATAGGTAGGAATGTATTTACCTTAATTCACCTCATCATCATTAATACGGACACGGCTAGTTAACTTTTATTGATGATTACGATTACAAAACTGACACCTCAAAAAAATCTTATAACAATCGTGTTATGTCTATCTAGAGATATTCAATACGTGGAACGGATTACGAATTTTATCTTTTAAGATATCGTATGACGCTCTAGTTTCTTTTTTATTTTACTGGAGTGATTGCCGACAATGATCGCCTGTCAATTAACATACAGTTATTAGTGTTCGTGCCAACAGCCCAGCGGGGAGCCATGCCATCGTCGTGAACGTTTCGACTTCAAACTTACACGTTAGGCCACGCGTTCTAAGCCATTTTTTGAGACACGGTACTTGCTGTAATTATTTGTTACTTATACTGAGAGACGATGTTTGGTTTATTAAATAGGTGGATGGTTATTGTGAAGATGTTTAAGTAGGGTAATAGCTTGTAAGTACTTTTCTATATTTACATTATAGATTAGTTAGGTACACGTATAACCAGACACAGAACAAATCAACGTTTTGATCTTATTATTCAAATACATTTGTTTCATGGGTATTGAACCTAAGAAATCCAGTTTTGTAGTCAGGTATCTTCGCTAACCACTTGGCTAAGAGGTTTGTAAAAGTAATGTAAGTACTTATGTGAGTTCAGAAATGAAAGATTACCTATATAAAATGACTAGATAAACCTGTTATTTTATTAATATAGATTAGAAGGGCTCTGGACGGAAAGTACATGAGACAATTAATTATATTATTTTCTCTATTAGGTAATCATTTATTTATTTTTAATATTATTTATATTACATATTTTTTACAAATTTTATTTAGATCAACTCCTAAGTTATGGAGTTTCATAAAATATTATTTCTGATATCTGTGAATATAACCCTTAATGTATGAGCGCACTCTGAGACATGGACCAATGTAGGCAGGTAGAAGTTGTATTCTATTTGGATTGTGAACCAGATAAAATCATTTCATGTCATGTCTGTTTTTTTTTATATTTAGCTCGCCAAATTGACGTTGCCACCAGCCTAGCGATTGGGGACCACTTCTGACAGTGGTCCTCAAGTTAGCACTGTGATGTGCCTCTTCACGCTCCTCTTGAAGAACCCGGGATTCGAACATCGAATGTATCTTTGTGTGGCAGAAAAGGGCTGTCCGGGCTATCTATGGTATGGGGTTTCGGGAGTCATTAAGAGAAAAGTTTAAGGATATCAACATCCTTACTGTGTATTCACAGTACATATATGAAAACTTATTATATACTCATAAAATGATGATGATGATGCTACGTCGGACTTCTACCGACTAAAAGCCACTCGTATCCTACTTAACAGCATTCAGTTGGGAGCCCCGGGTAAGCCATCGGAAGGATGTCCCCAGGACTATGAATCCACCATAAAACTCTGAGGACTGATAGTAAATTCTTCTTAATAAGAGTAAATCGTTTGAACAATATTGTCTTACCACCTGCACTGCGCACTGAATCTATCGGAATTGTCCGAATTGCGTGATTAATCAATCAATTAAATACTATATCTGATCATTGCGAGATCGTGACTTACACCTACAAACGTAAGTAGAAGCTATATAAATATAGGCCCCACGTTTTTGAAATGCTAAGGTGCATTTTAAAATATAGTCTCATATCTTTTGCTCATCTCTGTTGATATAGGTACTAAACGCTTTGCTCGTTTATAGGGGAGATTAAAATTTATATAGAGAGTATTTTAATAAGGAAATATGCTCATTTTATTAGTTTCTTTGTAAAATGTATCTTTTAACCATTTGTCCAACCGATCCCCAAGAAGGATCCGGCCAACTATCGTCCCATAGCCGTAACCACCGTCATCTGCAAGGTGTACAGCTCATGCGCTACCTGGAGGATCACTCGCTCATTAAGGATCGTCAATATGGCTTTAGGCTGAAACGTCCAACGGGTGACCTCCTGGCGTACATAACACTCACCTGGAGTGAGGCTATGGAGAGGCACGGCGAATCTCTGGCTATTGGCCTAGATATCGCTAAAGCCTTTGATAGGGTATGGCATGCGTCGCTTCTTTCCAAGCTGCCGGCATACGGTCTACCGCCTCATTTGTGCCGCTGGGTGGCCAGCTTCCTGCACGGGCGACGTATACGGGTTCTCTGTGATGGTCAGGCTTCCTGCTTTTTGCAGGTAAATGCCGGAGTACCACAAGGATCGGTATTGTCCCCAACTCTCTTTCTTCTGCATATCAATGACATGCTGTCCCTTGGGTGCATTCATTGTTATGCAGATGATAGTACTCTACATGGGAGCTCCCATGTAGAGTATTATATTCTGGCCGTCCAGCGGAGGGGCGAGGCGACGTGGAGGAGAAGAGAAGGCAACTCGTGGCGAATCTCGACCGGGACCTGGGTCACATTGCCCAATGGGGTTCAGACAACCTGGTCGAGTTCAATGCCAGAAAAACATAGGCGTGTGCGTTTACAGCTAAGAAGTCCCCATTCCTACCCCTCTTCAGAGCATTACGGTTCCACTAAAGGACAACCTGAAGATCCTCGGTATAGACGTCCGGCGTGAACTCAGTCACAAAAACTACATAGAGAGTTGTATTGGGCTGGCCTCGCTGAAACTAGGAGTCTTAAATAAGGTGAGACGGTATTTCACGCCACATCAGAGATGTTTACTGTACAAGACGCAAATTCGTCCCTGCGTCGAATACTGTTCTCACCTATGGGATGACTCCGCAAGGTAGGTATTTACTAGACGCACTTGACGCTATGCAGAGACATGCTATCCGAATAATTGGTTGTCCTGAGGTGGCGGGAGGCCTCGAACCTTTGGCGCAGCGATGAACCATAGCGTCATTGGCTGCCTTCTATCAAATGTATCACGGCGAATGTTCTGAAGAGCTCTTCAACCTGATCCCACCCTCGCCTTTCCGATCCCGAACAACACGTGCCGGGCAAAGATGCCACTCACACACAGTGGAGAGAATCTTCGCCAGAACTGAGCGTTTCAAAAGATCGTTCCGAACTATAAAGACATGGAACGACCTGCCCGCACACGTGTTTCCCTCAAAATAAAGTAAATAAAATAAAATAAAATTTATTCCCTTTGAAATTTTTAAAAAATTATTTGTCAAAATTTTTGTGACTCTACCGGGGGTTCGGAAATGCTACAGACTGAGAAGAACACCCCAAGAAACTCAGTCCGGTCCCTCTTATTCATCTTAGTATCTAATACAGTTTTTATTTTAAAGTAGAAAGGAGCAATTCGTGTTACTGCCAGGAAGTCTTGTCTTCTAGAAAGTCTTTAATGCTTTAATAAGCTTTCTGGCACAATTTAAGTTTTACTAGTTTTTTAAATTTATTAACTGACAAACCTGTTATGGCTGTCGGCAATGTATTGTACATTCGAATACAATTGCCCGCAAAAGAATTGCTTATTTTATTAAGCCTAAATCTAGGTACAGCCAATTTATTCTTATTTCTTAAGTTTAGGTTATGGATATCACTATTTTTAATAAATTTACTGTTATTTTTATGAGTATATAATAAGTTTTCATATATGTACTGTGAATACACAGTAAGGATGTTGATATCCTTAAACTTTTCTCTTAATGACTCCCGAAACCCCATACCATAGATAGCCCGGACAGCCCTTTTCTGCCACACAAAGATACATTCGATGTTCGAATCCCGGGTTCTTCAAGAGGAGCGTGAAGAGGCACATCACAGTGCTAACTTGAGGACCACTGTCAGAAGTGGTCCCCAATCGCTAGGCTGGTGGCAACGTCAATTTAGCTCGCCAAATTGACGTTGCCACCAGCCCATACTCATAAAAATAACAGTAAATTTATTAAAAATAGTGATATCCATAACCTAAACTTAAGAAATAAGAATAAATTGGCTGTACCTAGATTTAGGCTTAATAAAATAAGCAATTCTTTTGCGGGCAATTGTATTCGAATGTACAATACATTGCCGACAGCCATAACAGGTTTGTCAGTTAATAAATTTAAAAAACTAGTAAAACTTAAATTGTGCCAGAAAGCTTATTATAGCATTAAAGACTTTCTAGAAGACAAGACTTCCTGGCAGTAACACGAATTGCTCCTTTCTACTTTAAAATAAAACTGTATTAGATACTAAGATGAATAAGAGGGACCGGACTGAGTTTCTTGGGGTGTTCTTCTCAGTCTGTAGCATTTCCGAACCCCCGGTAGAGTCACAAAAATTTTGACAAATAATTTTTTAAAAATTTCAAAGGGAATAAATTTTATTTTATTTTATTTACTTTATTTTGAGGGAAACACGTGTGCGGGCAGGTCGTTCCATGTCTTTATAGTTCGGAACGATCTTTTGAAACGCTCAGTTCTGGCGAAGATTCTCTCCACTGTGTGTGAGTGGCATCTTTGCCCGGCACGTGTTCTTCGGGATCGGAAAGGCGAGGGTGGGATCAGGTTGAAGAGCTCTTCAGAACATTCGCCGTGATACATTTGATAGAAGGCAGCCAATGACGCTATGGTTCATCGCTGCGCCAACGGTTCGAGGCCTCCCGCCACCTCAGGACAACCAATTATTCGGATAGCATGTCTCTGCATAGCGTCAAGTGCGTCTAGTAAATACCTTGCGGAGTCATCCCAAAGGTGAGAACAGTATTCGACGCAGGGACGAATTTGCGTCTTGTACAGTAAACATCTCTGATGTGGCGTGAAATACCGTCTCACCTTATTTAAAACTCCTAGTTTCAGCGAGGCCAGCCCAATACAACTCTCTATGTAGTTTTTGTGACTGAGTTCACGCCGGACGTCTATACCGAGGATCTTCAGGTTGTCCTTTAGTGGAACCGTAATGCTCTGAAGAGGGGTAGGAATGGGGACTTCTTAGCTGTAAACGCACACGCCTATGTTTTTCTGGCATTGAACTCGACCAGGTTGTCTGAACCCCATTGGGCAATGTGACCCAGGTCCCGGTCGAGATTCGCCACGAGTTGCCTTCTCTTCTCCTCCACGTCGCCTCGCCCCTCCGCTGGACGGCCAGAATATAATACTCTACATGGGAGCTCCCATGTAGAGTACTATCATCTGCATAACAATGAATGCACCCAAGGGACAGCATGTCATTGATATGCAGAAGAAAGAGAGTTGGGGACAATACCGATCCTTGTGGTACTCCGGCATTTACCTGCAAAAAGCAGGAAGCCTGACCATCACAGAGAACCCGTATACGTCGCCCGTGCAGGAAGCTGGCCACCCAGCGGCACAAATGAGGCGGTAGACCGTATGCCGGCAGCTTGGAAAGAAGCGACGCATGCCATACCCTATCAAAGGCTTTAGCGATATCTAGGCCAATAGCCAGAGATTCGCCGTGCCTCTCCATAGCCTCACTCCAGGTGAGTGTTATGTACGCCAGGAGGTCACCCGTTGGACGTTTCAGCCTAAAGCCATATTGACGATCCTTAATGAGCGAGTGATCCTCCAGGTAGCGCATGAGCTGTACACCTTGCAGATGACGGTGGTTACGGCTATGGGACGATAGTTGGCCGGATCCTTCTTGGGGATCGGTTGGACAAATGGTTAAAAGATACATTTTACAAAGAAACTAATAAAATGAGCATATTTCCTTATTAAAATACTCTCTATATAAATTTTAATCTCCCCTATAAACGAGCAAAGCGTTTAGTACCTATATCAACAGAGATGAGCAAAAGATATGAGACTATATTTTAAAATGCACCTTAGCATTTCAAAAACGTGGGGCCTATATTTATATAGCTTCTACTTACGTTTGTAGGTGTAAGTCACGATCTCGCAATGATCAGATATAGTATTTAATTGATTGATTAATCACGCAATTCGGACAATTCCGATAGATTCAGTGCGCAGTGCAGGTGGTAAGACAATATTGTTCAAACGATTTACTCTTATTAAGAAGAATTTACTATCAGTCCTCAGAGTTTTATGGTGGATTCATAGTCCTGGGGACATCCTTCCGATGGCTTACCCGGGGCTCCCAACTGAATGCTGTTAAGTAGGATACGAGTGGCTTTTAGTCGGTAGAAGTCCGACGTAGCATCATCCCTGTAGGAATTTGTTGAGGTTAAAAAAAATGGTGGGTTCATACACGGAAAGCTTCGAGTTAATAATCTAAGCCTTGATTGTAAGATGAGGGAAACACGTGTGCGGGCAGGTCGTTCCAAGTTTTTATAGTCCTACAAGGGAATGAACTTTTGCAACGCTCAGTTATGGCAAAGATTCTCTCCACTG
This sequence comes from Miltochrista miniata, assembly GCA_933228765.1. Taxonomy (NCBI): domain Eukaryota; kingdom Metazoa; phylum Arthropoda; class Insecta; order Lepidoptera; family Erebidae; genus Miltochrista; species Miltochrista miniata. Next base: position 18,601,025 of record OW121765.1, read on the forward strand.
TTTATGAGTGGTACCTCGGCACGGCTTGCATTGTTCGAGATCGGAAAGGAGATGGCAGGATCAGGTTGAGGAGTTCTTCAGAATATCCGCCGTGGTAAGTTCGATAGAAGGCAGCCAGGAGCACTATGGTTCTTCACTGCGCCAAACGGCTCGAGGCGTCTCGTCACCTCAGGACAACCAATAATTCAGATAGCACGCGCATAGCGTCTAGCGCGTCCAGTTAGAAACTCGCAAAGTCATCCCAGAGGTGAGAACAGTATTCGACGCAGGGGCGAATCTGCGTCTTGTGCAGCCTCTCGTGTGGCGTCAAATACCGCCCCACCTAATTTACGACTCCAAGTTTCCGCAAGACCAGCCTACTACGACTCTCTATGTAGTTTTTATTGAACACTGCGCAGACGGAACGCTATAGACTTTATAAGTGAACGATTAATAGAAAAAAAGGTTTCGTGTTGTGTACCTAAATAAAAAAAAAACTTATTTTTGCAATAGGTACTTAGATCTTTTTAATTATAATTTATCTGTTCATCTTTTCTTTAAGGTAATTTGCAAATAAGACTTGGATCTTAGAATCCTCAGATGCAGAACCAGGATCCGGACGACATAATTTTTTGACAGGAATAAAGGAATGTGAGTATGCTTTGGCATTTTGCGACTATGTAGCATACATACATAGGTAGGTACATATGGCCACGCCTTTATCCCCGAAGGGGTAGGGGTATATTATATGCCCACATTTTGTTTTAGGTTATTAGGTAAAAAAATAGCCTAATATAAGTACCTACTTGGTATTATATTTTATATACTTAAGTATTAGTATATTTTATATAAGTAGCATTATAAATAAAAATCTTTCATCGCAAATCCAAAGCTTGTACCACATAAATATTTATAAACATAGGTCCCGAAATATTAAAAGATTTTTTCTTCTTCTTTCTCTGTATGACAAGTTTTTGACACTTACCATTTTTAATTACAGTAACAGTGTAATTGGTAGGTACATGTTTTACATTGTATAATAACACCTTTTTATACGACTGTTTTATAAGCTATAGAAACACCCAAATCACCTAATAAATTAAGTGTAACGTGTTCCGAGTGCATGTGGTAAACTGGTAACAAGTTACTCATAAATTTACGACCATTATATGGTAATTATTTGAGGGGAGCGATGTAGTTATTTGGTCAATTTAACATTATTATTTATACACTATATTTTTATTTTGTCAGTGTAAATTGCGGTCTATTAATTAGTTAGTGCATTATTTTATTGCTTTGATGAGTGGTTTTAAGTTTTATAGTTTTCATGTCTCCTTGGATTAAATTTGAGGTTTATGGGTTTTTGTATGGATTTATGATGTCTTGTACACAATAAAAATGTATATATTTTTGCAAATCTTGCCATGAATTCAATAGTGACGACGGCGTGTTGCGCATGCCCGAGTCAAAACGGTAATACCGCTCACCACCTATCACGTGAGACAATACCTAAATGTGAAATGTGGGCATATAATATGCCTCCGCCTACCCCTACGTAGATAAAAGGCGTGACCGTATGTATACTTAACAGAATAGTCACTAATAAGCTATTGATTGATATAGGAATTATGAGTAGGTAGTAGGTACCTAAGTTGTATTTTTTGCATGTAAAATGACAGTATCTACGGCAAATCTGAATAAATTTACTCTTTTAGACCAATTCTAGCGAGTTCTCAAAAAATATTCAAATATGAGATAAATCCCGACTCCAAAGAGTTGTACCTACCTAATATGGACGCCACAGAACTTCAAGGATGAGAGAGTTGTGACTTTAAGGGTCTTTTCATCAATACATATCAATCAAAATTACAATACCTACCGGTGCTTATGAGCTATAAATTACTTGGTTTACTACAGTAAACCAGTAATTTATGGCTCATAAGCAGTCAAAAACATACATTTCTGGTAAACGGCTGAATCGATATTAATAAAACACAACAAAGCGCATTGATTTCCTCGGTGGCGCCACTATCCCAGCGGACAAACTATAACACCTCCCTTTTTACATCAGGAGTTTAAAACAAAACTGCAATCCGTATAAAAGATATAAGCCCTTTATAAATGCACAATAAGTAAGTATTGGTGTTATTGAAAACTAAATTAAATACATGTAATAGGCAGTTTATAAAGATCTAGTGTCTTTAGATATGACACTTTAGTACCGAGTTACAGCTGATAATCTTTACTTATGTTACAAATAGTATTATAAATTATAAGATTTCATTTTAAATCTCTTATTAATTTGTCGTTTGGTGTAAAACTCTGCAATCCGTATAAAAGATATAAGCCCTTTATAAATGCACAATAAGTAAGTATTGGTGTTATTGAAAACTAAATTAAATACATGTAATAGGCAGTTTATAAAGATCTAGTGTCTTTAGATATGACACTTTAGTACCGAGTTACAGCTGATAATCTTTACTTATGTTACAAATAGTATTATAAATTATAAGATTTCATTTTAAATCTCTTATTAATTTGTCGTTTGGTGTAAAACTTATTGGTTTATTTGTTTTATGGAATGAGATATTCCGTGGTATTTATGGGTATCAAATTAAATAGATAGGAAGTTGATTAATATAGTTATATTTAAATATAATGGTAATTGGAACTTAAATGGTTGTTTAGTTCTGACATTAATTTGCATTTTAAAGCTTATCATCACACTCCTGAAGTTTTCAAAAGAATCCATTTTATAAAAATACTAGCTGACCCGCGCAACTTCGTTTGCATGATAAATCAAGAACCGCTCGACCGATTTTGTGCAAACTTCACATAAGCCATCTACTAAATAGTTCGAACAAAGCCTAAATATTTGGTTTGAATAGGTAAGCCCGATCTCGAGTTATAAAATTACAACGAAAAGTGGCATTGATTTTTATATATATAGATTAAAGCGATTGACTACTTTGTTCGTGCAATATAACATTTTGGTAGATACTTCAGAGTGTCTTAGCTATATATTTATTGTATACTTTATTGTACCCCAAAATAGTATTAGGTACAATATAGAAATGTGATATAAAATAGCAATACAATGGCCTTATCGCTAATAGCAATTTCTGCCTGGCAAGACAGACATATCGAAATTATTTCATTGCTGATTACGAAACATAAAAAAACTGACACAATTTAACTTTAAAATTTGAATAATAATATTTATTACTGATGTCTGCAGCTTCGTATGTGTGAAATTTGATTCCCGTTCCTGCTTCCTATGAAAAATTATTCCCATAGTAAAAAGTACCCCTTGTATTATTCTACACTATTATCTATCCCTGTGCCAAATTTCAGCTAGATAAGTTCAGCCGTTAGAGCGTGAAAGAGAAACAAACATCCGAATTTTCGCGTTCTTAATATTAGTAAGATTTAGCCGTGCATTACCATCCTAAATCTAATACAAACTCTTCTCATGAAAGCTAATCCAACAGTCTATTCATTGCATTTACACCCACAGGTTACTTTGTCAAGTGAATGTGACAATTAGTCATATTAGGGATTAACACTTTCTTGGCGTCACTATGATGTAGCTTTGTCGACGTTAAAAGATTAATGTAACCACTTTTACTTGAACCGTAAAAACTAAAACACCATTAAAAATAGTAATAGGAGTGACTGCGACGTGCTTTTTTAAAATGGTCGGGTGGTTAAAATTAGGGCGGCCCGCAGCTCGCCAAAGTCGGTATTTAATCGAATGAGTTACGGTTCGTCTCCACGAATGTAGACAATGTAGTTATCATTGTTTAACAAGAACTTTTGAACAACCTTTATTAATGGAAATGTTAGGCACCACCCTAACATTATGTTGTTTTTGTTAATATTCGAAATAAATTGTCCGTTACAAATTGTGCATACAAAATTTTTCAACAATGCAGGGTAAATGCCTGTTTGTACTGTGGTTAGCAAAAACTCTTTGGACCGTGATGGTGGTGTACTGGTGTGTCAATTTATAAGTTTATTTTTAAAGTATAAGATCAAAAATGATCAAAAATGTCATCAATATCAAAGAAATAAAATAAAAATATTAATATATAACGTTACAGTATTGATACAATTACTTACAATATTGCTCTACATTATTGACTTCGAATCATTTAAAACCAAATTTTTCAGCATTGAAAGTCGTTTGTTCTCGTCTTTATTCTGGTTTCGACATTTTCAAGTGCTGACATTTTCTTCTTCTTATGCTTATTAATATGGTAATATTAGCGACTCTGGAAATCTACGAAAGATAAATCTTACCAAGAGATTCTTCAAAAGTGCGACCTGAATCTGAATCCCAATTTTTAAAGCAAGAAGTGGCGCATTTTCTTTATCTATCTTCCACACACAAAGCCTCTTTCTTCAACAAGATAGACCACAGTGCGGTGAAGGCGCAGGCGTTATTAGCGTCATTTATTCTGTCAGACTTCTATTATTATGTTTTTTTACAATTTTTATTGTGTTTAGTGTTAGCGTGTTTTTATGTTAAATTGCAGCAATGTGAAGGTAAGTCAACCTACTTCATCGCTCTTTGATTTAGTTTGCTGCCCTCACTGTCCCCAAGCCCGATTTTTCAGGGGTGAGCGGGGCTTGAAAATACATGTTGGGAAAGTACACAAACTCCAACATGTATTTCCGAATTCTCCTCTACCCGTTTCTCCCATTATTGTTGGTGATGATAGTGTCGAAATTCCCTTTTGGAAAACACTTGCTAAATTAAAAAAATCGGTTCCTGTTTTAAAGAGGATTCCGTGGGGTGCAAGACCTACAGTAGCTAAATGTTTAGCTAGTTACTTGGGTCTTGCAGTCCGTGAAAATTCTAAATCGGCTTGGGAGCAGTTACTCACCTTCCCATTCAAAATTCTTTACATAAACAAGGACAAAAATACTTCTGTAAAGTCTTTAACTGCTCAAATAAAAACAAATTGCAATATTTCGGCTAACATTTTAGATTCAAAATTTTCCATAGTGCGTAATAATAATTTGTACAATTTGGTTGAATCAAAATTAAGGGATGGTGACATAAGTGGAGCATCGAGACTGCTTTTCAGTAGTGATGTGGTGGCGCCGTGCACTCCAGAAACACTCGCGGCCCTGCGGAGTAAGCACCCAGCGCCTGTGGATGACCTTCTTTTCCCTGAGGCACCAGAATCGAGCGCTGATGGCCTCAGGGTAACGGCCAAGGATGTATTGACTGCTATTAATTCTTTCCGAAGTGGCTCCGCTGGTGGTCTCGATGGCTTGTTCCCGCAGCATCTAAAAGATCTTGTGGGCCCAAGCGCAGGGGATGCTGGCGAGTTACTTCTGAGAGAATTAACGGCTGTGTTGAACCTTATGCTCTCCGGCAGTGTGTAAATGACATCATCGACATCTTGTATGGGGAAAATTTGTGTGCTCTATTTAAGAAGGATGGCGGCATTCGCCCCTTTTGCAGTAGGGTGTACTTATAGACGTATGGCAGCCAAAATGTGTTGTAATTTTTACAAGGAGGCCTTAGCAGAGCAGTTTCATTCTCTCCAAATCGGATTTGGTTCAAAGGGGGGCTGTGAGGCTGCCATACATCTACATACCTTGGCCTTGGAAAAAGTGAGGTGATCCTCAAGGTTGACGTGAAGAATGCTTTTAACTCGGTGTTCAGGGATACCTTGTTGACCCAAGCTAAATTAGAAATTCCTAAAGTTTACAATTTTCTTTGGCAATGTTACAGGTACCCCACAAAATTACTATATCAGGATAACGTTTTGGAATTTGCCGTTGGATGCCAACAAGGTGACCCCCTCGGACCGGTAATTTTCAGTTTAGCTATTCATCCTATTGTTCAGCAATTAAATTCAAAATTTAATGTATGGTATTTAGATGATGGGACTTTAGGAGGAGATGTTGAGTCTGTTATGCAAGACTTGGCTTTTTTAAAAACTAAATTTGCATCAATCGGTTTAGAACTTAATACAAATAAATGCGAAATTTTTATTAATGATTTATTGGACAAACACTCTATATATTTTCTAAATTTAATTCATTAGCCCCCGGTATCAAAATAGTTGAAAAAGGCTCACTTCGCCTCCTTGGGTCCCCAGTTTTTGAAGATGCCTACAATAATTACATAGAAGAAAAATTCAAAATTTTTGTGTTATTTCAGGTCGCCTACTTAATATTAATATTCATTCGGCTTTCACCATTCTCCGATTTTGTTTATTTGTACCTAAATTTACTTCTGTTCTTAGATCTTCTCAGTTTTGGAAATATTATTCTCTTTTGGCTAAAATGGATGAAATAAAATTACGTACTTTACGTAAATTTTAATTAAGTATAATACTTTTAATTAAGTACTTTAAGTAAAATTTTAAATGTGGCCTTAGATGACCGAGCGGCACTGCAAGCGACTCTACCGATTCGTTTGGGTGGCCTCGGCATTCGCAAAATTTCTGATATTAGTTTACCAGCATTCCTGTCCTCAGTTCACAGTACGGAGGATCTAACTAGGAAAATACTTGCACCTACACTAGTTAGTTCCGAAATACTGTGTAAGATTGAAGCAGTTAACGCTTCGAAAATTGCCTGTCCGAACTACGATTTGCCAAGGAACCTTTTCTCACAACGTCAGTGGGACGCGCCGCTTTGCAGTCTTGTGAGAGTTAATTTATTAAACTCGTGTACAACTCCTGCTGAGCGTGCCCGTTTACTGGCAGTGGGTGCGTGGGAATCGGGTCTTTGGCTACATGCTCTTCCTTCGTCTAACATAGGGACCATGTTAGACGATAGTACTTTCCGCATTGCTTCTTGCCTTCGTTTAGGTGCGCCATGTGTTTCTCCGCACCAGTGCCATTGTGGCGTAGTTGTCGATCGCCTTGGACATCATGGCTTGTCTTGCAGCAGAAGCGTTGGACGAATACCACGGCACGCGAGCATGAACGACATCATCCGCCGGGCTCTTGTCGCCGCCGGTCTGCCAGCTAGACTTGAACCAAATGGTTTGGCACGTGACGACGGCAAGAGACCGGACGGTATGTCGTTAATGCCGTGGAAGATGGGAAAGTGTTTAGTGTGGGACGCCACGTGCGTGGACACTCTTGCGCCTTCTCATCTTTCCGGTACTGTTGGTTGTGCTGGTGCTGCAGCCGCTTCTGCTGAGACCCTTAAACAGCAAAATACTGTATGGTATAAATAATTAGGTATGTTATTGAGCAGTTTGGGGTCGAGACCATGGGGCCATGGGGACCAAGCGCTCACATTTTCTATCGAGAATTAGAAAAGCGTTTGGTCGATGCTACACGTGACCAGAAGGCTGGCTTTTATTTGGGACAAAGATTAAGCATTGCCATTCAACGTAGCAATGCTGCCAGTCTTCTGGGGACGCTGCCACATGAGGACTGCGATGCGGAGAAATTATATGACGCATTTTAGTTTCGTAGTTTTCCTTTGTTTATTTTTATTTTTATATTAGATTAGTTTAATTTATTCTGTAAATATTTAGTTTAATTTAATTACCTGTAATAAACCTCTGAATTGTAAGAAGCATTAAATAATAATAATAACTTTAGTATTAAAATGTTAAAATTCAGTTATATACATTATAATTCTGAGTAAACAGTAAGACTTAGGGAAAATTTTCATAATCTATACTTTAGCTTAATTCGGCAAATTTCTATAGCTCAGCAATGAGTGCATTGCCCTTTAGACAAAGGTTATGGGTTCAAGTTTCGTTAAAATCAAATTGTCTTTTTCACTTTAAACATAATTTATATTCACATACTAGCTGAGCCCGCAACTTCGACGTCACATAAGGTGTATGAAAGGAGAGGTATTTCTTCATCAGAGTCATCAAGCAGCGTCTGAAACTGCCCTGTTTGTTTCATTCAGTCCAAATAGTCTTAATCATTAAGCTCTTTTATGATTAAGCCAACACGCCAGTTTAGGTTCACTCACATTCAAAGAAACCCCTACAATTAAAATTTTCAAAATATCTGATTCTTAAAAGAGTTATAACTCTTTTATTTCTAAACCGATTTATATAAAACAAACGCTAAATGTTAACTGGAGCAAACCTCAACACAATAAAAAAACCGCATCGCAATCGGTTGAGCGGTTACTGAGATTAGCGTGCACAACCGTACAGACAAACAGATATACAGACATACAGACAAACAGACAAAAATTCTAAAAATCTGCCTTCTTAAACTGCCCTGTTTGCTTAATTTTATGATTAAGCCAACACGCCAGTTTAGGTTCACTCACATTCAAAGAAACCCCTACAATTAAAATTTTCAAAATATCTGATTCTTAAAAGAGTTATAACTCTTTTATTTCTAAACCGATTTACATAAAACAAACGCTAAATGTTAACTGGAGCAAACCTCAACACAATAAAAAAAACTGCATTGCAATCGGTTGAGCGGTTACTGAGATTAGCGTGCACAACCGTACAGACAAACAGATATACAGATATACAGACATACAGACAAACAGACAAAAATTCTAAAAATCATTGTTTTGGGTTCTATTGCGTTCATAAAGCCCCCCTATAATATTTTTTCTTATTTATCTTCCATGTACAGACAGCGACCTGTTACGATTTTATTATATGTATTGATTGATATTGATATTGATGATTGATGAATTTCGAAGATCATAATACCTCACTCGATATTTACACAATAAACAATACTACGATAACAGCATGTTTTATGTGAATTTTAGAACAAAATCCAATGGAAATATAACTGCGTTTCTATTAACACTTCAATACTAATGGGAAGTGTTAAAACAACATGATTACCGATCACGAGATTCCATGATAGTAGATATAAATATTTCGCTCACTTCTAATTTAGTTGTACGGTAGCATCGTAATTCTGCGATACAAGAAAACTAAAGAGATAATAAACAAGTGTCTAAGATGGATGTCTACGTCAGTTTTTCTAAATAGTAAGTACATTGCGTTCAATGAACTTGCTATTTAGACAAACTGAATAATAAGAAACACTGAATTACAACTCTATGCCTTGGGTTTTTAGAACGTCTACTGCATGGGGTTCTTCAATAGGAGTCTTGGAGCGTTTAGGAGGGTCAACAGTGCAAATGTCATGTCTGGTGTTAATTTACAGCCATCACTGTCAAGAACTTTAATCAATGGTAGGTATGTATAAAAAGAGTAATATTCAATCTTACCAATACTCTGCAACGTCTCATTGGCACCGACAACAAGAGAAGCATTCATCATCTCTCTATCTCACAATACATTACGCATAAATAAAGTCCAAGATTTAGGCACTTGTTCCACCGCCGATGAGGGAGCGACTATTTCCTAGCTGAAGATGTGTACAAGTAGATCGCATGACTGCAACAGAGGTCTGTATCTGTGTCAAAATCTGTTATGCAACGTATGGGCTATAAACCTTTCTGCACACATATTCCCATAAAAAAATCTTTCTCGGCTAGCGGAAAGCAAAGAATTGTCTTTTGCTAGATTCAGTTATTATTACAAGCCATACTGGTATGATGAGAAGTACATAAATTAAAATATTACTTACTACATTTGAGTCACGTCTATGTAACGTGTTTGAATAGAGTCGAAATAGGTTGTCCTGTTTACGTCTTCAATTTTAGAATCTGCGCTCACTGGGGATCTGTAGAATAATTTACTTGCATAAAACTTGTACACATCTTCAGCTAGGAAGGCTGAGTGTATACTCTTTAAATTGTTACTCGATCATCGTCGGTGGTGGGACAAGTGCCTAAAATAGTTGACCATTTATCTGCTAGACAACTATTAAGGCCCACTGTCACAACACTCACAAGTCTTTATACAATGGCTTGTCGATATAATCTGAATAGCTGAATATATCGATAATGGTAGATGATACCCTTATTGTACTGTCCACACCCCTATCATTGACTCTATGTTGAACAAAGGCCTTTATAACGTTTGTCTGCGGCGACATTACCCTATCTCGAGATTGTATTCAGATAAAGGTGAGAATATATTATTTTCTACTAGCTAATGCATGACAATGTTGCTGTTTCATTTTACATTACATTTCAGTTTGTATATTGTACTTACAATCCGTTAGGCAACATGGCCTTCGCCCAAGATTATCGGCCTCCATGACCAGGGGCCTGAGGGGGCTGCTCACCGTCTTTAGAGAAGCAAGCCCTAGACGACAGCATGACGTGAGGGATTCATTCACGCCCCCCTCCCCCACTCCAGAAGTGGGATAACACCCGAAAAACCCCCCAAAGAAGAGTCCTGGGGTACCTTTGTCGTCCAGAAAAAAGCGAAATAGCAACTGCGCCAAGTCCGAGCTTTATTTGTCCAAGCTTTAAACCACACAACTTCGTTATCGAACTCTCATAAAATAAATAAATACCTAGGCATTGTAAATGATACAGCCATAATAGGCATTTTAAGCCGATGATCCAAATTCAAATTGTCGAGAGTTTATAACAATTCTCAGTAAGATTTCCACTATTTCACAGTACTAACTCCAAGATTATGTACCAACTAGGTATATTTTATGTTGTGAATCGCACCAGGTAACCTATACTCACATTTTCTTAAACATATCAAAGGCCTCGGTCAACACCTCGAGTCAACACGTCATGATTTGTATCATTACCGAGATTCTATCAAGTGAATATCCCTCGCTTTATCAATAAATATTACGTTAATATTTCGGACAAAATGTTACAAATTCTATCTAACCGAATAAACTAAAAATCTTTGTAGAATGTAACAATATTACAATTCTGTGTCTTAAATAACACAAAAGGATTCACAAATGTTTTTTTTTTCCTATTAGCCAGCCAAAATGTTGATAGTCGCCTTGAACTTGCAAGCAGACCCAATGGTATATAAAATATATTTAGGACGGAAAGACGTGTGCTGACACGGCAGTTTCAAATTTAAATAATAATAATAAATATTCACGGACATCTCACACAACGCTATCTGATCCCAAAGTAAGCTAGGAATAACCTGCTTGTGTTATGGGTATCAGACCACGTATATTAATACTTATATACTTTTAAATACATACATATTATACATAGAAACACCCAGACTCTTGAGACAAACATGGTACACCAGGTGGACTACGGGTAAAAAAAAATTCCCGTGGTTCACCTGGGTGGACTACGAGGTGGACCACGGGAAATAAAGGATTTATGGGTCACACAAATATTTTTGTCTCCGGTGGGAATCGAACCCACGACCTCCAGCGCCGCAGGCGGTATCACTACCGACTCAGAGGCTAAATAAATAAATGTTTCGACAGAAGATTGCCTTTAAATAGATTTATCACACTGTGGTCAAGGTCAACACAATTAAACATGTAGCTATTTTTGTCGTTTTCATCATAATATTTTGTAAAAGTACACTATTGTTGATCAACAATAGCGTATCATCTCAAAATTTATCCTACAATCATTGACCTTGACGACACGCCGACATCGCCGACATCTGCGTAGAGAATTATCTCTCATACTATAAATCAGTTTATCTATCTAAAATCTCTTTATCTCTGCGTACATAGCCGGTGATCTCCTTACTTTATTAGTGTGATAGCTGAATAGCCTCTATGTAACTTTAATAAATATATCATGTAGCCATTCATCAGTATAAGTACGTATTAGAATCTATTATCGCATTCCTGATTTAGAGCCAATGAACCTTATTTGTCATGTCACAAAGGCGATAGTTGCATGAAATTTAGTGGGTGCAAAGTAAATTAAGGTTGTGGATTTTTCTCTATAAATCGTTCGATGACGTAAATTTGAGTACAGGAAGTGCAGATGTGAGAGCTTTTGTATGGGATCAATGAGTTGTGGACAAATGGATATTGACCATAAATCCAGACCTTTTGTTAGCAGTAGTGAACAGAAACGATTTTAATTTGTTTATATTGTTCCCTTTAAAATGCATCATAGTGTATCTCTGATAGGGAAGTTTTTGCTAAATGAGTCTGATTTATTAGATGACCATTTTATTGTCATAATATATTTGGGCTCATGATGATTGGATCAAAGACGTATCATATATATAGACACGTTATACACGAACATTGCGGCTTTCAAAAACAGCTAAACTTTTATAAATTTGAAAAAAGAATTCTATATATTATCTGTGGTAGCTAGCATGCATAAAGTCAATATCAGAGGAATGTGGGGAAAAAGGGAAACTTGAATTTCACTAACTGAGACATAATATGGTTAATGTATTTACGAGTAAAGTACGTAATATTTAAATTTATAAAATGTTAATGTAGTTTATCGGATTAGTAATTATTAACGTAATTTAAGTCATAAAATAAAAATATAACAATATCATACAGAAACGTTTATTTAATAAGTAATAGTTTAGTACCTAGTAAGTAATCCAAATATTTGTAATTTAAATCATTTTGATAATCTTAATATTATTATATTATTTTTATGTATCATTATTTTTTTAAAGAAATATAATTACCGAAATAAAAAAAAAATTCAAATAGCAAAATAAAACATTAGTACAAAATCTCCCCGATGTCCCCTTACCGGTCGCGGGCGCCAAACCACAGACTATAGAGTACATTTCCCTTATGCATTCAATAAGATTGCCGCCATTTTATCGATCCTAGAAAATGAAATAATATTATTATTTCTATTGTACTTACGCATGAAATGACACGTTTTTATATTGAACAGTTGCTGTGTAGCTTGTGCATCATCTGAAGATACATGAAGGCATGTTTGTTTCAAGTTTTCTTTACTAACAGAATTTAAAACAGTGCTAATAGAACTTTCGCTAACCCTACAGCCGCGGCACAGATTTTCAGGTAATTACCTTCTTTACGTGTTGCCATTTTCAAGTGTCTATAACGTATCTATAGTTTTTATATCATTGGATTGGATAGAGATATTTTGTGTACCTAAAAGATTTAAAATAGGTACAAGTTATTGTTTTCCATGGTCTATTTTATTCCAGATATTTGTATTTTTTTAAGTAGGTAGGTACCTAAAATTAAATCTAACTTAATCTAAATCAACAATAGTAGATTGTTAACCGAGGGTGGAAAGAATCAATTCCCGAGGTATTTAGGCTATAGTCCGAGTCGGAATTGATTCTTTTACCCGAGTTAAACACTCTACTTTTCATTTCAAATACCAGGAAAATAAAACTAATAATAAGATTCAAACCTTACCTAAGATTATTACCAATTGTTTTGAATTCTGTTACAGATAAATAACAACTACAATATGTGGCCTTTTTAAATTTTAAATATGGAACTCACCGCGTAATTGTTGCAGAGATTCCGGCCCCATACACGTACAATATTTTTGACTCAATAATATTGCCAAAATATTTATTTCCATCCGAATATAGTCTGTTCAAACCTCAATATTACCCATACACGGTCAATTTATTGCTATATTGATCAATATTATTGTACGTGTAATATTATTGTATGGGGCCGGAAGAAATTTTCGCTAAGTTCACACTGGCTGTTTGGAAAGTCGCATGGCCGCAGCATTTTTTTTTAATTTTTTTTTTTACGCAAATCTCTTCACTATCACAGCTGACCTGTCAGCAGTTCTATTTTTAAAGTTCATTCCGGCCCTTGGGTGGGAAGTAATTTGTATGAGTTTTTCCCTCCCTAGGGAGGGAAACAGCATTTTCCACCCAATAGTCAGATCAAGAAAACACAATTTTCCGAGTATGAGAAATGAAAAATGTATGTCCATTCTATGGTAATATTTTTTATTAATTGTCAATCGCCAAAATGCCAAATTACTAAAAACAACGCGTGAACTTCTCCAGTTCAATTTACAAGTACCTAACTCACTGAGCTAGTTAAACACAGTTCAAGCCGCTGAAAGGATTTTTTTTTAACCTGAGAGAAAATCCATGGATGTCCTAGGACTCCCAACAGACCTACGGTCACCACTGCGGCCTCGCCCAGGGGGCGGTTCGGGTGCTATCCCGCGTCTATGGGGGGTTCAGGTGTGATCCCGCTACTAAGGGGGGGGGGGGCGTGGCGTGAACTCCACACGTCAGGCTGCCGTCATGGGCCTGCTTCTGTAAGGACGGTGAGCAATGCTCCACCAGGAAACCGTGGAGACATGGAAGGTGCGACTTCAGCAACCAAAGGGGGGATTCGCCACAATCGCGGCCGTCAGACCGGTCATGGACGAGTGGCTGGAGAGAAGACACGGTGCTCTCTCCTACCGGTTGACACAGATGCTTGCCGGGCACGGTAGCTTCGGTAGGTATCTGTGGCGAAAACACCGGGAAACCACGGCCGAGTGTCAGCACTGCGAGGACCGCAGCGATGACACAGCGCTCCACACGCTGGTGGAGTGCACGGCGTGGGCACAACAGCGACAGGTCCTCGTAGTGGGTCTGGGCGTGGACACTCTCTCGCTCGAGGCCATGGTGCGAGCCATGCTCTCCAGCGGGAGTAAGTGGGACTGCGCCGCCTCTTTCTGCGAGCAGGTTATGCTCGCGAAGGAAGCGGCGGGCCGGGTACGGGAGAGAACTCTCCCACCCGAGTTCCGCAGTCGGCGCCCTGGGCGCCGCCGACGTGTCTTCGCTGAAGACTATCGGCCTCCATGACCGGGGGTCTGAGGACGGTGAGAGGGCCGCTCACCGTCCTTACAGAAGCAGGCCCATGACGGCAGCGTGACGTGAGCAACTCACGCACGCCCCCCCTTAGAAGCGGGGTCACACCCGAAACCCCCCATAGACGCGGGATTGCACCCGAACCACCCCCTGGGCGAGGCCGCAGCGGCGGCCGTAGGTCTGTTGGGAGTCACGGGACATCCTTCCTGAGGGCTTACCCGGGGCTCTCAACCATAGGCTGTTAGGCGTGGCGTGAGGTTTTTTAGTCGGTAAGAGTCCGGCATAACATCCTATGAGGATTTTCCCTCACGTTAAACAAAAAAAAAAAAAGGACGTTGAGCAAACCTCTCACCGTCCTCAGGCTCCCGGTCATACCTCAAGCCCCCGGTCATGAAGTTATTACGAGTATGACATTAGACATTCACTCAGATAGAATTTTAGAAAACTACTAATTAATTTGCTCAAAATTTATGTAGTATTTCTGCGGGTTACACGCATTGGGAAATATGATCTTAAATACCACATCTCTCTTTCTCTCTCTCTATCAAACGAAGTTACGTTTGTCAGTTAGTTAAAGCTCATATTGCATTAAAATGCAATATCGTTAACCAGCTACGCTTGTTGTAGGTACTGAATGAAGGTGACAAAAATCTAAATTGGCCAATCTGATATTCTCAGGTTTAGGAATCTATTACAGATTTAACATTGTGTTGATAATATTGAATCAACGTGTAAGGGTTCTAACCACTGCCGCCTGCGGTCAGCTATTTATAGACAAGTAACACACAGGAATGAGGTGAGAATCAATTGAAGTTCAATTCGCGAATAAAGGGCGTGATTGTGAACACTTCTGAGGGAAAGTTGTTTGTGTTTGAAGAGATAAAAGCTTAGTAAACTTTCACTAATTCAGATTATCCGGTTAATGATACACACAATTATTTATTCACACTTGAAACGATAGTTTACTGTAGGTAGTAAAGTATCAATACTACTCACTGTGTTTGGTTTAAGTACCAACTTTGTTTACGTGTGGAAATAAAAATCACACGGTTCCCTAATAGGTACTGCCAAGATAAGTCCTCGTAAGGATGTCCCAGGGTACCCTACAGACTTTGGCACACTTTAGCTACTACCGCCACAGAATAACTAAAGGTGCGTACGTACCAGAAACTGCCGCCTCACATAAGTGGACAGAGTACCTAATTAAGATGAAGCGCTCGTGGCCCCGCGGACTCAGTGTTTTGTAAACGATCACTGCAGTAAGCAACTTTCACTATGGCCGGTCCATGGATGGGTGACCATCCATGTGATCACTTTGTGACATTTATTTGAGCGTTTCCGTGCTTCGGAAGGCACGTTAAGCCGTTGGTCCCGGTTGCCAGTAAAATGGCAGTCGTTAAGCCAAGTTGAAGGCTTTATTTCAACAGCAGGCAGTCATAACCTGCGCCTGTCCATTTAAACACGGCAATACGGCTCACAACGTATTACGTGGGACAAATTATAAAAAGGTGAAATGTGGGTATATAATATGCCTCTGCCTACCCCTTCGGGGATAAAGGCGTGATGATGAACCAGTACCTAATTACTTAAAATGTGTAGCACCATTAGTAGGTACTTACGTGTCAGGTCGTGGTAATCTGGTATTTATATTTTTTTGTAATTTATTGGATGAAAGGGGTTTTACAAAGATCTCTTGTGACCAAACGATCTCATTTGTGAGCCTGCTGAAGAACGGACAATGCAATGACGCAGGCGACCTTACGGGTTAGAAAGACAAACAGCAGTTGCTCTCAAAGAGCCTGAATAATATAGTATCAAACTATAGTTCCCAGGCTCCAGAATTAAGTAGAGTTTGGAATCAAATGAAAATACACTAAGATTACTACAGAGATTAATACACTTTGCGAGTGAGTTGCCTTACATATGGAGAAGATATAATATATATTACATTATACCTGTCAGATCAGAAAGGAACGCAGCAGGTGTACAGCAGATTAGGACCTAATATCAGCAAAACAAAGTCTACGATTATAACTCTTTTTAAATGTACCTAATCGTTGTTTGAAAAGTATGAAACTAACCTTTAATTTCTGAATGTTCGGAAAAATCTACTTTTAGAGACATCAGGCTCTGCATACGACATGCGGTCCATAATGTGATTTGCAAATTTCTATACGGAACATAAATTGTTTAAGAAAATGGCCCACCCACAGCTATAAAGATACCGGTAGCTAAAATGGCGCTCG
This sequence comes from Miltochrista miniata, assembly GCA_933228765.1. Taxonomy (NCBI): domain Eukaryota; kingdom Metazoa; phylum Arthropoda; class Insecta; order Lepidoptera; family Erebidae; genus Miltochrista; species Miltochrista miniata. The sequence goes on from OW121765.1 coordinate 18,617,888, forward strand.
TCCGTAGAAATCTCGGACAAGAAAAGAAAACATAATAAAAAAAAAAACTAACTATCTTCACGCTAAATCCCTTGCGGATTAGGCAGAAAGAAAACTAAACAGCATCGAACTCGAAAATAGCATATAATAAATATGTTTTGTATGGAATCCTTAACAAAACATTGTTAGAAATTTACTTAACTTGTCTTACTTACTCGCTATTATGTAAAACACATAAACTGGGGTAAAAAATATGAAGGGAATAATATAAGTTAGAAGCTATTTCTACTTCATAGACTCAGTTTGTCAGCAGTATTATGTCAGTAGAACAATCGATTAGTGGCCACTTTTTTTTAGCTAAAGGAAAGCTTCTTTAGACGCGATTAGTCCAATGTTCAAAATAATTTCAAATTCCTTATTACAAAACAAACCTTGAGCTGAAAATCCTTCTCTTCATAAAAAAAACAATACATTGAGCTGGGAAGCCTCCTCTTCATACAAAACAATACATTGAGCTGTAAACCTTCCTCTTCTTTCGTTGCTCTGAGTTCATTGAAGCTAAATTTTAAGCACCCAACATCAAACACAGGCAGCCAAGTTACCACCGTATTGCAAGTACTAATAAACTCACAATATCAAACCATTCTGTTTGTATGTTTATGACGCGGTACAATCAAAGAGTACGGTATCTAAACCGATTGTGAACAATTGAACGTAATTAATGGGTTTACCCAAATAAGATTGCATTGAGAATCGTGGCAATAGATGCATTAATTCTAAATGAATCAGTCTTATCTATCGACATCTTAGAATTTGCGTTGATTTGGTTTGATATAAACGTTCATAGATGTCGTCGGCTTCATAAAAAATTAATAAATTGCTATTAATCTGGATAATTGTATAGTTAGTTAGTTATATTATGAAATAAATACATAATATACAAATTCATATCTTATTTTAGCTGCCCGGTGAATAAGGGGTGCGATGGACAGGCAACTTAATCAGCAAGAGTTATATCAAGATTTGTAAAGGACTAAGTACTGTACTGTACATTATAATGGATGATAAATGCACCACGCAGCAGAAAATTCCATCAAGGCAAATTATCACTAACCGTTGTCATTAAATTCATCCATTCATTTTATGCCTCACAGATGAGTTTTAGGGCCCTAGACAACTTTATAAACTTACCTACATTTTGACTTTAGTTTGATCTAGTATACATAACTACTATGTGTGATCGCTCCGCTACTTGAATACGTAGTCCGTAAACTCTATGCCAGTAAAACCGCAAATTAGAGATAGTACAGATGGAAACCTACATACTAAATTCGCTGAGTCTACGCACACATAGACAACTCATTCACGGACACGACGAGGTCAGGCGATCTCAACCGAATTTTCGATACCTACTGACGAGTGTGTGTAACAGAGGTAGGTGTGAAAAAAAAGTACATACATGAGTTTTCCTTTGTGGTACAACTGGCGGGTAAGGTGTTGTCCATCAAATCAGTCTATGGCGTCATACGTTTCTCGCAACCAGTCCCCCTGCTTTTTTCCAGGTTCATTTGGTTGCCGAATCGCGATCTCCACTTCAGAACTCGTTTGCTCTATCAGCTGTCGATTCTTCTATAGATGTTAAAGTGCAGTTAAATACACGACACGTAATAGTTTAGTGTTTCTCTACATCAAAAAAGGCAATAGACCAAAACCACTTTTGAGCCCTGATTTAGAGAATTATAACCAAATAATTTTGCTTCCATAATTATGGTCAGTGAAGTAAGTTTCCGAAAAAGCTTGACTTATCACGGACATTTCACACAACGCTAAGCTTATCACTACTAACGTAAGCTACGCTACTAACGTAAGCTTATCACCATAGACAAATGATCTAAATGCTTGGCGTTGGAAACCTGGACAGTTTACACCATCGGTATATCGGGTGAGATGAAGGGCTTGTACAAAAATTCTGATGCGAGCCTATAGCAACGATGTTGATGAAGTTGTGGAGTTCATAAATATCAACTTGGGAGTTCTTATTGAAAGTGAAAGCATGCATATTTTATTAGGCAATGAAAAACGACTACTGCACTTGCCATTATAATAATATTGTTACTTTAATGACTAGAAAACTCTCGGAGATGAATACAAGCGGAACCCACATTTACCTTTTATAGGTACAGGAGAATAGGTATTTATCTAAACTTGCCGTGCTCTACTCCGCGGCTTTGAGTACAGCAATATCCTCAACTTATGCTTTCGATGGCAATAAGATCTATCTAGCAATGTGCAAAATGTCAGTCAAATTCATTTAGTAGTGTAAATTATGCATTGATAGAAGATCAGTCTGTTTTTCGTATGTCACGGTTTTCTTTAACAAAATAGACCAAATGGGTGAATTTCAACATCTATGAATTTTTACCTAATTTTGGTGTTTTTTTTTGTTACTCTATATGTAGATAATATTATTCTATAATTAGAAAGAAATACGTATAATAGTTGCATAAAAGCTAGAAAAGTCTAATTAAACCCGAAAATGACATTAATATTATCGACACCTAAATTGTCAATACACCAAAATTGGTATTTTAAAACCATAATTAGTAAACAATAAAAATACCTTTTAACATAAGATTTTTTTTATTTAATGACACATTATAATGTAATATAGATTTTTTTTATATATTTAGCTTGCCAAAATGATGCAGCCGCCGCCTGACGGAAAGCCACAGCGACATCTAGCGATTGGGGGCCACCGTCCCAGTCTGTAAAACTATAGAAAGCGGCCCTCAACTTGGCGGCCCTATGATGTGCCTCTTCACGCTCCGCTTGAAGAACTCAGGATTGTAAGAGGAGGGAAACACGTGCGCTGGCAGGTCATTCCAGATTTTTATGGTTCGACAGAGAAACGATCTTTTGAATCGTTCAGTTCTAGCAAAGATTCTCTCCACTGTGTGAGAGTGGCACCTCTGTCCAGCACGCATTGTTCAGGATCAGAATGGAGAGGGTGGGAGTAGGTTGAAGAGTTCTTCAGAACACTCACCGTGATAGATACGGTAGAAAGCAGCCAAAGATGCAATAGTTCTTTGCTGCGCCAATGACTCCAGACTTTCCGTTACCTCAGGGCAGTTTATAATGCGAATAACTCGCCGCTGCATAGAGTCCAGCGCGTCAAGCAAGTACCTCGCGGAGTCGTCCCAAAGGTGAGAGCAGTATTCGACTCAAGGACGTATTCTGCGTCTTGTACAGCAGACACCTCTGGTTTGGCGTAAAGAACCGCTTCACCTTGTTTAGGACTCCTAGTTTTCGCGAGGCTTGCCCAATACATCGCTCAATATGGTATTTGTGATTGAGCTCGGGCCGGACGTCTATGCCAAGGATGTCCAGATTATCTCCAAGTGGAATCGTCGTATTCTGAAGAGAGGGTAAGGGTATGAAAGCTGTAAACGCACACGCCTGTGTTTTACGGGCATTGAACTCGAACAGGTTCGAGGATCCCCATTGTGAAATGCGGTCCAGGGCGCATGCCATACTCTATCGAAGGCTTTAGCGATATCGAGGCTTATAGCCAACGACTCACCGTGCCTCTCCATAGCCACACCCCAAACATGCATCACGTATGCCTGGAGGTCACCCGTAGATCGTTTTGGCCTAAAGCCATATTGTCGATCATTGAGTAGCGAGTGATCCTCGAGTTAGCGCATGAGTCGTTTGTTGATGATCAGCTCAAAGATTTTACAAATGATCGAGGTGACGGCTATAGGGCGATAGTTGGCAGGGTCCGACCGATCCCCTTTCTTGGGGATCGGTTGTACGTTCGCCACCCTCCAAGCCTCCGGCACTTCCCCTGAAGAGTAGGAGAGGCGATACAGGCGCGTTAATGCTGGAGCCAATTCGGCCGCACATTTTTTCAGCACCACCGCCGGAATACCGTCAGGACCACTGGTTTTCCGCGTGTCGAGTGACCGCAGCTACTCCCGCACATCACACTGCCGGATGACAATTTCTGGCATTGTGTAACCACATTCGGCGATGGTGGGGGGCTGCATGCCACAGTCGTCGACCCGGGAATTGGCCGCAAGGAGGTTAACTAGCAGGTCGCCTTTCTCTTTGGCCTTGTGAGCCAGTGATCCATCGGGGTAACGCAGCGGTGGCAGCGAGGGTGGCAGAAGTTAGCATGCACAGCTTTGGCCAGCTCTCAGTAGCCACGGCTACCCGTGGGGTGTGAGGCTAGCTCCCGACCCAGCCGTGCGACGCGCTGGGCATCCGCTCTCTGGAAGGCGCTCTCGCTGGCTCTAGTGGCTCTGTTATACGCTGCCATGAGGTGTACCACGTTCGGGTCCCGCTTTGCTCGAGCCCTGACCCAAGCGCGAAACGCCATCTGATTTTTCTAAACAGCCTAGGCGCATTCACGCCCGAACCAGGGACGAGCTTTGCGGATGCTGGCGGCATCAGTGTATGGAATGTAGTATTCCATACCTAAACTGATGTCACCAGCTACCGCAGATGCGCTCTCCGATGAAGCCTCACCTGCAAAGCAGCGCTGACTCCACGGGATAGACGCAAAGTGGTCGCAGAGACCGTCCCAGTCTGCTGACGAGTAGAGCCATAACAGCCGCTTCATCTCAACTGCACGCGCAGAAGATGATACTTGCCTGCGGGGGGCTTTGCGGCTGAATGCTTGTTAGTTGTGTCCTTTTTTATCCGTTCGTAGTATGCTTTAAAATTAATCCGATTCCGTTTTTGATGAGCTCTGCGAGCACGTGGTGGCATTTCACTCAAAGGTACGATTTTTCCTTCTGCTTTTTTTCGGTGATATCTTCCTCGTTCTTTTCTTCGTAATTCCTATAGTTTCTCTGGATCTTTCTTAATTTTTTATTTTCTCTTCCTCTCGGCATTTCTTTTATTCTCTAAACGCTCGGCTTGAGATAATTTTGATGTTTTCTTTGGCATGCTGGAATGGAATGAATACTACTAATATACTTAAAAGCTCACACGTAGTATAATTTTCATTCAATTAATGTGGAAAAAATATTCTCAGAGCATGAAGTAAGATCTCACATTGTTGATAATATTTTTTTATAAGTTCATAATGTAATGAAGGTGCTATCTGAGGATGGCGTCACTCTTAATACGTACTGTGGAGTCAAAACTTAACGTTCGGCAGCGCTAGATGCACCGGAACAGTATTCCGGTAGACATAGGTTCGAATCCTGTTTCGAGCATAAATTCTTTATCCATATTAATTTAATGAAAATAAACATAGAATTTCTAAAATTACCCCAGAAACTATAAATCTAGTTTTGGTGTAACTAAGCAATTTTGGTGATTAGTCAAACACCACCAAAATCACCAAAATTAGACCACCAAAATTAGAAATGTGTCAAATAAGTTGATTTGACAAAATAAGTACTATTCAGAATTTTATAAATGACATTACTATTATTTTAAACAAATACCGAACCCTTACTCTATACATTAGGTATTTAAACAAATAACGAGCTTAAAACGTTTTAAATTATCTACACAAAAATTACAGAAATCGTGTCCGAGGGCGTACGAGAGTATTACTTACGTTTTTAGCGGAAAGTCGGAGCAAGCTGGCACATGACTGGCACTGGTGCTTGACAGCACAGGACTCAATGATTCGAAAGATGTTAGTATCGTCCCGGTACCTATTTTCAGTACGATTCACGGAATGATTTTATTATTGACACCAAAACTTGAAACTTATCGCGGACGGACCTTATACATTTTTTATAAGATCAAATATAGCACTAAATACTCGAATTAAATAGTCAAGACGTGGAAAAGCTAATACAGAATTAAAATAAAATTAGGTATATCTAGTAAACAGACGGTGTGTTGATTGGGATGTGATTTTTCTTTATAAAACAGGTTGTGGACGAGCCACCAAAATTATATTTTATATAGAAAATCGATTTTTTAATAATAATTAAAATAATATCTTATAACTTATTGTGTATGACTTTATTAATGTAATTAATTGCTTTTTACACAAAAAAAAGATTTTTCGTATCTGAACTTTAAGGTATGATTTTCAGTGGCGCCGCCTGATTTTTACGTTTGAGAAATTCACCCAAATACCTTTATAAATAAATATAGCTCAACCACAGCAATGTTATACCACGAATGCATAATATGAATTATCCGCAAGATCTGTCTTATATCTCACAAAATATATGCACGTTTTCTTTGTCAACCAAGAAGTGCAATCGATGGAGCTCGTAAAGTATTATTTTAAAACATATCTAAAGGTTTTCTCAGAATAGACAATGAACATTGTGCACGACCGCCCCAAGCACGTAGCTACAATAGAACGTGCCCTTAGCTTTATACGATGCTCCTACCTATCTAACCTAATAATAACTTCAAAAAAAAATCAACTGCATTAGGCTCACTATCTATTACGCGTACGTAAAACTATAAGGTAAAATGTGGGCGTATACTATGCCTCTGCCTACACCTTCAGGGATAAAGGCGTGACTATATGAATGTATGTATGTACATATTTACAATCGCAATACTAAATAGAAAGTCAAAGTAGGCACATATTATTAAAATGCTGTAGGTGGGCAGCCCTATCGCATGCTTACGTACCGCGCGGCTGTAGGCATTTATTTCTAAAATCCGGCCGAGTCAAACTACAGTATACAGTGCTCAGCCACAGTATAAATATATGTTGTTGCTCAGCACTCCGTGGATTCACTGTGCGAGCGCCAGTGCCAAGTCCATAGCGTGGTACAGAGGGTTTGTTCCCGAAGGGGTAGGCAGTGGCATATTGCATGCCCATATTTCACCTTTAAGATTTTTTTTTGTGCCATGTAATGGGTGGTGAGCCGTATTGCCGTATTGATATGGACAGGCGCAGGTTGTGATTGTGACGGTCCGCTGTTGAAATTTTTCCAAGCCGCCCATAAAAGCCTTAAACTGTTAACGACTACCATTTTACTGGCAACCGGGACCAACGGCTTAACGTGCCTTCCGAAGCACGGAAACGCTCGCAAATAAATGTCACAAAGTGGTCACCCATCCAAAACAGGCCACAGTGAATGTTGCTTACTACAGTGATCGTTTACAGAACAATGAGTCCGCGGGGCCACGAGAGTACAACAAGTTCTGGTTTTACTATGGTGTAGATGTCTGGGACTTGCGACTCATTTAAGTTGGTTTAGGGTGGCGACCTTAACACGGGTCAGCGCTCACCTTTCACCGTTCACAGTGTTCCCCCCACTGACTAACCAGATTTGGATATTCGTTTTAGTAAAGAGCTTACTAAAGCTCTCACTTATCCAAAACTTGGTTTGTTAAACTTTGAAAAATGCATTTTGCTAAATAACATAATATTCAAGTCAATTCACCTAAAAGCTTATCCACATCACCACGACACGACGCCGACGTCGTCTCTACGTGAAATGGTGCTTTGACGTAACGTATAAATTTTATTAAACGTTATCGTGTCGCAAAAATACAGGGTCATGAGCCGCAACGATGTTGTAGTGCCTTTATACATTATTTATTTCCTCACGTACCGGAGACATAGCTTTCAGCTTTACAAGGGACTTCAGTAGAAATTTATATCACCTATCTACAGAAATTTAGGCTACTATTGGGCTTGCAAAGTTGCGGCAGTATTCCAGTCTACGCCAGCAAAAAAACTAGCTATTCAAATAAATTCTGTGATATCCTTCCAAGAGCTTAACCGAGGCTCCCGACCATAGGCAGTGGTTGGAAAAGTGTAGTTTTGATCGACAACGAACGAACGATCCATGAGGATATTGCCACTTGAAAAAAAAAAGGTAACAAAATACATAAATTCACACAAAATGCTATAAAAATTTTATGGCATTGATAAAGTTTTATATAAATTTTAATGTTTAAGTAAAATATTCTATACTAGTTCACTGTGATAATTAATTATCTTACTAATAGCTTCATTATTATCTGTCGAAATTCGTTGATCTTTTAAAATATCAGAGTTATTGGACACCGGTACCTATAAGGTAGACCGATAATAAATAACGTTTTTTATAAAACTAGTTTCTTCGTTTATTGAAAACTATTATTTATGGGGTATTGTTACCTACTTGCTAAAGAGGTTAAAACTAGTGGATACGTGGATACACATAAAATCCCGTTTTATAATCGGTATCTGCAACACTTTTGCAACTTATCAGACAGACACTCTGACTTCCTGGGACATCCTTCGGAGGGCTTACCCGGGGCTCCCAACTGTAGGCTGTTGGGCGTTATGTGAGGTTTTCCCTCCCGTTAAAAAAAAGAGACTCTTACTGTAAAAATAATCCCACCAAAAACATTCTGTAAAAAACTAGCCAAGTCTCGATGGAGCTACTTGTTTATCTCTAAAAAGTAATGAGATCTAGACAAAGTCGTGCCAAGTCTAAGGTTCCTTACTGCGATTTCTTTATTATTATAGTTAATGTTGTGTGACTTGGCCGTTGAAAATTCTTTATACGTTAGTGTGTAAAAGTCAATTTTGTTTACACGTAATGTTATATCTGTTGTAACTACCTATGTTTGTTAAGCGAGATAATAGCCCATACTGGTATTGGTAATTGGACGCTAGTGTCTCATTTTAGGCTGTTATTGATTGTGCAACACATGCATTCAGCATTGACAATGCTGACTTCTGCTCTCTTCTTTTTGGAGCGTCAAATCGACCACCAATCTAACATAAAATAGACGTACAGACGGACTTCTATCAATGATTAGAAGTCCGTCTGTACTGGAAATATTTTTTTATACTGTTTGTTTCAGGCATAATAAGGCAAACATAAGTACCTATTATTGAAATACGCAGCTTTATCAAGCCTATAATTGACTGGTTATTGAATCAACGTTCTTCGAGTGGCAATTTTTGATCGGTCGATAGGTAGCGGTTCTGGCGACAGATTGGTGCAATGGTGTCATGAAGCATCTTGTTTTGTACCCTTGTGTACCCTTCAACGGCCAAGTCACACAACATTAACTATAATAATAAAGAAATCGCAGTAAGGAACCTTAGACTTGGCACGACTTTGTCTAGATCTCATTACTTTTTAGAGATAAACAAGTAGCTCCATCGAGACTTGGCTAGTTTTTTACAGAATGTTTTTGGTGGGATTTCACTTCTTTTTGTAGAAACGTGGGCATATTGATGTATTTTATTAGATTTTCTTATTAGACACAGTTTTTTTCTTTTTAGAAGTAGTTTTTTTATTATTACAGATCTTTCTTTTCTTTTTTTCCGGTTCTGATTCTTGTACAGTATATATTTTGACCAAATTTTGAGCGAAATTAATATTTTAGTGAAATTTGTTTATTTAATTTGTGTAATTTTCGAGTAGAATAAAGATAATCATTCGACTATTTCTTCTTGTAGACTTGTAAGTATAAGTATAAAAGCCAGTCTAGTCTTATCCAGAGTTTTCCTTTAATTTTATTTATATTTGTATTAAAAACAGAGGGGGAGGCATTCGCCCAGCAGTGGGATGCTATAGGCTAGCTAGATTAAATTAGAAAATGTGTCCGATGTCGATTTTTTTATGTTCCAATAGTAGAAGGGGGCATTACCATATCTCTAATACAGCTGAGACCAGCTGAAGGTTCTTCATCAGATACTTCAGACCTTCGATTTTTGACATCAAATAAAGCGGCCCACCAAGTTGAATTTTGTAAAGGTGGTATGTCGATCTCTAATAGTTTGGTTGGGCTCTTGTGTTTTCTAATCAGGGTCACCAGGTACTCCAGATCTTCGATTATCCTAGTTTTTATAGTTTTTCCTTTCTGTGGTCATTAAACCCTAACTCTGTACCAAATTTCAGCTCTCTGAGTTTATAGGAAGTACTAGTTCTATTTTGATGATCATGAGTGAATGAGTGTCATAAATGCGAAACTTTGCTTTCGCTTAACTCCGGAACTAAATGACCTACAGACTTGAAATTTTGGGTTTTAAGTATGTGATTATAGCTTACTGGATGACGAAACTTTCTGCGTTCTGCTCTTATCCAGAGGTTCTCAAATAGGGGCCTGAAAATGCGGCGAAATGGTTCCTGTAATGGATGGTACGGCAGTGTTTGCTTCGCGCTCGACTTGGCTTGGGGGCACTGCCGTGCCCCCAAATCAGTTTACGTCCCAACGTAAAAGTTCGCTTGCTTCAAAATCTTCCATTTTGAGCTAGTTATTTTTTTAGTAAAATTACTAAGTATAGTTTTCCAATATGCCAAAAGTCACAGCACCCCACAAGTTGCCAATTATAGCAAACTGCTACTACTAACAAATTTCGTCAATTCTGTCAATCCTTACCAGACTGTCAACCTCCAGTAAAAGGCGATGAATTTCAGTGATACTGTCAAGTAAACTGACGTGAAACTGTTGAAATTCTATCGAAGTCACTGGACAGGACAGTCCGACAACGTCTTGTAACGTGTGAATACTAATGTATCAGTCCCGTAGCAAGATTTGCTACCATTAAGTAAAGGTTAGGATGATTGGTTGGCAGGTCGTGTTTCATGACGGTAAGTGTACTGATATCGCTCAAGTCTTGAAGATTTGGTTTTAACGAAGACACTTTCGTCATTGCCTGTTGGTTAACACGATTTCGATTTTAAGGTAGTTCTTTAAGAGGTTTAAGTGGTCTAGTCCTGTTGATATAACACTCAAAATAGTTTATAATTACTCTTCCAACTCACAGTAACACCCATAACATTCTTTTCAATGTACTGTTTTAACGAAAGATTATATTCTTATTATCTTCAGTTCAAGTTTGTCTCTAGTATAGTAGTCTAATTAGTTTCGATGCTGTCTTTGTAAGGTTCAAATAGCGGAAGGCATAGAGTAACTATTTTTAATTAATCTTCTGTTTTTGTTCGAAATGTACGTAATACTGCCAAAATATTCATAGTTGAAATCGGTAATAAGGACTATGGGGTCGAAATGATCTCAAGTGGCGACCGTGTACCAGAAAACTCACAAGGATACGACGACCCAGCAAAATTGCTAGAGCTGGCAGAACAAGACCGAACGTTGCGTTGCCGTAGCGGCGACCTTTCGGATAGGTCTTCTTTTTGTGACTTCTACCGACTACAACCACACGCATCATCAGGAACTCGTAGCCATAGAAAGATTGGATTAGAGATGATGATGATGTTTTTCGAATTAAGTACCTATTAGCATAACTGGAACATCCTAGATATTGGCATTGATCGAGATAAATATTATTAGTAATGAAGACCTTTGACACATCGAGATGAATCTCAGGCTAATCCGATAATTTATAGTATGTTACTCAAGGCTTTTCTTGATACATATTAATAATATCCAATTTAAAATCACTATCTACTAAATAGAAGCATCATATAATTTTGTAAATGCCATATTGAGTTGGTTACGCTTACATGGGATTTTGGTTACCGAAAACTTCGAGGATCTCAGTCTGACCTACAGGAATTGTACCTGCTGATTATCTGTTGAGGTCATGTTGAAGAAAAAAAATACTTGAAACAAAACTTTGTGCCAAGCATAACATAGGCTTCCCACAATGAAATTGGGAGAGGAGAAAAGGAAGATTTTTTTTACTTATTGCACCAAAGATCATTGATGATGTTGGGAAGCCCTCGGAAGGATGTCCCAGAACTCCCAACAGACCCACGGCCGCCACTGCGGTCTCGCCCAGGGGGTGGTTCGGGTGCTATCCCGCGTCTTTGGGGGGTTTCGGGTGTGATCCCGCTTCTAAGGGGGGGCGTTCGTAAATTGCTTACGTCACGCTGCCGTCTTGGGCCTGCTTCTGTAAGGACGGTGAGCCGCTCTCTCACCGTCCTCAGGCCCCCGGTCATGGTGGCCGATAGTCCTCGGCGAAGACACGTCGGCGGCGCCCAGGCCGCCGACTGCGGAACTCGGGTGGGAGAGTTCTCTCCCGTACCCGTCCCGCCGCCTCTTACTCCCGCTGGAGAGCATGGCTCGCACCATGGTCTCGAGCGAGAGAGTGTCCACGTCCAGACCCACTACGAGGTCCTGGCACTGTTGCGCCCACGCCGTGCACTCCACCAGCGTGTGGAACGCCGTGTCATCGCTGCGGTCCTCGCAGTGCAGTGCGGTCCAGCCGCTTAGAACTTTGAGAACTTAGTTCATGAACTCACATAGGTAATGCTGAAGAAATATACCTATATAGGATTTAGGATCATGAAACTTTTCGCGAGAATTCATATGTATATCATAGGTTCTTACACTAATTTTTTTAAGAACCTTTGATAATGCTATAAAAGCGAAACCGGTCAGGTATTTTGAAATTAAAATAAAAGTGGAATAGGACAAGTGAATTTTCATAATGTATTATAACAAGTTCCATCAAGTGCCAACAATCGAAAGTATAACGGATATGATGGAAGTCATCTTGTTGCCAAGCACCAGGTAAAAACTTAAAAGAAGACGCATAGACAATGTGAAGTCCGGTAATAACGCTTGGATGATGTTGATGTCAAAGTACTTATGCCTACAACAAGATCGTGTGATGGATTGCCTATCTCAACTAATTAAGATGTTTTTAAACCTGTTCATTAAAATTGTATTAATGTATTGAAGACAGATTTACCGTAATTTCACACAGACAAGTGCGTTGTTTAATGTAAGTAAGACAAAGGAAAAGGGATTAATTTGTTAATCGGAAGTAGGTCAATAGAACTGAATTGTATCATTTAGGTATTTTTATATGACACAAAGAGGCAACCATGGGATTCATTATTATATTGTCCAATATCTAATTTAGTCTCCTTGTCAATTACGCAGAAAAAGGAAATTGATTGATATAAAGCGCAATATATTTAGGTGTTATCTTATATACCGGTTCGTCTGGTGGAATTCCACTTCTTAGCGAGGGGGGGTAGTCCCTTTAATCTTCTAAGTGCCTAAAAACTACTACTTTATAATCACCATTCAGATAGCTATCATTCCTAACAAGTATTAATCTAATCGCGATTTCCATCAGTGTATTATAGGTATGCTCGAGTAGTTGCGATTTAAACAAACAATTAAAATTTTAAAATGAATTACTTACAATAGTCTTTCAAATATAGCTTAGAACACGACCCACCAGAGGTGTTTACTGCTGTCGAAAATTTTCAAAACACCCAGAACCCCACTGTGGTTTATTTGACACAAGTCATAATTTCTTTCCTACCATTAGTACATTATTTAGCGATGAAAATACACTAATAAGGTGTTAAAAAGATCGGTAACGAATGCGATAGACGATATTGTCAGTGTTTGGTTACCAGTCGCCCGCCGGGCGTGAGAAACGACACATATTTAGGCACAAGATTTAGTTTCAACTTACTTATATTAGAACTGATCAATTCTTTACTGGTCTTACAAGGTACTACATTTTTGAAGTGTGTTTCAGATTCTTAGGTCACAAACGGTTTGACCGATCCGGGAACTTGATACGGCATATTCTTCACATCCAATGGGCTTATACTGATCTTCCATTTTTTCGAGTTATTCCCGATATTTTTTCTCTAGAAGAATCACATCAGGACTGATCCTAGCTTAAGATTCTCTACTCTATGAATTTCTTAAGAGTTTTTCTGATACGGAATCGAATACATTCAGATTATAATAAGTAAACATACTTCTTTAGAGTTACTACCCTTGTTTAAAGTAATCTAGAGTAGAGCCTAGAGTAAAGTGCCTGCATTGATCTCTGCCAGACGATCAAAGTAGAACATACCAGTTATCCACACAGAAACGTCGCGAGCCACTCAGTTGTTCGCGTGTCAAGTGACAATCAATTACAGGGGGTCAAATCAAATACAAACAATACAGCAAATACTGACAGATTATCTTTCTGAACAATAAATAACACGTGTTATAAGAGGTACCTATCTCGTCTTGCCGAATCTCTACTAATATTTAAATGTGAAAGTAACTTGTCTGTTATGCCTTTACCCAGGAATCGATATTAATAAAATTTGGTACACAGAAACATGCATATCAAATTCATCAAAATCTAAATTTTTGTGTTATGATTACGTCAAAATTCGCATTGCAGAGCATGGGAGAGAACACGAACTAATATAGCCGGGAATAGTTCTGGAGCGGGGCCAAAGGCCTGCGTCTCGAGAAATCGAGGCCCAGCGAACCCTGCTCCACCAGGAAACCGTGGAGACATGGAAGGTGCGACTTGAGCAACCAAAGGGGGGATTCGCCACAATCGCGGCCGTCAGACCGGTCATGGACGAGTGGCTGGAGAGAAGACACGGTGCTCTCTCCTACCGGTTAACACAGATGCTTGCCGGGCACGGTAGCTTCGGTAGGTATCTGTGGCGAAAACACCGGGAAACCACGGCCGAGTGTCAGCACTGCGAGGACCGCAGCGATAACACGGCGCTCCACACGCTGGTGGAGTGCACGGCGTGGGCACAACAGCGTCAGGTCCTCGTAGTGGGTCTGGGCGTGGACACTCTCTCGCTCGAGGCCATGGTGCGAGCCATGCTCTCCAGCGGGAGTAAGTGGGAGCAGGTCATGCTCGCGAAGGAGGCGGCAGGCCGGGTGCGGGAGAGAACTCTCCCACCCGAGTTCCACAGTCGGCGCCCTGGGCGCCGCCGACGTGTCTTCGCCGAGGGCTATCGGCCTCCATGACCGGGGGTCTGAGGACGGTGAGAGGGCCGCTCACCATCCTTACAGAATAAGGCCCATGACGGTAGCGTGACGTGGGCAACTCACGCACGCCCCCCCTTAGAAGCGGGGTCACACCCGAAACCCCCCATAGACGCGGGATTGCACCCGAACCACCCCCTGGGTGAGGCCGCAGTGGCGGCCGTAGGTCTGTTGGGAGTCACGGGACATCCTTCCTGAGGGCTTACCCGGGGCTCTCAACCATAGGCTGTTGGGCGTTACGTGAGGTTTTTTAGTCGGTAAGAGTCCGGCATAGCATCCTACGAGGATTTTCCCTCACAATAAAAAAAAAAGCCGGGAATAGTTGCTTTAGGACATGGTTTTTTGCGACACATTTCATGATTTAGTTTTCTTATCATAGTTTGTCTGACAGCTACACATTCACATTTTTACTCGCTGTTTGATCTGTAACTTACTTCCAATCTTGCAACGCTTGCCACATGCTCTTCAATTAATATTACAATAATATAGGTATTAATTTCTGATTTGCACGTAGCCTAGACAATTTAATTTCTTTTTCCTATTTTTCTCTTCATAAAAACAAGTCGCTCAGCCCAGACGTTCTCAAGGTTTGCGCTTAGCAACGCGTTTAACGATTCATTTTTATTATTATCTAGATTACCTGACAGCTGCACTGCATTGTATACAGAAACTAATGAGATGTCATCTAATCTTTTATTAAAATGAAATATATATTTTCAATATTATAAAACGCGATACTCTAATAGCATAAATGGGATCTTAGTCCTAATACCCAAGCCGGAATTCGTTTCCGTCAGATTAAAAATGCTATTTATTTTTTAATGCATTCACATAGCCTTGTGAAAATGAACGTAGTATCTTCTAGAAAGAAGTCTTTATAACGATAGTGCTTCTTTACAAGTATCAAGTTATCTATTTATAGCAGTCGAAAGAAATACTTTTGTCTAAAATAATATAAAGGTGATATGTAATTTTGAGGCAAAGTAACTTTTTTTAAAATTAGATTTTGTACCAATGTAAAATATTGACCAAAACTGTAACCGTTATTGGTATGGTCACGCTTGAATGCAGAAATGTTATATGATTGCTAGCTTATACCCGTGGCTCCGCCACGCGGTAGGTTGTTCCCGACCACCCATATCACTTAAGGCTCTGAAAAATAGATTACGACCGATTCTCAGACCTACCGAATAAACATATAAAATTTCATATTATAAGTTATATGTAGTTACATATTGTAAGTTTTGAAGGAGTCTGGTAAAAAAACACTGCAAGCTTTTTTACTACTGAGGTGACAGACATGCTACGGCCAAGCTCATGAAAAGAAGTTACCGCAACGTATGGATGTTTTTAACACCAGAGGTGTCAATCCTTGCATCCAAACCTATTGCCGCGTTCGACTTCGAGTGGCCACCCGCCGTCCTCAGGCCGCCGCCGCCGATCATGGAGGCCGATAGTCTTGGGCGAAGCTTAGACCATATATCACGGGACTAGCCTTTGCGAACCACCGCATACAAAAATATTCTGCCAGTTTTCATACAAATGAAGGGGGAAACACAAAGACATATAAAATTTCATTGCATTTAAAAATGTATTAATCGACAAACGCGTAATGGCTGTTGTGTGTTAATTGTTATTGTACAGTCAACTACAATGAAATGTACTAGTATAATCATATAAAATGATGTATTGATGTACAGTGCTTTTATAAAGCCAAAAGACCAAATGGTCATGTGCAATGGCAGAAAACAATGCTTAAGTAAGGCGCATCCTGTGGTTAGATGATCTAAGGGGCGAAGGCATATCTGCTGTGCCCACGCCGCAGACTGAGGACATCGAATGAGAGAGTTCGCTGCATCTTTCACGAGCATTACCATAGAATACTGAACTAATAGCGGGGCTACGAGCACTTAACTGTATTCATTTATTGTCGTTGCAAAAGTACAGTACTTTTATCAACAAAACCACGCTAATTTTAACAGAAATAACCTTTCTGAATGATACGGTACTAAGGTACTTGATTTATTTCCATACAAAGGCTCTTATCGCGCTGCCTTTGGACAAGTGCTAATAGTCAAATTAGTTACGCGTTTTACGATTTAACTTTATTGTTTATTATGACCTAATTCCTGTAAAGTTTGTAGATATCGTGGCGCGGTATGCTGGTCTTTACATCAGAATAAAGATGGCAGAATCAAGTCACACATTATTATAAATTTTTGACGTGTTTTCACAGTGCCGCTGATATGCAAAATATTAGTTCCGTTTCTAGACTTTTTCTCCAAGCTGTACCTAATAGACTTTTGTCGATTTCTAGCTCATGTCTTAAATTTTCGATAATAGGTAGATATAATAATAATGTTATGGGTCTGTAGTAGCAGAGAAATATAAATCTTCAGATCGGTAAACTGCAAAACAATAGGAAGTTGAACCCTTATAGGATCCCTGGGACATCCTTCCGAGGGTTTACGCGCATAAGGAGGGTTATGATTTTACGCGATAACGACTTCTACGCGGTCCAAGCCGCGAGGAACAGCTAGTCTTTAATAAACTGCACTTCAATTCAAACTGAATATGAATTGCTGCCTAGATGGTCAGTAAATATTTACCTAATTTAACCGGTGGCGTGTGGACAAGTGTGAAACTTTACAGTGATATGCTAGTGATTGACGAGTATTCAGAACACACATGTCTATTACAATTACAGGTGTGAATGATCTATTGAGAACCAAGGAGGGAATAAAATCCTTTGAATTTACCTTTACTGGTTTTGTAGAGTGTACCATTATGTGGCTTAGTTTCTGGTTCTTATACAATTCAAGAGACGGTTGACATCAGGGGATACTGTTGGTCATAATGTAATACAAACCAACTTCTTGCGGTATAAAAAGTCTTATGTGATCTATTTCTGTACCAAATTACAGTCAGATCCGTTCAGCCGTTAGAACGTGTACATACACTCAAAAACTTTCGCATTTATGTCTATAGCCTTAAGTGTATAAATAGAAACTTTTAAGTATTATTCAGATGTTTGTAATGTCAAACGAAAGCCGTATTATGTCAGCTCTCCTGACATAATACGGCTTTCATTTCATTTCAATTCATTTAATTCATTTCAATTCATTTATTTGCGAAAATGGGTTACAATGGTGTTACAAAGATTAATTTAGGTTCTCCATCCTCCACCCACAGGTATGCAAATATTAACATTTCGACATGCAGCCTTAAAATAATAATAGATAAATACAATCAATAGTCATAAAGTAATACCAAATCATTTCATTATTTATAATAAAATATTAACATTTTTAAGCTATTGCATAGCTTCTATCGCGGGCCTTGCGTGGAGACCGAATCCAGAAATTGTGTCACGAAAACGAGTCACACTCTTGACTCTCGGCTACCTTCGGCCACGTTCGTGTATCTAGTCTAGCAATTCATAATTTTTTTGTTTACGTCAATTATGAACTCTGCTGTCGTTATATATTATTATTATTATGTCAAATAATCCAAAAATTGATGCTTGTACCCAGAATCGATCTTGCGCCTTCTGCGTACCGATCCGCGTCTTAACCACTCGACCACAGTTGAATTAAGAGTGTTGGTCGAATTTAGAGTTCTTAATGTGAAATGACAATTTCGATGCTGTCAATTACATTAGTTGCTGTCAATTTACTTCGTCTAAATAAAAATTCGACTATAGGTGTATAGGTATTCATCATCTATGTACAACAGTGAACTGTACTCGTATAATTTGTGTAAAAAGTGTTTTAAATATAAATAAACAAAGTGCATTTATTAATGTAGAAAGTCACGAAAAATAGTGAAAGAAAATGAGTGAGTACTCTATATACATACATTTTATTATTATTATCACCAATGCAGTATCATTTTTTGTTTTGTTAATTTATATATAATACTGCTATAAAGATAACCAAACCCGGGAGTACGTTCCCATGGGAAGCGGGAAGAAAATTTCACGCTGACGTAGCCGCGAGCGCCATCTATCCCATACCAATGTACTTTAAACGTGTCATAAAAGTCACAACAATACCATACATGCATATTTCAAAGAATGTCTATTATTACCATAAAATTTGTAAAAATAGTTTTTAAGTAGAAAGAAGAAACCTATTGTTTTATCTTTTAACTAGCTGACCCTCGCAACTTTGTTTACGTCACACAAGGTCTATGAAATTAGAGGTATTTATTAATCATACTCATCAAGTAGCGTGTAATGGTTAAAACTATTCCTCAGTATAGAATTTTCCTCAGTATAAACAATTTACATACAAACACCGGCGTGTTAGAATTTTATTACATGTATCAATGTAGTAGACGTAAGGGCGAGGCCGCACTTGCGGTTATTGCGGCGGTTTCTAACCTCAAAATGTCAAAACATTGACTTGATTTCATTGATTTTGACAGTTTGATGACATTTTGAGGTTAGAAACCGCCGCGGAAAAACGCAAATGCGGCCTCGCACTTACGTGTATAAAATGACATCAATCAAATGTCATCAATATTCTGAAAAAGAAATTAAAATTTGAAAATACATACTGTACCTACCTTAGAGGATCGTTATGAAGATAACAGGATAGTTCACAACCATCCATAGAAAATAGATGGTATAATGCTGAATACCGCAAAGAACAATCGGCGCGGCATAGAATGGGGCCTATACTGATATCCTGGAGGATATTAATGATGCCGATGTCCTGTGCCTGCTGAGGCACACACACGCCGTCATGCATGTCTGCAGGACAACGTGCAGGACAACGAGCAGGATGAGGCAGCGAATGGCTGGACTGAAATTAAAATCGACAGACGCAAGAGATGTGGTGGAGGCACTAATTCACGTACCTCGGGAGTGTCGTGTCAGAAACTGATGGAATAGAAGAGTACCCTACATCATTTCGAGTCTCGCCAAGGCCAGAATAACCTTTACACAGCTGCGCCCCGTAGGCAGTTGCGAAAATAGACACGAAGAGTGAAACTCAAAACAAAGTAAACGTTAAAACTGTACTGCTAACTGCTATACGGATGCGAGACATGGAAGGTCACTAAAGTAAAGACATTTCGCACCAGCTACCAGCTATAAGTCTTCGTCAAACGCTGCCTCCAATGGATCCTCGGTACATATGGGCCCGAGAACATCACGAACGTAAGACTATTGGAACGCTGCAGTGAGACCCCAACAGATCAAACGTCGGAAGTGTAGCTGCTGCGCTGGATTGGACACACGCTGCAAAGGGACCATGAATCACATCATACCAAGGCAAGCCTTACTGAAACTACTGGTAGGCTTTCAAAAACTGTTCGATAGTAAGTAGGTACATTTATTGATAGTGGCTATAGGCTACTTAACATAATGCGAAGATTAATAGGAGTGGTGCAGCAATGAGGAATGTTTCGAAAACGGAAAACATTTAATCGTTATAAGAGTATCCGTTGCGCCTCTGCGTAAATGGTTGAAGTTACATAAAAATAATTTATTACAAAATAATTGTTCTTCTTAAAAAGTTCTAAAACAAAATTCCAAAAGCCCAAATGTCCACAGTCAAGTAGGCACTTGGTACTTTACTTTGTTGAACATAGGCCTTAAAATCTTACTTCTTACTAATATTATAAATGCGAAAGTTTGTGAGTGTGGATGTTTGTTACTCTTTCACGCTCAAACCGCTGAACGGATCGGGCTGAAATTTGGTACGGAGATACATTATAGTCTGGAATAACACATAGGCTACCTTTTATCCCGGGAATAACTTCCCGCAGTAACAAATTTTACGCAGGCGAAGCTGCGGGCATCAGCTAGTATTCTCATATAGAAATAATTATACTAGCATAGTTGGTAAAAAATGCTATGTAATAGCTTTACCGCGGCAGTCCCCGAGTGCCACACGTCTTTTTTTTTCTTTAAATCGCAATTCTAAAGGTTGCCTGGTAGAAATCGCACTTAGCGATAAGGTCGCCTATTACAAGACCTTGTATTACTTAACGATGTAATTTTTTTTTTCCGTGTACAATAAAGTATATTTCTATTCTATTCTATTCTATTCTGAATCAGTCAAAATTATGTAAATACAATAGACATACATTATTTTATTAGAACAAAAAGGAACAAATCTATCGCTAGAAATAAATGTCAAAATATTAAATTATTGCAATCAAATTTAAATTAAAATAAAAGAAAAACCATTAGGAAAGTAGATACATTCAGATCATAGCATGTATATTATTATCGTCACGTCAACATATTATTATCGTTTCGTTTGACATTACAAACATTTTGTTAGGTATATTATAAAATTTATAAATGTCAACTTAACATATAATATATTTTTTCTGTGAATGTCATAAAAGACGACTAAGGGAATATTTTCGCATATTTAACGTATAGAAGGAATAGCCGAAATACTCCGAGTACACGGCGTGTCCGAGCTAAACAGTGGACGTCACATCGGCTGAGATAATGATGAATCATGAAGCAAATAAGTAAATTAAATTATTATGACTAGTATTGTGGTTGTTAAATAAAACCATCTTCTATCACTGTAAAACTGGCACATCTAAAAGTAAATCATATAAATACATCTACAGTACTGTAACAATGTTCAAAAATGTACTACTTACTTAAATAACTTGTATCGTGGCGAGGAAATAAACGATATTATTATTATTAATAGGTACAGTATAGCGGTTATTAGTAAATCGAAGAAAAACTATAATTAGGTATACTCCTCCTTTGATTAAATAAATATATTTGATCGAAGTGTTCATCTATCAATATGCTGTAGAAAACATATCCGCCAAAAGCAGAAAGCATTTACTGTAAATCTATAGGAAAATCAATAAGTATTATGTTTTAAAAGAAGTGACAATTCATCGAAAAATAGTTAGGCTGACGAAACACAAACAGATTTAAAACAATCTCGTGTTACTAGGAAATGAATGAAGACATTGACAAATTGACGGGAAACGGGACTCTTCAGACGACTGCTGTCACTGGGTCACGCTCAAACGTTGTAAACAAATTAACTAATAAACAACTCAATATTGACTGACTCGATGGCGCTACGGTAGTGTATAATGGACTACTGGTGTCTTAGTTTCGAATGCCGGGTTGGACCAAATATTTGTAAAATTCACAAATGTTTGTTTGATTAATTTTAAGGTTTTCTATGTATATTTGCGTGTATTTGGAAATTATATTATGTTAATCAGTTGTCTAGATCCTATAGGGCAAGTTTAATTTAGTTTAGTTAGAGCTAGATAGAGCAAAATATAAAAAATATCATGAAATAATATTCCTGAACATATGTATTTTTTTATGTCACCACACAGTAGGTATGTAACAAATTTGACTATATATTGGAAATTGGAATAAGCTTCCTGAATCACCTAAATAAACGAAAGATTAAAGAAATCCGATTTAAGGGGAGTGGTTGACAAAGTTTGCGAAAAAGAGGTGCAAATAAAGACGTTCTTCTCGGTATTAGTATACGAAAAATGACAGCCAAAAGTAGATTTGAAATCTACAAGATGTGTTCCAGAGGATGGTTTCATCAGAAATTGTGTATTTATTATAAATAACTAGTAAAACATCACTGAAATAGCACATAATTTTTTAGAAGAAGTCGTTGTATGACATCTATTTATTAATGAATGCTAATAAAATTTATATCAGAGACTAAAGAAAACATAGACCTCTAAAATGGTTTTCTTCAATTTTGAATTAGTATAAGTTTTAACTAATTATAACTAATAATGTATTCAAAGAATACATCACGTTGCTTGCTTCCCCGCCCTCGCCCGAAAATCTAGTGCGGGAGGAGTCGTGTTGCTAGACGGACGTGTGTCGCTCTGGTCTGCAAAATATTCTCGTAAAATGTTATATTTTCATTCATGTACAGAGTAATGCGTGCAACAGAGCCAGAGCCCGAGTTACACAAAGCATGCTGCATTACATGAGAATATAATGCATTTCAACTTATTTTTCGTATTGTTTTATTAAATTACTTCGAAAGGTAATCATGCTTATATTGTAAGCGGTACTTAATCATTTCAATATAAATAAATGAAGAAATATTTGTGGACATTCCCATACAACTTAAGCTAATATAACATTGTGCTAAGGGATACTACAATATAAGTATTTTCATCAGTTGTCTACTGATGAAAATACTTATATTATAGTTATTATTAACACACTGCTTTTTTGAGACACTGCTCTCAACCTAAGCTGAAAGAATTGACTCTTTTAGCTTATTACGTCTTGTGGGTCGCCACAAGTAGGCACCATCTACCGGCAAATTGGTTAAGGTATAAAAGTGAATAAAGTGAGTGCCCGCCGAGTTTCTTGCTAGTCTATATCTATACATAATAATAAAACTGTTGAGGGTCGAGAGTCTGAATATGGAAGCTATTAAAAAAAAAGAACGCGTTCTCTAATCGATACCTACTTAAGCCAAAATGAAATTTAAAATTTTCATGTCCGTCTGTATTCCGAATACGTATCACGCCGAAACTACTGATTTGAATGAAAATTGATCCGAGGAAGTTCAGGAGTTAGAGACATCTCAACTTCTCTAAACCTAGAATTCAACCTAGGATTGCTTCACACAAGTTTCAGTGCTGAGGGTTTTGTAGTTCAGGAATTAGAGATATCTCAACTTTCTCAAAACCTATAATTCAAGGGTTTCTTGGAATGTGACGGTAAATCTAAACAGGCGTGTTGGCTGAATCATAAAAGAGCTTAATGATTAAGGCTGTTGTAAAATAATTCTGTCCGCGCCGAAGTCGGGGACTGAATTGTTTTAGAATAAACTTAATCTTTAAGCTGTTTCATGATAAAGCAAACAGGGCCGTTTCACACGCTGCTTGATGAGTCTGATGAAGAAGTGCCTCTCCTATTGCAAACCTTATGTGACGTAAACGAAGTTGCGAGGGTCAGCTAGTTTTACAATATGCTTAATCTTTAAATTCGTTTATGATTAAGCAAACAGGGCAGTTTCACCCGCCGGTTGATGAGACTGATGAAGAAATACCTCATGTTTCATACATCTTAAGCGTCGTAAACGAAGTTGTGAGAGTCAGCTAGTTACATACATACATATGGTCACACCTTTATCCCCGAAGAGGTAGGCAGAGGCATATTATTATGTAATAGGCGGTGAGCTGTATTGCCGTGTTGAGATAGACAGGCGCAGGTTGTATCTGCCTGCTGTTAAAATTAATCAAGCCGCCAAACGGCCTTCAACTTCGCTTAACGACTACCATTTTACGGGCAACCAGGACCAACGGCTTAACGTGCCTTCCGAAACACGGAAATGACGCTCAAATAACTGTCACAAAGTGGTCACATGGATGGTCACCCATCCAAGGACTGGCCATAGTGAATGAGCTTACTACAGTGATCGCTTACAGAACACTAAGTCCGCGGTGCCACGAGCGCTTCTTATTTATACATAACTAGCTGACCCTCGCAACTGCGTTTACGTCTATTTTTGTTTGTTTGTTATAATAAAATGAAATGAAATTTTGTTCCAAAAGTAACAAAAATTTTAAGCGAGTGGAAGACCCCCTTTCTGGATTTGTAATAATTTAAGTACAAAACAATGAATATATCTTATTCTTATAATTATGTCTGTGGAATATATGAACATTCGTCTTTGTGAATTCGTCACATTTAAGTTTTACGTAATAATCAATCATATTTTTTGCAGTGTATTTTACTACACTTAAAAACAAAGGAAAATTGAAATACAAACGTTCCTTTATTTTTAATTTTCTTTTTCGCCTCTCTCTATAAAATAGAGTGCAGAGGGGCTTATCGGCTGTACAATTTCAAAACCTAGTAAGGGACACCACCTTGAAAAAACGGGTCTTTGCATTTTGCGATTTACTAGGCTATGGAGCATCGATTCATATTGCCAAAAAGTCTAAAATGACCTTAGTAATAGGATTTTTAAAATTGAAAAACCTAGCAAGTACTCAAATGTTATTCGATCAACCTCAAAATACCATTTCAATAACCTAGCAAGTGACACTGACAACTTGTAAACCTAGCAAGGGATGTCCTTGCTAGGTTTTAAAAATTGTCATGCGACTTGCTAGGTTTTTGAAGTTGTCGAAGGCGATTAAATTTCGCGCGCTAACGTCAGTAAGTGATAAACCGTCAGCGCCTCCGCATCCTTCGTTGGCTATTTTGTTAAAACTCCAATGAAAGTCCAGAGCGGCCCGCAAGGCGCTCCACGCAGCGTCAGTCTGTATGTAAAAAAAATGAAAGAAAATCTGTTTCCAAAAAAATGTATTCAAAATTTTAATGAGGTACGTTATAAACATGCCATTAATCAATCAATCAAATCAGCCTGTAGCAGTCCACTGCTGGATACAGGTCTCTCCCAATTAACACACGATCCTGGACATTCTGGATCCAGTCCCAGCTTGCGACCCCTTCCATATCGTCGCCATCGGTCCATCTGGCTTGAAGTGTCTTAGTTGAGAGAGGTAGTAATATACGACATAGTGACAGACAGCTTCCCTGGCTCAGCGGTCCCAGCTACTCAGCGTTCCTAGATCCATCAGGAAATCTTAGAGACTTGGAAAGTGCGACTTTACTTCGCGCAACAAAGGTGGGAAAATAGCGCCACAATCAGGGCCACAATCAGATCGATCAGAAACTCAGTAATCAGTTGCTGGAGAGGAGCCATGGTAATCTCTTCTACCGGTCGCACCGATAATTACCCGGCACGGGTGCTTCGGTAAGTATCTGTGGCAAATACGCCGGGAAGCCACGGGCAAGTGTCAGCACTGCGAAGGACTCAGCGAGGAAACAGCAATACATACATTGATGGAGTTCACAGCGTGGGAGCCAGGTACTACGATTTGGCGCCCACGGTGACAGGTCTGGACGTGAACATTATCTCGCTGGAGACTGACTGCGAGCCATGATCTCCAGTGGGAGTAAGTGGGATGCTTTTCTGCGAGCAGTGTTTCGCTGCGAGGGGGCATGGAGATAAATCTCCAACCCGAGATCCGCAGTTTGTGGCGAGGGCGCTATACACTTCAATATTGTCGGCTTCCATGACTGGGGCCTAAAGATGGGGTGGGGGCTGCTCACCTCCCCACTTTGCGTGACGTGAAAACTTTTCGCACGACACACGACCCAGGAAGCGAGAGTAACACGCGAAAAACCCGAAAGACGCGGAAAAGTACCCAAACCAAATGAAGTAATCCTAGGACATCTTCCCGAGGGCTTACCCGGAGCTCCCGACCGTAGGTAGTGGTAGAGTACCGTGAGGTTTCAGTCGGTAAGAGTTCGGCACACCATCCGGTGGAGAATATCTAGACAAAATCTTGAAACAGGGTAAAAAAGATGGTATTCTGTTCAAACTTGTGCCGCTCATGACTTCAAACCAAAGTTAATTTTGGATTTATCGTCCAGTTTGTGACGCATCCTAGTATTTAGTATCAGGGGGGGCAAATTATTACAGATTAATACGTTTTATTTAGTTTATGTTTTCACGTTTCATGGAGCCTAGGTATATCATTTAATATTTTTTTCTACATTTCAATATAAAATATATATTAATATTTCATGTAAAAGTAACTGATTTTCTTATAAAATTGTACTTACTAGCTTTATTAACTGGTGATCGTGGCGATAGGCGCACTTATTGAACAATATTAAAATCCTAGTAACGGCACTTACTATTTTATAAAATTGATAAACAGGTTTACTCGAAATTAAAAAAGCTATTTAATCATTAGTAAGTGCTATAAAACGTGATCTATTATTTATGCGCAAAAATAGTTAAACTTTGTGCAAAGCCAAGGATATACCGCATCTTTTAATGTAACTCTCATCGCTGTAGCTCTTCTAGTCTCGGAGCGGCAAGGTCTCAAGTTGACCAACTCGATTTTTGGCTCTCCTGTAAAATTTGTCTCGAATCCCTTACTAGGTTTTGAAATTGTACAGCCGTTATGGCGAGACTTTGTCTGTAGTCTGTGACTCTGTTGCATTAAACTACGTCACTAGGTCACGTGGATCATCTGTTCAAAGTTTGAAATAAAACAAAAATGACAACGTCAATCGGATTGAACTCTCACAATAAACGTTTGAGAGGGGCAGTCGGGTGAGACCGTCTCACAGCTTTTTGTTTATTTGGTGAAGCGAGCAACGCATTTCCGCTACTATGTTTCTTCTTCTTCCGTGGTTCTTTTACTCAGATGTCTCTGTAGTTGCGCTACTCTATGTTACCGAGTCATATCGCCCATTTGCTCAAGGTCGTTAGCCCTGGGTATGGCCTTAACTACCTATGTAATAATTTGAAGCTTTTGAAATAGTTTTTTTTATATTGTGATAGCTATATCTATTTTTTTTTAAATAAATTAAGGTTTACCCATAGTTTATTTAAAAAAAGACAAAGCTAACCTTCGTTGCAAATTTAAGTAAGTATCTACATAGTCCGAGTTTACTGATAATAATCTTTCCAATACACCGATAAAGGTTCTCCATTTCTATGGTTTGTATTACTCTACTATGCTCTTTAAACATAAATATAAACGATATAAGATGAAAAGCACAAAATTAACGTTCTTTTCGACCATTAGTTGAATGTGAGAATAAAACAATGTTTCGGCTCATTAAGATTTGAATTGATTTGAAGCAAAACCGAAAGATTAATTTTAAGTTCCGAATTCTAACGAGTAAAATACAACAAAAGTTTTACACTATTATCAATACATTAAAGAAAAACCGCTATTAAAAGAAAATTTCGTTAAAACACACGTGTATAAAACGTACAAAAGTATATTGAAGTGGGATTTATGTCGGTTTGTACGAGAGGTGGTCATAGTCGAGTACAAGGCGCGTTCATGGTAGGACGCGCAACGCGACAACCCGACACCGCGGCCACGCGGGATAAAGCACGCAACTTTATTGTACCTAGTGATAACCGTAACGGAACTGAAATACTAATATTATTTTTGTAGCAGAATATTGCTACTTTGAAACAGTTTTTTTTTGATTTGTGAATGAATATAGTGTATGACTTTTTTAGTGGGCCAGATTTATAAGGTTTGTTGGTATGATTTTTATTAAATTTAGTTTTGTCTTTAAAAAAACATAGGTACGTAAATGATTAATCTGTGACATGGAGATGACTTTAAAAAAATAGCGTGATAATATTTTCGTCGAAAAATAAATAAAAAGGATTTTATAATAAATTCATAAAACGATAGGCAAACATTTTTTCATGAGTTTTCACAGTATTTTTTTATTACGGTCAAAGACCGACCAAAGAGTTAACACGTAATTAATAGAATTCTCAAATTAATATTCAAATTTATTCGAACTACTTATCAGACAAGTGACATGTAGTCATATTTGGAACTGATACTCGATCAAAGATATTTTTTTCTAATCACTTAGATCAGATGTGCGATCGTGATCGATATACATACGTCAGTTTTTCCTGTTATAATTATATATACTGACACTTCGTTAAAAGTTTTTTTTGCAGATAATTTGCTATTTTTAGCCTTTACCCGCATGTTAAACTTTTTTGCACATTTGTCAGTACAAGTAAGATGTCTTCATAAGTCTTAAATTGATATAGTTATCTATCAGTGACGTTGTCATATTTGATGACTACTTTTTTATTTTATGGTTAGGACAATGACCATCCAATTTGATAGAAAATAAGTAATGATGAGTCACTTTTCGCGGTGTTGGTACATTGTATTTAACGTTTCATGACATTTTGTTAAGATTATTTTTATTATATTTTACATGTCATAATTTTAGGGAATTTCTATTATGATAATTTATTAACTATCACAAAGGCAGCACGGGGCTGGTAACACGAGATAGTAAAAATATTTTGTCGCAAAGGTAAAGAAAAAAATATCTAAATAAAGTCCTATTATAACCTCTGCGGCCAGTGTGTGTAGAATTGATTAGGTATTTTGTTCCCTGAAGAAAGTTCTTTTATCGATATTATAAAAGCCAGCCAAGATCAGGGGACCCGACGCTCCCTACAGGAGACTGTACCTGGGGATCGTGCGAAGTATGGCCCTATACGGGGCCCTTGTATGAGTGGAGACCCTGACGGCCAGCAATGTGGCTAGATTGCTGAGCCCGCAGAGGGCGATGGCCGTCAGCGTGATAAGGGGATACCTAACGATCTCAGGTGAGGTAACATGTCTCCTGGCCGGGAGGAGGAGGATGGAGGGGTCCATGGGACCTATAAGCGAGAGCCCTTCCGTCACTCATTTATACTCTTGATTGTTGGCACTTGGTGGAACTTATTATAACACATTATGCACTTGAGTTGAATTACCTTTGAGAATGCTTTGAAGCGAAACCGGTTAGGTTATTCGTAATAATCTTGAAAATAGTGGAATAAAGTACAAGTGAGAAAGCAAAAGTGCATAATGTGCCTTCCGTCACTGTTCAGATGGCGCAAGGAGGCGCTGGAGCGAGGCCAATAGCCTGCGTCTCGAGAAATCGAGGCTAAGCGGTCCCACCAGGAAACCGTGGAGACATGGAAGGTGCGACTTGAGCAACCAAAGGGGGGATTCACCACAATCGCGGCCGTCAGACTGGTCATGGACGAGTGGCTAGTGAGGAGACACGGTCCTCTCTCCTACCAGTTATCGCAGATGCGGGCACGGTAGCTTCGGTAAGTATCTGCGGCGAAGACACCGGAAAACCACGGCCGAGTGTCAGCACTGCGAGGACCGCAGCAATGACACATCGCTCCACACGCTGGTGGAGTGCACGGCGTGGGCGCAACAGATCCAGGTCCTCGTGGTGGGTCTGGACGTGGACACTCTCTCGCTCGAGACCATGGTGCGAGCCATATTCTCCAGCGGGAGTAAGTGGAACTGCGCCGCCTCTTTCTGCGGGCAGGTCATGCTCGTGACAGAGGTGGTACCGGGAGAGAACTTTCCCACCCGAGCTCCGCAGTCTTCGCAGTCCACGTATCTTCGCCGAAGACTATGGGTCTCCATGACCGGGGGTCTGAGGACGGTGCCTGAGGTGACTGAGAGGGCTGCTCACCGTCGGGGATCACACCCGAAACCCCCCAAAGACGCGGGATAGCACCCGAATTGCCCCCTAGGCGAGGCCGCAGTGGTGGCCGTAGGTCGGTTGGGATTCCTGGGACATCCTTCCGAGGGCTTACCAGGGGCTCCCAACCATAGGCTGCTGGGCGTTACGTGAGGATTTTCCTTTCGGACTGTTGGTTCCACTGCTAAGTTCCACTAAGGGTTCCAACAGGATTTTCAAATACTGGTAGGAGTTCGGCATAGCATCCGCGATGGTTTTTCCTCCCGTTACAATAAGGGAGTTAGTAGGGAAGTACGTATCATTTTATTAGAGTTAAAAGAATCTGTTATGTCATATTATGTAATACAAACCCAGTATAGTAACGAAGCTGGACATTCAGTAGCTACATACTTACGAGTGATAAGTATCTCGTCACTTTTGAAAATAATATTGTATTCAAACACGAGTTCAAGGTGCCATATCTGTTACATGCTCGTATTGGTTCAGAAGTCACAAAAGACATTGAACTGTCTATTACATGAGATTTCTTTAACAACAATAATTCTATTGTTGTCACCATTTACGCGTACATTAACACGAATCGAATGAAATCTAACTGTACACGTGTATAAATATTTTTACTTACTACATATATTCAATAATGAAGAGATTATTTGTGTATGAGTATTGTAAGCATGAGTATTGTAAAGCCATACAAAATCAACTATTTGTTCGGTATCTCAAGGAGTTTCCTCACCAATCTCTGGGACTTTTGAAAAAAACTAAATCAAAATTTTATTAAATTAAACAATAATGAAAAGCTCGGTAGTAATAGTAAGAAATAGGTATTTTACGGAAAGATAATAATGTACTTGATACAGTTTCCGAACAACATTTTTTCCGCAGCAAAAATATCTGTTTTCTATCAAAACAGAAAAATGTTGATAGGAGTATAATTGTTTACAATTCATAACATTATATTATCAAAAGATATTTCCTGCGCACCTCTCTACCGTCTATAAATATAAGAATAATATTATTCCGTTTTCTAACGAAATCATCGTGAATAAGAAATTCACAGGCGCCTGAAACTAATTTCTTAACCAAATTTTCTTTTGATTACACATTCAGTTTTCACTGTAAACCTTATCTCGACTCAATTCGTAAAGTAAATGTGTAACTGTAAACTAACATGTCAATATGACCTTGTACGCTTCATGACCTTACATAGGACACATTTTCCTAAACTAGTATTGTTCCTGATCCGTACCTACCCAGTACGGGTACGGATCAGGAACAGTATTTCGTTTTGTACTAATATTGAGGGTCGCAATAAATAGAGCCCAAGATGGTGACTTATTGTTATTTCTTGACAAGAAAACCGACTTTGTAAGAAGAGGTACACGTATTCGTGAAGAGCTCGTTTTATTAACCAGTGAGCTGAACAAAATATTGTAGAGTCGAGACCAATAGCCGAGACCAGTTGTAACCTGTTTACTTGATCCAGATAATCCAATCCTAATGGAGACGATTCAATGTCTTATTGATTATCCTAAAGCCAATGTATTGAAATACAACCGTTTCTAATTTATCTTGACTTGGTGGACTGTCTCGTCTATAGGCCTCGTGTAAATGGTTCAATATATCTACATAGCCACGCTTCTAGGGCACTCGTTCTCAATTACATCGGCGTCACTTCTAAACTTCTACAACCATTTCTTTACTCTCACAAATTAACAAGTTGAGAACACTCATGACGTCACATTATGAATCACACACGTGAGAATTGCCGTATAATTAACACGCTTCAATAAAAACAAACCGAATTACTACTGTTGTGTTTTTTTAACCGACTTCAAAAAAAGGAGGAGGTTCTCAATTCGTACGCTGTTTTTTTTTTTTTTTTTTTTTTGTATGTATGTTACGCGATAGCGGCGCCAATTATGGATGGATTTTGAAAATTCTTTTTTTGTTTGAAAGAGGCTACTTCTGAGGTGGTCCCATATCCAGGGTATCAGGATCTGATGCTGGGATCCAGGAGAAATCGAGGGCAACCACCGAAAATTGTAGGGACAACTAGTGCGTTTGTTAACTTTTTGATTAAGTGCTTTAATGTACTAAAATTTAATGAAGGTCTGGAGTCGATCTGATGATGGAACCGAAAGACAGTCGAGGGAATTCCTTAACGATTTACAGCAGTTACCTTGTGTTTCGGCTTGATTGATTTGTGTTGATGAGAACTTTACACCTAGATAGAAATACTTTTCGGTCCACCCGTCACTTAAAATAAAAAAATAAAAATTTTAAATAGAAAATAGAACCGACTTCATACAAATCCTTAAAAATAAAATTTACCTAGCACATTGTAATTTGTATTTTGATTTATCCGATTTTATTCAATATAATATTGAAGTTGGTGCCATTAATAATACCTACCTAAACCTATGAGTTTACTTGGCACCACAGACGTACAATAAGTAGCAGACGAAACATTAATTATGTTTGTGTGCGTTGGTCTTTCCATTCCGCTCGCTCTAAGGGGTTAGTGAATGCTGCTATCTCGTTTCTACACGTATATCAACACTATACATGACATTTAAAAAAAAATGACGTACGCCTGGTTTTTGAAAGATATAAGCTGCCGATGCTGCAGTTTGACGTATTAGATACCTCTAATTAATGTAGGGGCCAAACTCAGGCACTTCTTTTCAAGATTAAATTTAATGCTAACATAAAAATAAGTGTGGCAAACTGTGATTCAGCATTTAATTAGTTCAGAATTGCATTTTAATATAATGCCTGTAATCTTCGATGATATTGAGTATACAATATATAAAAATGAAGCCCGATTTCCGTGGTCACGGCATCACGCGTGAAATGCTGGACCGATTTCGCTAATTCTTTTTTGTTGTGTTTGTTTCTGTCAAGAGAAGGTTTTAAAAAAATTGGTGCAAAACTATTAGCAGAAATGGTTTTTATTGCGATTTTGAATCGGATCATAGAACTGGAAACTCCGAAATGGAAACCGGGAACAGAAAAACTAAGAGATAATTTTGCAATCCAATATAGCCGCCGCGTCGAAATCACAAAATTTCATGATGGGTATCGTTTAAGGGGGATTTTGGTACGCTGAGTACGAATCTCATGATACTTTTGCAATCCGATATGGCCGCCGCCCTGAAATCACAAAATTTCATGATGGGTATCGTTAAAGGGGGTTTTTGGTATGCTGAGTACGAATCACATGATAATTTTGCAATCAAATATGGCCGCCGCGCCGAAATCACAAAATTTCATGATGGGTATCGTTTAAGGGGAAATTTGGTACGCTGAGTACGAATCTCATGATAATTTTGCAATCCAATATGGCCGCCGCGCCGAAATCACAAAATTTCATGATGGGTAATTTGGTACGCTGAGTACGAATCTCATGATAATTTTGCAATCCAATATGGCCGCCGCGCCGAAATCACAAAATTTTCGTGATGGGTATCGTTTAAGGGGTTTTTTGGTATGCTTAGTACGAATCACATGATAATTTTGCAATCCAATATGGCGGCCGCGCCGAAATCACAAAATTTCATGATGGGTATCGTCTAAGGGGTTTTTTGGTATGCTGAGATCGAATCACATGATAATTTTGCAATACAATATGGCCGCCACGCCGAAATCACAAAATTTCATGATGGGTATCGCTTAAAGGGGCTTTTGGTACGCTGAGTACGAATCTCATGATACTTTTGCAATCCAATATGGCAGCCGCCCTGAAATCACAAAATTTCATGATGGGTATCGTTAGGAGGTTTTTGGTATGCTGAGTACGAATCACGTGATAATTTTGCAATCCAATATGGGCGCCGCGCCGAAATCACAAAATTTTCGTGATGGGTATCGTTTAAGGGGTTTTTTGGTATGGTGAGTACGAATCACTTGATAATTTTGCAATCCAATATGGCGGCCGCGCCGAAATCACAAAATTTCATGATGGGTATCGTCTAAGGGGTTTTTTTGTATGCTGAGATCGAATCACATGATAATTTTGCAATCCAATATGGCCGCCACGCCGAAATCACAAAATTTCATGATGGGTATCGTTTAAGGGGTTTTTTGGTATGCTGAGTACGAAACACATGATAATTTTGCAATCCAATTTGGCCGCCGCGCCGAAATCACAAAATTTCATGATGGGTATCGTCTAAGGGGTTTTTTGGTATGCTGAGTACGAATCACATGATAATTTTGTAATCAATTATGGCCGCTGCGCCGAAATCACAAAATTTCATGATGGGTATTGTTTAAAGGGGATTTTGGTACGCTGAGTACGAATCTCATGATAATTTTGCAATCCAATATGGCCGCCGCGCTGAAATCACAAAATTTCATGATGGGTATCGTTTAAGGGGAAATTTGGTACGCTGAGTACGAATCTCATGATAATTTTGCAATCCAATATGGCCGCCGCGCCGAAATCACAAAATTTCATGATGGGTATCGTTTAAGGGGTAATTTGGTACGCTGAGTACGAATCTCATGATAATTTTGCAATCCAATATGGCCGCCGCGCCGAAATCACAAAATTTTCGTGATAGGTATCGTTTAAGGGGTTTTTTGGTATGCTGAGTACGAATCACATGATAATTTTGCAATCCAATATGGCGGCCGCGCCGAAATCACAAAATTTCATGATGGGTATCGTCTAAGGGGTTTTTTGGTATGCTGAGATCGAATCACATGATAATTTTGCAATCCAATATGGCCGCCACGCCGAAATCACAAAATTTCATGATGGGTATCGTTTAAGGGGTTTTTTGGTATGCTGAGTACGAAACACATGATAATTTTGCAATCCAATAAGGCCGCCGCGCCACCGTTGTTAAAATTTCATGATGGGTATCGTTTAAGGGGTTTTTTGGTATGCTGAGTACGAAACACATGATAATTTTGCAATCCAATATGGCCACCGCGCCACTGTTGCGAGATGATTATAATAAAGGTTTTTGAACGTTTTGCCGCCTGTCTGTATGATCGTTGTGTTGTTTATGTACATATTATTTTTATATCTATGTTTGTTTTTCTCTGTTTTTATTATTATTTTTTATAAAAGGTTACTGTTGTTTGGTCTATGTGCGCTGTGATCTAAAATAAAAAATATTTTCTTTCTTTCTTTCTTTCTATTTCTGTCAGTATGCTGAGATACCAAAAAACCCCTTTCACGATATCCAATATGAAATTTTTCAACGGTGGTTCGGCGGCCATCTTAGATTGCAAAATTGACCTAAAATTCGTATTCAGCATACCAAAAAACCCCTTCTACGATATGCCAGCCATCTTGGATTGCCAAATTAACCCAAAGTTCGTACTCGGCATACCAAAAAACCCCTTAAACGATACCCATCACTAAAATTTTGTGATTTCGGCGCGGCGGCCATTATGGATTGCAAAATTATCATGAGATTCGTACTCAGCATACCAAAAAACCCCTTAGACGATACCCATCATGAAACTTTGTGATTTCGGCGCGGCGGCCATTTTGGATTGCAAAATTATCATGTGATTCGTACTCAGCATACCAAAAAACCTCTTAGACGATACCCATCATGAAATTTTGTGATTTCGGCGCGGCGGCCATATTGGATTGCAAAATTATCATGAGATTCGTACTCAGCGTACCAAAATCCTCCTTAAACGATACCCATCATGAAATTTTGTGAATTCGGCGCGGCGGCCATATTGGATTGCAAAATTAACCCAAAATTCGTACTCAGCATACCAAAAAACCCCTTATATGATATGCAACATGAAATTTTACAACGGTGGCGCGGTGGCCATATTGGATTGCAAAATTAACCTGAAATTCGTACTCAGCATACCAAAAAACCCCATAAACGATATCCAACATGAAATTTTACAATGGTGGCGCGGCGGCCATATTGGATTGCAAAATTAACCTGGAATTCGTACTCGTACTACTATTTTTTTCCCAAAAGCGTTTGACATCTTAGATCGTATGTCCACTTATTTATAATCCGGACCAGTGTGCGGCCGGCCAGCCGCAACAAAAAAAAGCGCATTGTACTACGAGTTGAATCAAAACTTTACACATTGTATCATTACAAGGCGCGCATTGCAATGCTCGGATCACCTGCTTCACTGCTGTAACCTCGTCTTGTATCATTACAAGGTGCGCATTGCAATGCTGGTTCACCTCCCACACTGGCTGTAATTCTCGACTCGTAACATTACAATAAGCGCGAATGCTCCCGGTGAGGGAGCACCTTTAGAAAAAAATGATGTTTTGTAACATCATTTTTTTCTAAAGGTGCTTTAGCCTCAATAGCATTTTTGAAGACCTATCTATGGATACCCCACACGTATGGGTTTGATGAAAAAAAATCTTTTCGTTTCAGTTCTGAGTATGGGGACCCCCAAAATTTACTGCTTTTTTTTAGTTATATTTAAAAATCTTAATGCGGTTCACAGAATACATCTACTTACCAAGTTTCAAGTACATCGGTCTTATAGTTTCGGAGAAAAGTGGTTGTGACATTCGGACGGACAGACAGACAGACATGACGAATCTATAAGGGTTCCGTTTTTTGCCATTTGGCTACGGAACCTTAAAAGAGGTATTTTAAGATACTCTTATTTCATTAAAATAAATCTTATTGAACTAGGCGGCTAACTCCTTCCCTGTAGTTGCGTTAGTGTGTGTGGTTTTTATATGTGTTAGTTTTGGCGTACTTTTCGATCTCTAATGCTTTGTCTGCTACTTATTGTAAGTCTGTGCTTGGCACCGACTTCAATATGATGTTGAATAAAATCTGATAAATCAAAATACATATTACAATGTGCTAGGTAAATTTTATTTTTATGGATTTGTATGAAGTCGGTTCTATTTTTTATTTAAAATTTTTATTTCTAATCCCTGACGATTACGCTTGGGTTGTTGCACTGGTTTGATAACCATCATGACCTATGATTGATTTTTTTTTTTTTTTTTTTTTTTTTTTTTTTTTTTTTTTTATACCACTCGAGTGGCAGACAAGCATACGGCCCCACCAGATGTACCGGTGGTCACCGCAGCCTATGGACGTTTGCAACACCAGAGGCGCCACAATCGCGCTGCCGACTCTTTAAAAACCTTCTAAGTCCCCTTTTGAAGAACCCCATCCTGTAGGCGTTTGGGAAAACCGAGGCAGGGAGATCATTCCACAACCTAAGCGTACGCGGAAGAAAGCCTCTACCAGATCTCACCGTGCTCAAGCGCTCAGGACGCAACGTGTGAGGATGAATACCCTGTCTATGGCGAGCGGTGCGATGATAGAATGTAGCCGTAGGCATCATATCAAACAATTCTTCAGAGCACAAACCGTTGTACAGGCGGTAGAACACACACAGAGAAGCAAAGTCTCTCCTGTCACTAAGAGGTTCCACACCACCTGCAAGTATGGGATCGTTGACAACTCTCATAGCTCGCCTTTGCACCGAGTCAAATGGACGAAGCTGGTATTCGGGTGCCCCCGCCCAGAGGTGACAGCAGTACTCCATATGCGGACGCACTTGCGACTTATAAAGAAGCAGTGCTTGCGCCGCAGTAAAGTGATTTATTATAGATTATGTAATTTTATTGGCATGTGGTTATCATGATTTTTTGCAGCATGGTGTGGCGTTGTAAATTAATGATTAAGTGATTCAGTCCTCACCATCAGTCTATTGAGCTTTACGACTTGTAAGTACCTACAATAAGTTTATGTAATGTTCTCATTTTAGACTGTTCTTACAAGTACACATTATTTATGTCCATAAATACACAGGAATCGTGACGCAGATGTGTCTATACTCGTAGCATGCTATGGCTATGCCTCGTCACTCTTATGTTCGAAGACAAGAGAAAGACAAGTAATACACTAATTCACATCTAAAATGTGATACGTGAACATTCTGTACAATGTGCAATTGAATTATTTTTACTTCTAAATGCCTACCTACTCGTACACTATGCGTAGGTAAGTACATTATCTTATAAGTACTTATAACAGGTATTCGTTTTACGTTATATGAAGTTTTGTGTTCGTAGTAAATATTTAGGGATTTGGAAAGTGCAGAACAGATAATATTAAATATATTAAAAAAATATTTACAATTATTTACTATTTAGGTATTCTCAAAATCTAAGGAGCCTAAGCGAACTTCATCTGCAGATGGCGTAGCTTTCTTATGGCCTAATTGGCTGCTGCCCCTTGCTACCAAACAAAGCTGATGCTAAAGATTAGTTATGAATGGCTCTAACAAGAAATGAGTGATAATATCAATTATTCTAAGTCCATTTTGTCCAAAAGCTCCTGTGACACAGACGTGACAGTTTTATTAGTGATAAGCTTGTGTTTTATCACAAAAATTAAGTGATAAAATGATAAAGCAATCTATGACGAGGGCCTCTTTTTTAATACCTTAATTTAAGTAGCAGCACACATTATACCTACTTATAATTTGATTGTAATTTGAATTTAGTAGCACATAATGGTGTCTGTAGTATAAACTAGATTTAATTGTATCGAAAGTCAATATACCTAATACTTTGTTAAGTGAAAACCGAGTTCTTTTTAGAGTTACGAACCTCACTCTAACAGAACCCTCTTTAGCGCTATCGTTCGCGGCGAAATTGACCGGCCCGGCCCGCCCCGTCGTCTGTTTTACGCCTTACAGAACATACTTCTGAGTTTGTGTGTCCATTGCTCACAGTCAATTTCATCCAAATCTACAGAATTTATAATCGCCATTATAAAATGAAATATATCGATAGTTTCATAACGGTTTTCAGCTGAAACTGGCGTGTGAAATGATCCCCACATTATACTAATTGACTCCATCAGTCCACGTCGCAGTCCTGTGGTGTATATAACGTATCGACGGATGGTTTTATTGGTATGATCGTGTGATTTTCTGGTGGACTTTTACATGTAGGTCACGAGTTACGACGTTAGCCGATAAGGGCACTGTGAATCAGGGCCAAGTTGTTGCCAATAACGTACTCTTGAATACCTGGTATTGGTTATTTTTAAATTTAACTTTTCATTTGTATTTCATTTTGATTATTATTTCGGTTTTGTTTTTGATTTAATTTAAATAAGGTATTAGTTGAGAATTTTAGATTAACTTAATTTTGTATTATATATACTTTAAATTGCCTAGTGATTAAGTTCTGTAGTACACCTAAGTTTATTATTTCTTAACGGGAGAGCGAAGCCTTCTGACACCAGCATTTTAGGTACATGCCTAAAATGAGGTTTCATATCATTGCATTGTAAATCCAGGTTTTTAAGTGACAATAAATATTGTCAAAAATAATATTTTTATTAATGGTATTCGTTTTATTTTTATTAAGAAAGGCACAAATGCATTATAATGAAATTCGTACATACATACATACAAACATATGGTCACGCCTTTATCCCCGAAGGGGTAGGCAGAGGCATATTATATGCCCACATTTCACCTTTGTCAAATTTGTCCCACGTAATAGGTGGTGAGCCGTCTTGCCGTGTTTAAATAAATAATAATGATTTTGAGATAGTACAATTTTCTTTTTTAGAATGATGCCTGAAAAGCAACTGCTCTTTCTAAATTCACGCGGTATTACAAAAACTCAAACTCAAACTCAAAAAAATATTTATTTCGTATAATCCTAATACATAGGCACTTGCGACACGTCAATGAATACAATGCAAATAGTACCACCAGTTCGGAACGCGGCCCGCTTGAGAAGAACTGGCAAGAAACTCGACGGGCTTTTCTTTTTGTGCTCTATTTACAAACTATTGCTTGAGAATGCAGTAGAACATTATCATAAGATAGGTATAGATAAGTATTAGTTGGCGCTCTTGTAAAAAAGTTGTCAATATCTATTATTAATACAAATTTTTTACAAGTTAGGTGTCATAAACATAATAACTATATTGGCTTACAAATCAATGTTTAACATATCCGGTTACCAGTAATTAATTACATTCTATAATTTATTATATCTATTTATACGAACGTTCAGGCATACCTAAATAGTTTAGTATTTATAAGTATTTGTTATTGGCACGGATGTCGGTGACTGTGTGTACTTGCTTATTGAAAGTTTGGTGTACCTGCACCTTTTTTTAATGAACCGGAGTAATAAATGAGCAAAGTTGAAATCGAAAATGGCCAAAAAGTCATTGCTGAAAAACTGGGTACGATTGGCAACGAAAGAAAAAAAAATTGGGAACAAATAAGAGTGTACCTACTTATTAAAAAAAAACCTATTGGCGTATCCCGGTCAGAGTATACACTGATGTGATGTAAACGAAAAAGAAAGGTTACCTACAAACCTCGTGGTACACCAAGTTACAATTTATATAGATCTGCAGAAATAATGTATGACATGAAAAATAAAAGAGGCAAAAACCGAAAAATATAATTTATAGAGCATTGAAATATCCATGGGAGCATTAAAAATCCTAATGTAAAATGTTGATGAAGGGTTTTGGTTTTACAAAATTGTAGAGCAAAATACTGGTGGAGGAATATATACTATACTATACTATACTATACTATACTATACTATACTATACTATACTATACTATACTATACTATACTATACTATACTATACTATACTATACTATACTATACTATACTATACTATACTATACTATACTATACTATACTATACTATCTTCACGCCAAATCCCTTGCGGGGTAGGCAGAAAGGACCGAGCGCCACACGGCACGGTCCATACACACCTCACTGGCTTCAACTTTCATTTTTCTTTTCATGCATGCACGTCGGTTCCTGCGGCTCTTGACACCACCTTTTGCTAACACACGATTAATTTGGTGGAGGAATATAAAATAAAAAAATATTATTTCAAGTTCTGAAAGATAAAGAAACTCGCATAATAGTTATGAAAATGAAAATAAAGATCTTCATATTTATGCCATATGACAAAACACTTTTGAAAACGAACTCCACTTTTGTAAATGGTGAGACCATTTACAAAAGTAGAGTTTGTTGTACTGAAACTATGATGAACAATGAGTTTATTACAGCATCTTAATAAATAGATATTTAACTTCTTGAGGCACAATTTGCATTAGAATACCTATAGGTACATTACTTTGTGGATAGAACGTGGCGTTCCAAACAGAGATTTTTTATTTATATTCTCGTGAAAGTCAGTGATTAATGACTTCTCTCTATTTGTAGGGAGAATACGTTAATTAGTAACAATATTTTAACATGTAGTGACAAGACACATCATTTGGCGATTTGATACCGCTTACATATTAGTTTTTGGTATTTTTAGCCTTAAAGGTAACCGCTTTTCATGTTGCTGAAGTTTTTCTACGTACATAATATCGTCTGCTGAAACTCTTTGTGTAAAAGAATCTACCGCTAACATTTTCATCATCCATTATATCAATCATCATCATCATTCATTAAACAATAATAGTAGGTACTTGGCAAGTTGATTCTTACAGTAGGTATTCTATTCAAAAATACTTCAAACAATCGTACCTGGTGAATATTCCCTACATCGTGGAAAGGACTCTGCAGATACCTTCTAAGACATAGCTTGAAGTACGCTATATTTAAAGTACATGATAGAATAAACTGAGTGGGTACTCAGTCCATGATCTAAGGACTTTGTCTAAGTTTTCATACACCCTACTTCTTCTCTTAAATAACTTTGTCAAATATTATAGTAACTTGGTCATGTAATGAATCAAAAGTTTACTTAACTGTACTATTAATAAAAATAGCATACTCAGTGAAAAGATTATGATTGATCAATTCAATTGCTAAGCCATTACTCAAGTTTGGACATTAATTTAAAGGCCATTTTTATTTAAGTACTTATTAGAAATTGTAGGATGCACTTAAACTTGATTAATTCAAAAACGATGACTTTCAAAAGTTATTTACTTCTAAATACTTTAGAGCATGCAATAAAAAATGAATTACACATACTTATTTCAATCTATTAATGCGTGGCCATTGAGTGACTTTACAATC
This sequence comes from Miltochrista miniata, assembly GCA_933228765.1. Lineage (NCBI taxonomy): Eukaryota > Metazoa > Arthropoda > Insecta > Lepidoptera > Erebidae > Miltochrista > Miltochrista miniata. The sequence continues at coordinate 18,659,640 of OW121765.1, forward strand.
TAAGGATTTAATGCTAAATGCGTTAACAAATAATAATATTTTTTTAGCTATATGTATCTTTGTTAGCTATGTAACTTTTAACTTCTCTTTGTATTGACATTTAAAGTTTCATTTGACAAAACCACTCAACAATTGATGTTACATCGCTAGACAAAGAAAACATAAAAAAAAACTATAGGAACCTATCACTTTCGAATGTACTTAAATACTAATTTACAGAGAGACCGACCAACGCGAAAACATCACGTTTGTTGTATGGGAGCCCTCCTTGTAGGAGTCCGGCATAACATCCATGAGTATTTTCCCTCACGTAAAAAAAAAAACTGGAGCCCTCCTTAATTTTTTAGTGTTTGTTGTTATAAAAAAAATTAATGTATAAATAAATAAATATTTTTGGATATTCACACACAACATCATCTAGCCCAAATTAAGCTACTATAAGCTTGTGCTATGGGATCTACGACTGATATACATACTTATATATTTCTAAACACATAATATATACATAGAAAACACCCAAACTCCGAAACAAACATTTGTGGATCACACAAATATTTGGACCGACTGCGACCCCAGAATCGAACCCAGGACCTCCGGCGCCGCAGTCGTTATCACTACCGACTACGGCCCAGAGGCAGTCATGTATGGCTATCACGGTTAGTAGATACAGCTAGGTGACAAACAGACAGACGGACAGCGGAATCTAAGTAATGGGGTTTTGCTTTTACCCCTTGGGAACGGAATCCTATAAACGTGCGTTCTGTAGCAAGAAAATATTCCATAAACCATCGCCATTTTTTCTCGAAGTTATAAAATTAGTTTGGACAGCTGCTGCTGTGTTGGCTGCAAAAAATATCAATATTGGTTAGCTTTTTAAAGGTCAGCTCCTCAGCGCCAATTGATAAATAGATAACGCTTATCTTAACATGTTTACTATAGCTACGTTTTTGGGGCTGTAAATATATAAATATAATATCATAATGCTAGAACAAGAATAGTAACGTTAACTCTATTAAAATTTCAATTAATTCTCCAAGTGGCACAAAAACTAACAGTTTTGATATATAGTTTTCAAACAAAAATATTTATCAGATAAATCATTGATCTAGACTTGCAAATGTCAATAGAAGTTGCTACATAAAATGTTTTGGATGGATCTGGTTCAAAAATAGGTTTTAGGCATTGGAAGAAAGATGAATGTTACGTGATTAATTTAAAAAATAAAATAATCTCTACATTGAGACTGTTTTAAAGTGCAAACATAAATTATTCTGTAATTTTATAAGGAGTAGGAAACTATTCAGACTACTTGAGGCAGCAGCCACGTCTTGGTTACCCTGTCGCGAAATACCTTCAAAGTAACAATACCAAATTTCAGAGCAATCGAAAATCTTGATTTTTGAACTATCTCTATGATTATTAGTAGAAGTACGAGGTCTTTGTAAACAATAATGTATGGATATTGAAAGTAAATACAATAAAAATATAATAAAAATATATAAAAATATAAATAACCGGCCAAGCGCGAGTCGGACTCCCGCACGGAGGGTTCCGTACCAAAAAACAACAAAAAGTCATACCTATTTGTTGCATGGAGCCCCCCTTTTTTCTTTTTATTTAACGAGATTGAAAATACTTAATGGATGATATGCCGGACTCCTACCGTCTGAAAAACCCCAAGTAACGGCCAACTTCGTACGGTTGGGAGCCCCGGGTAAGCTCTCGAAAGGATGTCCCAGTACAGGTCCATTTTGTTTTAATAATTATTTTTTTATGAAAATACACAGCTCGATATTCTGTATATTTCAAGCGTCTACTGGTTGCCCTTATTACCTATTAACACAGAGCAACGCGCACCTTAGACAGTTCGCGTTGCTCTATAGTGTTATACAACCCGCGTCTTTAGACAGTTCGCGTTGCTCTATAGTGTTATACAACCCGCGTCTTTAGACAGTTCGCGTTGCTCTATAGTGTTATACAACGCGCGTCTTTAGACAGTTCGCGTTGCTCTATAGTGTTAACTATCTTTGTATAGATCCTCTACGGTAGGTACAGTATTTATTTCAAAAAGAGTTTGTGAACTCTATGTTTAATTTTTTTTTCAGAATATTGATGACATTTGAATTATCCATACTAATATTATAAAGCTGAAGAGTTTGTTTGTTTGTTTGTTTGTTTGTTTGAACGCTAGGATCTCAGGAACTACTGGTTGGATTTCAAAAATTCTTTTACAGTTTAATAGTCCACTTATCGAGGATGGCTATAGGCTATATAACATCACGCTAAGACGAATAGGAGCGGAGCAGAAATCAAGAATGTTTTGAAAACGGGGAATATTTTTTACCGTCTGATAGCTTCCGAGGCGTACGCTGCGTAAATGGTTAAAGTTAGGTAAAAATTGTGTAGTACAAAATTGTTTCTCTTAAAAAGTTCTACAAAAAAGTCAGCGACAGCATATGTCTATCTTCTAAGGTTCGCTCACAATAACCTAATTCGTCTATCTCTTAAGGTTCGCTCACGATATAATGAAACTGAAGAGTTTCTTTGTGCTAGGATCTCAGAAACTACTGGTTGCATTTCAAAAATTATTTTACAGTTTAATAGTCCATTTATTGAGGCTGGCTAATGGCGATATAACATCACGCTAAAACGAATAGGAGCGGAGCAGCCATGGATAATGTTTCGAGAACGGGGATTATTTCTTTCTTTTGAGAGCTCGCATTGCGGACGCTGCCTAAATAGTTAAAGTTACGTAAAAATTGTGTATTACAAAATTGGTTCTATTAAAAAGTTATAAAAATAAGTGCTTTACAGCATATGTCTATCTTTTAAGGTTTACTTACAATAACCCTCCTATTAAGTTTTAAAGTATGAGCGACGCGACGGGAGTAAACTTGGTCTGCAGTGGCAGCCGGTCAACTGAACGATAAAAACCGGCCAAGTGCGAGTCGGACTCGCACACGATGAGTTCCATACCGAAAAACGGATGGGTGGAAGTAAAAGCGACGGGAAACATTATATCACTTTAACACCTCTTACGTTCTCACTCTCATGTAACGCCACCGAAGATATGCGGTTCAGCTCTAATGCATTCAAGCGACGCGACGCGACGGGGGTAAATGCAACGGGAAACATTATAATACTCAAAATATTAATACCATACCTCTCTTTTTCTCACTCTCATGTGACGCAAACGAAGTTGCGCGGGTCAGCTAGTGACATTATAAACACGATAACTATACGTCTACAACATAAATTGTGTGTTTGTACGTAAATTGTTTATACCGGAGAAAAATCTAAAATATGGACTATTTGTTTACTATTTCCTATGAAATAGCTAACTTTGAAATATTACACCTACCTAAAATAATCTGTTGATAGCGTTGTTCACCTTTTAAAGAAAAAATATTTACGATGAAAGTCGAAAAATAAGTTAGTATGTGACCCGTATAATGTTCAATCATGGCGACACGAAATTAATTTCATTGAGCAACATTTGATTGTGCTATACCTCCTAAAGTATTCATTTAATTTGCATGGTGTAAAGGGAATGAATGATTTTGATGAAATGTTCAAATTAGCTAACGTATTTAAATTGAGAAGGATACCTTATTACACAATATATAAGACAAAATCGCTAAAAAACACGTTTGTTGTATGGAAGCCCCCCTTAAATATAATTATGTTTTTGTTTTCAGTATTTGTTGTTATAGTGGCAACAAAAACACATAATCTGTGAAAATTTCAACTCTCTAGCTATCACCGTTCATGAGATACAGCCTCCTGACGGACAGACAGACAGACAGACAGACAGACAGACAGACAGACAGACAGACAGACAGACAGACGGACAGCGAAGTCTCATGAATAGGGTCCCGTTCTTTACCCTTTGGGTACGGAACCCTAAAAACAATAAAAATCTATAAATATTTAATTCATTACCGCAAAGAAAAAAAACATTTCATTTTAATTTAGCAGTTTCCAAATAGATACTCCCAAGTCTCTCTGGCAGTGATACATCTACTTCAGACAGTGCGCACTATGTTTCGAAACTGTCTGCTCTCAATGAGGTATATTTTTTCTAACAATCTATTTGTTTACGAGATGAGTAGTGCAGAGATAACCCAATTACGTTCGCTTATCGTATGTTGTATTAGAATATTTTCTACAGTGGGGCGCTTTCGACATACCATGAATGAAGTGTTTATTTTATCAAGCACGCCGTTAATGCACTATTGCTGTTTTATTCAACTGTAGGTAGGAAGCTATTTATACTTCGTATTGAAGTGATAGTCGGAAGTAATAAATAAACATCCTAAGTAAAATAAATTATAAATGCGAATTTCGGTTTGTTTGCTGCCTACCAGCTTTAAACCGTTAGATGAAAGGTATGGGAGACAAATGGGGAAGCTCTCTAGAATTCCATCTGTTTCTGTACCTATCGAAACTCTCGTTCACCAATTGAAGCGTGGGAACGTTACCAGACAAATGAAAACAACACTCAATATTGGCCTCAATGTGCGGTATGCACCCACATTCACTGTGGGCGATATTTTAGCTGGTCAGAAGGAGGGTAAAATTGTTACAAACATGATATTATAGTCACGTAAATTTATATAATGGGTTTGTGCTTACGATGCCGCTTCATTAGCCATAGTGCCAGCTGTGAGGTCTTCCGTACCTTTTCCCACCTGAACTTGTTCAGGGTCAAATTATATCCTCCCCAAGCTCTATTCTATCGTTGTACCATTTTTCATCAGAATTGGTTTATTGGTTCAGGCCTCAAAGCTAGTAGCCAGTAACAGATAGACTTAGGTACTGAGCCTTTTTCGAATTCAGTTGGAACCGCCATTTTGTGTCCGTATGGATTGAGGAGCCATCCCTCCTTTTTAAATGAAACTCACTCCCTATTTAGTATACAATAAAAAAATTATGTAGGTCAATTTTGGAATTTGTACATCCAATAGATAAAAAGTTACATCGATTTCAGAGTGGCACCTCAATCTAAACATCTGGATTGAGGAGCCACTTGAATTTCTTAAGGAAACTGATAAATATTATTGATTTTCTTTTTGTATCATTTAATGGGCATTATGTAGGGTACCTACTAACGATGTCCGCCCTATCCTACTCGATTTCAAGAAGTTACGAAACATTTAGTATGGCTCCTCAATCTAAATCATTGCATAATGGTTTCTTAAAAGAGAGAGCATCAATTACTTTAATCGACTGAATTACAGTTTAGTACATAATGCTCTCGTGATTGTAGCTTAAGGATGGTGATGTACATAACATACATTTGGTATTACAACATGTTTGTTCTGGCTCCTCAATCCATACGTTTGCAGAAAGTAAATGTGTTTCTCCTACCCTAGGTTACGATGAAATCAAAATCTAGAAGCACCAGCATTTAGTAGGAATTCCTATTAATCATTTATATGCAAGTTAAAGAGTGTACATTATATTTTAACAGAAAAATATGAACAAGGTAAATTTCCTATAAAATACGCCGTGTAGGGTGAGTGGTGACCATAATTAATTCCTTTGTTCGCAAGATTTCAACTTGACGAAGTAAACAATGCCCTCTCTAGGGTAGTTCACTGGTCTAACGCAAATAATTTATTGTTAAATGAAATTAAAACAAAATGTATTAGATTCACCTTGCCAAATGTTAGGCTCGTTAACACCAGTATTAGGATTAGGGATGATGAAGTAGAAGTGGTCGATGAAACTGTCTTATTAAACTGTCTTGTGCCCAAAACCGGCGGAGAGAATCTCGCAAGTTACGAGCCAAATTTGACACGTTTATGTAAAATAGTTTTAGAATTATGAGGGAGTCAAAAGTGGCTCCAAATGGTTCGTGTAATATTACATTATAAGGTGCTGTTTGCCAGATCTGTTACTTGAACATCGTTTGACTTGCGATTTTTTTTTACATTTTAGGTCAATTTTGTATACGATGACGCCCTCCATGCATTCACATTAATAAAAGAGAGTACTTAAGTAGAGGATGGGTTATGTGTGTTTTTAGTCTCTTGTTGTTGTTTTTAGACCCTAGGACAATAGGGTCACAATACGCATGGATTGTTTAAAAAATTGTAAAAGCGCTTATTTGAGTCGCCTGATGACCCAAGGTGCCCAAAGTCTGGCATAGCCTGGATCTTTCGGGATAGATGTTTCTATTCAAAAGGGGAATACTGTTACCCAACATAAAAATTTGTTTGGTTTAAGTTTTTAGAATGTAAATTATGTAGATAGGTAGTTTATAAAACTATTACTAATTTCGTTTGTAAATATAGGCACATGTGATGATCTTTAAGTTAACAAGAAATTGTTAATTGAAATGTTAGATATAGTTTTAATTTTTTTATGGAAATACAAATTCCTACACACAGTTTCTGTATTAATAAACATTATTATATAAATACTAAAATTTTCGTTTAATTCATATACTAGCTGATGCGCACATGAAATTTGGTTCCCGTTCCCGCTTCCCGTGGGAACATATTTCAGGAATAATAGTAGCCTGTGTTATTCCAGACTATTTTATCCCTGTATCCAGTTTCAGCCGTGATTGAGTAACAACAATAATCCAAACATCTTTACAAACTTTTACATTCATAATATTTGTAGGAAGTAGTTGAAATAGTGCTAATAAAAGTACTAATCAAAAAGATGTGTGGCACTGTACGGGGAATGCCGCGGTAAAGCTATTGCATAGCATTTTTTATCAAGCCAATCAATTATAATTACTTCAACAAAGGCGTATATTGAGGCATATGTTTACAAAGTAAAGTAAGTTTTTTACTTTACTAAAGTACTGTACTTTACTGTGCTTAACTGTACTTTACTGTGCTTTACTGTGCTGCACTGTGCTCTACTGTTTTCCACTGTAATACACTGTACTCCACTGCAGTCCTCTGTACTCCACTGTAATACACTGTACTCCACTGTACTACACTGTACTCCAAATAAAAAAAGTTGTACTTATGCGAAGACTTTTATTGATGTTTAAAAAGATTCTTGAGAAAGTTGGAATCTTGTGAACAAAGGAATTAATTATGGTCACCCTACACGTCGTATTATATAGGAAATTCACCTTGTTAATATTTTTCTGTTAAAATATAATGTACACTCTTTAACTTGCATATAAATGATTAATAGGAATTCCTACTAAATGCTGGTGCTTCTAGATTTTGGTTTCATCGTAACCTAGGGTAGGAAAAACACATTTACTTTCTGCAAACGTATGGATTGAGGAGCCAGAACAAACATGTTGTAATACCAAATGTATGTTATGTACATCACCATCCTTAAGCTGCAATCACGAGAGCATTATGTACTAAACTGTAATTCAATCGATTAAAGTAATTGATGCTCTCTCTTTTGAGAAATCATATGCAATGATTTAGATTGAGGAGCCATACTAAATGTTTCGTAACTTCTTGAAATCCAGTAGGATAGGGCGGAAATCGTTAGTAGGTACCCTACATAATGCCTATTAAATGATACAAAAAGAAAATCAATAATATTTATCAGTTTCCTTAAGAAATTCAAGTGGCTCCTCAATCCAGATGTTTAGATTGAGGGGCCACTTTAAAATCGATGTAACTTTTTATCTATTGGATGTACAAATTCCAAAATTGACCTACATATTTTTTTTATTGTATACTAAATAGGGAGTGACTTTCATTTAAAAAGGAGGGATGGCTCCTCAATCCATACGGACACGCCATTTTCACTGTGGAAGAACCCCCTTTCGTAGTAGCCTGTTCATGAAAAAATAAGTATGGAGGTACGTAAGCCTCCCCCCGTCCTCACTACTGAAACCATGTGCAAAGATTACGTAAAACAACGCAATGGCTTATTTACGTTAACAGAACATCAACTGGCGTGGTCATACTGATAAGGAGTTTCGTAACACTGTATTATCTACATAATCGGTCAACGGTCTAATGATCTTCATGGACCAAATAGTATTAGTCCTATTTGCATAAAATAAGATGCAAGTGAACTAATGACATAGGTACTGTAGAAAAATTGTATTGAATCTCAGGTAAGTATGTAGGTTGAATTTTGCGAAAGAGGTCAATCGCCAAATCCAACTTTACCTACGAGTTGAAAAGGACAATTGCTCGGATTGCTGCTTAACAGGCGAATCTGTAACGAAAACCTTTAAAAAAAAATCCTCAAGATGGCCTAAAAACATCAAAAGGAGTTTACGTGAGAGACTGCTGGGCTGCAAGACCCAAAATTATGACGATCTTTGGAGGAAGCATGAGATCGTGTTGCTTTTAACATTTTTATTGTCAGTTTGTTATTTAGAAATTTGGAACTTACGATCAAATGTAATTATTATGATCGAGTATCTATCCCAAACCAAATTCGGTCGCTAAATGCCATTGTGTCCCAAATCTGACAGTTTAAAACAAGATGTTATTAAGTAGAACATTGTGCCTCATATTTTCATGAGTTTATAATTTACCCCAATCGTCAATTTTAGTGACATTATTCAGGCACATATAATAAAAGGGCTTTGTTTTCATCTACGTTACGTACCGGATAGAGACCAAAACATCTAAAATATCATCCCATTTTCAACGTTTCAAATGTATAAGCTATATACCCATATTAAATAGATATAATTATGTAAAATATCCTATACATAAATCCTTCAGCATTTTTATCCCAATGATATTTAGTCCATTTTCCTTCAGAATATTGAGTGCACTTACCTTTCAGGACCAGATGATCCGTATCAACGTTTCAAATGTATAAGCTACATATATTGATAGGTAGGTACTTACCGGCCCCATACACGTACAATATTATTGACTCAATAATATTGCATCAATATTTATTATTTCCGTCCAAATATAGTCTCTTCAAACCTCAATATTACCCATACACGGTCAATTTATTGCTATATTGATCAATATTATTGTACGTGTATGGGGGCGGTTAGTCCATTGTACTTCAGAATATTGAGTGCCCACCTTTCAGGACCAGATGATCCGTATTTTTTAATTTTCCACTTAAGTGAAGACAGTAGCTAGACATTTTATTATGCATGGCAATAATTTTAAACTGTATGTAGAGAGTGCGACCTCTGTAGTACATGTTAATGACTATGACTTAAAACTCAGCAATAAGCCCTTATAAAGTCACATGACTTTGCATTTGGCCTGTCTTTTTGTGATTAGTCTGCAGCGGCCAAATTCAAGCCGAATTCAAGCTACGCAGCTACGGCTTGAATTTGACCGCTGAATTTATTAAGAAACTTTCAGATCAGTTAAGCACTGCCATTTCACGTATTTCTTATAAAATGGCTAGCAACAATTCACTTAGCAGTAGGTACAACTACTTCAGTACCTATATTTATTTAACTGTAGAGAACCGCTTGAGGTTTTTACAGAGTCGTGACGATTGGAATAATGAGTGCCATAAACGTTAGTATGAAATACTAACAGTATTGGTATGTAAATAGAGATCATTCACCTGAAATCGAAACCAAGGCAAAGTTGCATAACTTTGTGCTATACAACTGCCACGCACATAATCATAATACTCGCAGTGGGCAAAAAATATCGGTCACGTTTATGTATCCATTCAACAAAATCAGATAAAATAATATAGGTTGCTTTTAGTATTCGTTACATGTAGAGGTAGCTGGGTGATTGATTTTTACTTGATTTTTTTCAGAAACTCATAAATATAGAATCGTTTGATAGTAACTTATTCTGGGAACAAAAGTCAGCCCATCAATCAAGTTAGCCTATGGCAGTACACTGTTAGACGTAGGTCTCTACTAATTTGAGCCATTACACAAGGTACTGCGCCTTGTGCATCCAGTCCTAGCCTGCGACCTTTTGTAGATCGCAGGCTATTTGACGGCTGAACTTCCTACCCTACGTACGTATACACTAGGAATCTTACTAATATTATAAATGCGAAAGTTTGTGAGTGTGGAAGTTTGTTACTCTTTCACGTTCTAACGGCTGAATGGATCTATACTACGATTTTTAATTCGAGTCAGTAAAATGACATTTTCAGTGTGGCGGGTTTTTTGTCACAAATAAATAGTGATGTGGTTGAATCGAGTTTTACGATTAAAAGTTAGTCGAGATTATATTTTTTTATTCGATATCAAACAGTAATTAAATATTGCATAAAACCACCTATACCGTATTTTAACTCATTCAAATAATGTAGTAAACAAACAATTTGGACCTCGATTGCCCCATAATTATTTACACTAAAATATCAATCCCGATCATCACCACTTTTCAAGGAACCGTAGTTTGTCTTATACAAACATTTCACACCAATTTACCTTGAGATTAAGGGGCCCGTCCGTTAAATGCACGAAAAGACACTTTGGACTTAGGAAATATTTAAGAACTCGCTTCATTAAATGACACGTGTGACATGTACAAAATAATTTACATTAGAAAAAACATCTCTGTAAATTATTAAAAATCATCGAAATAGCAAGAAACTTTTTTATAAGTACATAATTAATTAAACAACATTAATTCATTCATAAACAATAATAATAAAACCAATTAAAAGTTATATCATTACACTAAACTTAAAATAAAAACTCTTAAAATAAAAACTAACTAACTACCTATCAATATACAAATTGGGTCCCTTCCTACCTATGACGCAGGCAGCATTCCCACGCTGGATAGCTATGGAAAGCCTTTGCGCGAAATAGCTACCAGCGCGGGGATCACGCGTTTCTTCCCTCAGACGCTTACTCAGAGCCGTGAAAAGACCATGTGCACCGCGACACCGTGGACCCAGTGTCTCGACATCAAATGGAACGAATTCATATTGGCACCGATACAACTATACTTGCCGATCTTTAACCACTCGCGAGCATTAGCCGGCCCACCGCTCTTTTGCTTAGTAGCCGGGAGGTAGGACGCCGCAAGAGTGTCAGTGCAAGTGGCATTCCACACTAAGGCACGTCCCATTCTCCAGGGTACTAAAGACATCCCGTCGGGTCGCTTACCATCCTCCCGTATAATTTGGGGTTCTAAAACCGCGGGGACATTAACGGTGATAAGTACATACTTATTATTTCAATTTTTTCAATAGATCATTCCTCTGTCGAAGTATAAAAACATGGAACGACCTGCTCGCACACGTGTTTCCCTCATCTGTGAGATCATGGAAACGTGTGCGGGAGGGAATCCCGGTTTCTCCAAGAGGAGCGTGAAGAGGAACATCACAGGGCCGCCAACTGGAGGACCACTGTCAGAAGTTCTTTTTTTCATTATTTTTAGTGACGTGTAGACTGAAAATCTATCTATCTAGGTGTAAAGTTCTCGAAAGTACAAATTAATCAAGCCCAAACACAAGGTAACTGCTGTATATCGTTAGGGAATTCTCTCTTCTGTCTTTCGTCTCCATCATCAGATCGACTTCAGATTTTCATTAAGTTGTACTACTTTAAAGCCCTTAATCGAAAAAATTACAAACGCCCTAGATGTCCCTGCAATTTTAAAAGTTCCCTTCGATTTCTCCAAGATGCCATCATCAGATCCTAACTTCCTTAAAATGGGACCACCTTGGGAGTACCTATCTATTTTCGAACGAAAAAATTTTTTTTCAAATCGATTAATAAACGACGGACGGAGTTCTTCGCGAAAAAACATTTAAAAAAAATTATATACGGTCGAATTGAGTAACCTCCTTTTTTGAAGTCGGTTAAAAAATTATGTACGGTCGAATTGAGTAACCTTCTCCTTTTTTGAAGTCGGTTAAAAACTACTTGAATTGTTTTACTTAATTTCTCTGAATCTTTTATTTTATTTAGCTCGCCATATTGACGTCGCCACCAGCCTGATGGAAAGAAGCCGTGGTGCATCTAGCGATTGGGGGCCACTTCTGATAGTGGTCCTCAAGTTGGCGGCCCTGTGATGTGCCTCTTCACGCTCCTCTTGAAGAACCCGGGATTGTAAGATGAGGGAAGCACGTGTGCGGGCAGATCGTTCCATGACGTGATCTTTTTAAACATTTTTTCCCAGCTTTTATAATAATGTTATAGTAAACAATTTTAATATGCTGGTAAGGTCCATATTTCTCAAATTATTTAATCTATTACCAATTTACAATAAAAAAAAAGCTTTCATCAATCAATCAATACATATAATAAAATCGTAACAGGTCGCAGTCTGTACATGGAAGATAAATAAGAAAAATTATTATAGGGGGGCTTTATGAACGCAATAGAACCCAAAACAATGATTTTTAGAATTTTTGTCTGTTTGTCTGTATGTCTGTATGTCTGTATATCTGTTTGTCTGTACGGTTGTGCACGCTAATCTCAGAACCCGCTCAACCGATTGCAATGCGGTTTTTTTTATTGTGTTGAGGTTTGCTCCAGTTAACATTTAGCGTTTGTTTTATGTAAATCGGTTTAGAAATAAAAGAGTTATAACACTTTTAAGAATCAGATATTTTGAAAATTTCAATTGTAGGGGTTTCTTTGAATGTGAGTGAACCTAAACTGGCGTGTTGGCTTAATCATAAAAGAGCTTAATGATTAAGACTATTTTTAAACAATTCAGTCCGCGCCGAAGGCGTGGACTGAATTGTTTTAAAATAGACTTAATCGTTAAGCTCTTTTATGATTAAGCAAACAGGGCAGTTTCAGACGCTGCTTGATGACTCTGATGAAGAAATACCTTTCCTTTCATACACCTTATGTGACGTAAACGAAGTTGCGGGCTCAGCTAGTACCTAATAAAATAAAGAATGACTAAATTGTCTAAGTCTATTGATTGTCGAACATCACTATTGTAGCGGGTCACCCTTTTTCGTATCAGTGACAGTTGCAATTGTCATTTTACTGACTCGAATTAAAAATCGTAGTTTAGCTGAAATTCGGTACAGGGTTAGATATAGATCTGGAATAACACAAAGGCTACTTTTTATCCCGGGGCTAAGTTCCCACGGGAAGTGAAAATGGAAACAAACCTTGACGCGAGCGGAGCTGCGGGCGTCAGCTAGTTTGTTATAATAGAATAATAATCTTTCCCTTTACCAAATCTCAGTCACATCTACACTTTCGTACATTCACTCTCACACTTTGAGTATTTATAACATTAGTAAGGTAGAATAAGAAGCAAACGGATGAATTTATAGTAGCCACTATAGATGCTAATGCTCACATAAAGTTTAGTAAATGAACATTAGAAATTCACACTAATCATTGGCATTTAAACACTACAATCAAGATAGTTTTGATGGGTAAGTAGTTACGAATAATAAACATAATTTAAATTCACGAAATTCTTGACAAAGTATTCTAAAATCTGAGATTCGATGAGAGATATGAAACTGGTAGGCATGAATAAATATCGCATTTGCATTCTATACATATGATTAAAGTCAAATGTATATGCATATGTCATAAAATCTAAACTGATATTATTAGGAGGAAAGATTTGTTGTTTTATTGTAACTACCTACCCATTGAAAATCTTTAAATCTATTTAACTATTAATTGGTAATTAATTTGGAAAGTTACGTAATTTAGGATTTATAAACTTTAAGGCTGCTGAACAATTATTCAGGTACCTAATTAAATAGTGATTAATTTTTTAACAGTATTATTATCTTTAGTTTTATAATAGTCATATACAGAATTGGGCTGTATAATAAGTATTCTAGAATTCTAGATAGTGATCAGTCTTGTCTGTTTAAGAGATCTCTGAGCGAATAAAAACGTTAAAATTCTTGAATTTCCGACACTAATGCTATCAATAAATTACTGTAACTTCACCCTTATGTCAGCAAAACTTAATGTTTTCATTACTGATCTACTTAGAACATGCTGTTTCTTTCAGATGACATCAGAACAAAATTCAAATTAAAAAAGAAAACTCGTTTGCTACGAGCATTGAATCAGTGTTCTGTAAACGATCACTGCAGTAATCAATTTCCGCTGTGGCTGATCCTTGGATGGGTGACCACAACATGACCACTTTGTGACTTCATTTGCGAGTACGTCGCGCGCTACAAGCGCTTCGGCGCACCTTAAACGCCGTTGCTTGGTCCCGTCCGTTGGTATATTATGCCTCTACCTACCCATTCCGGGACAAAAGCGTAACGTATGTATGTATAATCATCTCATTCAAATCTTCCTACAACAAAGTATTTGAAATTACTTATAATACCTACCCATCAATAAATTGTTTCGCCTGAAAAATGTCAAACTGTATGTAAATGATAACGTTCAAAGAATAACCCAACCCACAGGTTACGTAATTTCCGGATAATGTCAATAGGCCATAAGGTCATTCCCCAAAACATTGACGAAACTATCGTTCCGTATATTGAATTACTAGCTGTTCCCCGCGGATTCGACTGCGTAGAAGTCGTTATCGCGTAAAATCATAATCCTCCTTTTGCGCAGTCGGTTAAAAAGTTGTCTATGTCCGTTCCAGGGTCTCGAACTATCTCTATACCAAATTTCATCGCAATCGCTCCAGCCTCTAAGGCGTGAAATTGTAACAGACAGGCAGACAGACAGACAAACATAGTTCGCATTTATAATATTAGTAAGGAAGTCGGGATAACGGATCTCTACCTAACTCATAAAAAGAGCTTTCCTGACATGATGATCGATTGAGGCACTTCCATTTAAAGCATTTTCGTGCTTCGGAAGACATGGTAAGCTGTTGATGCTCATGGTATTCCTTCCTTCAAACAAGTTTATTTATTCTTTCAAACCTTATGGACAGCTTAATAAAATCTACAGCTGTTTTAGACCGTGCAATATTGTACAAAGACGATCCTCATTCTTTTCCTCAATCGCTTACTTTCTCTATAAGTTTTTGTGTAATCTTCTACATGTATTTTGATTCTAGATACACACTGAATAAAAATGAGTGTTAATTAGTAACTGTTAATAGTAGGAAATAAATTGGAAGATTTGATACTTGCACTTTGAGCGATTTGAGAACATAGTGGGGCACGTCTTTAGGAACGGCACGATCTATGACCACAGTTCGTTTTTGTCAGTTTCAATACGACAGTAAAGCAGGTAGCGAGAGTATAACATCCACTTCTGGTTTTGCAGAAGTCCATAGACTTCGACAACCACGATGATTAAGTGGGCCTTATTGTCTGATAGGTAGGTCCCATGGAGAAAATATATTTGCTCCATGGTAGGTAACTAATAGTAAAAGCTTCTCAGACAAAAGACGTGATTCTATACTTCCATACATCCTATAGTATAATGATAGTTACCTAACACATTGTCTAGTTTAAATAGTCGTATATTTAACATGTAAATTGGTTCATGGCAGCCTATATTTGTGCAGTTGTAACTGCATATTGCTTAGACAATTGCTCTAATGGTAATCAATTGACACTATTTCTTATGATTCCGGTCAGGGATAGAGCGTCTTAATAAATAAAAAATGTTGAAATATCATAAAGTGTTTGCTTTTAATTATTCGCTATAATTGTGACCAATTAAGATTATTTTTGAAAAGCAATTAGTATGCTAACTGATCATAAATTTATATATACGTGTAAATTTCTAAAAAGTGCCGGTAGATGGTGCCTACGTCGCCCCAAGACGTATACAAAGGTGGAATATTTGGTTGCGGAACCAACCAAATTTTTAGTAGGTTTCGGTGGCCGGTGGTTAAGGCGTCTGCACGGTTTGCAGAAGACACAGGTTCGAATCCTGCTCGAAACCAATTCTTTTTCCATATTTTTAAAAATTTAAAATTGTATCCAAGTAAAAGCTTCTATGCTTGGAGAGGCACATTTAGCCGTTTAGGTCCCGGCTGCTAGTAACATAGCAGTAGTTGAGCATTATTTCACACATCCATACTCAAAAAACGTCGCATTTATATCTATTAATAAGATAGTCAGTTACATTGTGCAATCTTTTTGGTATTATGAGCGTTTTGTAGTTGACTTCCGTTCTTAAACTTTTAAACTAAACTTCCTTTTATCAGATTCTACCATAAGCCCGTACTCATGTCACTTTACGTAATCCGTCCGTAGAAGGACGGAAGTCGTTAGTGAGATTGTTTAAGCACATTTAACTTGAATCCATTCATATAGGTACTCACACCTTAGCGCCTTGGTGGCACAGGTTGATAGTTATTATACACCCACGTTTCGCTAGTCCGATTCTTCTTTCCATAGACAAGATGGAAACATTTTTTGTAAGGGATTATTTTGATTATTCTCAAAAATCAAAAAGCTATGTTATTTTTTTTTTTTAACCACCAAAGTGGCAGACAAGCATAAAGCCCACCAGACATACCGATGGTCACCGGACGTTTGCAACACCGGAGGTGCTACACTCGCGCTGCCGACCCTGTAAAACCTCCTAAGACCCCTTTTGAAGAACCCCATACTGTAGACGTTTGGGAAAACCGAGGCAAGGAGATCATTCCACAACGTGGTTTTTGTTTGGCACATATTTCATAGATGTTTGTTTTGAGGGTTTGGTGTTTTCTATGTCTAATATGGTATGTATTTAAAATATAATCTAAAGGTGTTTATCAGTTGTCTAGATCCCACAGCACAAGTTTTAGCTTCATGACGTTGTGTGTGTGCATGTTCAAAATTATTTATTTCCTATTAAATATTTAGGTACATAACTTTTATTTAGTTAAACATTAGGTTTCTTTTTAACACGCTTTTATTAGCTTCACTTGTAACTATGTATGTAAGAAAATCTTGGAATGTTAATTTGACCCACTTTCCGTCCTTCGATCAGGCTGAAATTTTGCACACGCTCTGAGTTCTGATGACAATACATGACTAGCTAAAAAACGTCATTACAAATTCAATATGGCGGCCTCCCCAAAATGGCGGACTGGCTGTTTGAAATCCACCCCCATGATATGGGTATCGAATGAAAGGGTTTGCTGTCAGGAATTCGAAAAAATAGTCACGTGACCTAAATCCAATATGGCGGACAGGCTATTTGAAATGCACCTTCAAAAATGGGTATCAAATGAAAGGGTTTACTGTTAGGAATACGAAAAAAAATGTCACGTGACTTAAATCCAACATGGCGGACATCTAAGATGGCGGATTGGCTATTTGAAATGCACCCCCATGATATGGGTATTAAATAAAAGGGTTTGAAGCGTGTTTTTTTAGTTTTTTAAACTATTTTACAATTATTAGGTACATATTCCTGCAATTTAGAGCATATAAAATATTATTAACGCAATATTCATTGCGAACTACATGGAGGTGACAATATAGAAAAGAAAAAATACAACATGAAGTCGGTTGAAAAGTAAATACTAGTTGCCATTCCCAAAAGCAAAAGTAAAGTAGGTATAAAACAGACAGTACCATAAATCACAAATCACAAAGAACTAAATGCTTCATACTTAATAGTAATAAGAAAATACTGAAGTACATACCTATTTAAAAACAAAAAAAGAAAACAGGTCACGAATCCACAAGATTGATATTGTAATCGAACATCTCGATGATATACCCATCAAAGACGAAAGAAAAAGAAAGAAAACTGAGACAAGTGAAGATTTATAGTTATTATAGTGAGCGCCGCCAGTTCAAGCATTAACCACAACTTGGATCTGTAAGAAACATTTATTAAGACAAACTCTACCAAGCTTCCGAAGACATGAACAATGAAAGAAGATTAAAAACGTGTCAATATACAAATTGAAACGTCAGATATATTGATTTGTTATTGCCTTTAGGTCAAGTACGGGAATGAAATTCCTTGACCCAATATGATAAATAAATAAAACGACTTATCAGTTATCTCATCGGAAAAGAAAGTATCTTGTTTAACTTTGAAGGTCATTAATCAACAGTAGTCTAAATATTTAATAGAACAATAATGGGAAAATCTGACCCGTAAAATGCTGGTTAACCGTTTTAACAAACTTGTCGAATAATTAATTATGTTTTTGAGATCAATTTTCTAAGATAAACAGTAGAAAATAACCTAAACGAATAAATATTTATCTTCGAAAAGATTGATTTTATTATACTTATCTTTGAAATTAACAAGTCGAAGCGCTATTTACGGGTTTTGTCTTTGAGAAATAACAATACCTACTCAAGTTTTAAAGACTCATTAAATATTAATGATATGATATCTGATGCACGTGGGAGGTTATTTCACAATAGCAATGATAAATAGTCTTTTAAGGAATCCATTGGCTATCAAGATGATACAATAAGTTACAGTGGGACAATATTATTATTTAGTATCCATAAATATAGCCTACTGTGAGTAGGTACTTCGGAAGTCGTAAAAATTACATACTTAATCAAATTTTGTAGAAATTTATAGTAACGTGTGCAACAACACAAATACTTAGAATTATAATAATATATGTAAATATGTAGATGACCACCCAGAAGAACATAAAGATATATATTTTTAAGATACAGTTGAAACTTAGAGTAAATATTAATCTATCCACTAATTACTAATAAGGTAAGATATATGTGACAAAATTATTTATACCTCAGGGCTAGTATTATTTAAATTGGCACAGGTCAAAGAACTTACCAAACTCGTTATCTAAAATCTTTTGTCTACGGGTAACAAAATACACAATCATCGGAAGGTATGACAATGATGAGAATAGAATGGATAACAAATTGCAAGGACACAATCGATATAGCATCCCATCATGTAGTTGAGAGTGTAGCTGGAGAGGGCACTACAGTAGTCGGGCGCTATTGATCTGACCTAATAGCTTCACACACTAGATTCTGTTTTCAGTGTTCTACATGTACATCCAGCTTAGATAAAACAGCCATATTGGCTATAGAAGCTGTAAGTACAGCAGGCGACTACAATATAATCAGCAAATTTCGCTGAATCATTTTGTGAAGAGATAATTATGTAGATACAAATGAGATTGAGGCACGCTTGTATGTAAAATGGGGTATTTTGAGGACAAGGTGTAAAATGTTTTCTTTTTACTTTTCACCAAAGGAAGATTACAACAGCATTAACTGTTGTTGTAATTACATCTTTAAAAAACCGGCCAAGTGCGAGTTGGACTCGCCCATGAAGGGTTTCGTAGAAGCAAGTAACATAATATAAAAGTTCTTACAGTTCGTTGTAACTTTGATTGATGTTTTAACACGTTCGCAGCGGTAGTGATTTTTCTAACCGCAAATTGCGGTTTATGACGTATAAAAAAAAAACTACCAGCTCTATCTTGTTCAAACTAATTTTCGTTGGTAGTTTTTATGGCAATGTACATCATTTATGCTTTTTAGATTTATCATTCTCTTAGTTTAGAAGTTAGAGGGGGGGGGGGGACACACATTTTTCCACTTTGGAAGTGTCTCTTGCGCAAACTATTCACTTTAGAAAAAAATGATCTTAAGAACCTCAATAGCATTTTTAAAGACCGATCTATAGATACCCCACACATATGGGTTTGATGAAGAAAAAAATTTTGAGTTTCAGTTCTGAGTATAGGGACCCCCAAAATTTACTGCTTTTTTTCTAGTATTATATAAGAATCTTAATGCGGTTCACAGAATACATCTAGTTACCAAGTTTCAATAGCATAGGCCTTATAGTTTCGGAGAAAAGTGGCTGTGACACACGGACGGACAGACAGACGGACAGACAGACAGACATGACGAATCTATAAGGGTTCCGTTTTTGCCATTTGGCTACGAAACCCTAAAAATGAAACAATAAAAAGAATCGAAGCCTTTCGTCATAGTAACAAGTGTATTAAACATCTGCATGTTGTGAAATCAAATTCCTTTCAGTGAAACGAAGATACCTAAAATTAGAATTTTCACACAACTATTGGTTGGTGAGAAGCTCGCCTGTCAGATTAATAAGCTCTGGATCGTGTCAGTCTTGTCTGTCACTGCTATAGACGGGATCGGATGTCAGCTGACAATTAATTCCACTTAGTGATATTTGCTTTTTTAAATATTTTTGTTTCAATAGTTTTTTTTAAACCTACTTTGTACTGAGATACTCTTTTTGTTAACAACATCACATCGGTATTGGGTAGTATTAAAAGGATAAATAAAATCTTAGTAAACTAATATTTTGAACATATCCCATAAAGTGACGTAGGTACGTTAAAAAAAATAAGTTCGTCTTCGAAATTTACTAGTTTTACAAAAATCTTCCCTTCATTTTTCGACGTAATGGTTGGATACAGCTACTCTCCCTAGACCGGTAGCATGATGATAGCTTTCCTCATAAACGGGCTGTGAAGAACAAAGATTTCTTCAAATAGAACGAGTAGATATACTTCCCGAGATTAGAGCTCAAACAAATAAGCAAGCTATGTTTACAAAAGTAATAGGTCTTTTCCATACTAATATTATAAAGCTGAAGAGTTTGTTTGTTTGTTTGTTTGTTTCAACGCTAGGATCTCAGGAACTACTGGTTGAATCTTGGAAATTCTTTTACAGTTTGATAGTCCATTTATTAAGGATGGCTATAGGCTATATAACATCACGCTAAGGCGAATAGGAGCGGAGCAGCAATCAAGAATGTTTCGAAAACGGGGAATATTTTGTATCGTCGGAGAGCTTCCGAAGCGTACGCTGCGTAAATGGGTAAAGTTACGTAAAAATTGTGTACTAGAAAATTGTTTCTCTTAAAAAGTTCAAAAAAAAAGTCCGCGACAGCATATGTCTATCTTTTAAGGTTCACTCACAATAACCTAATTTGTCTATCTCTTAAGGTCCGCTCACAATATTTTAAAACTGAAGAGTTTGTTTGTGCTGAGATCTCAGAAACTACTGATTGCATTTCAAAAATTATTTTACAGTTGAATAGTCAATTTATACATACATACATACATATAATCACGCTTGTCTCCCATCGGGGTAAGCAGAGACTATGGCTTTCCACTTGCTACGATCCTGACATACAACTTTCGCTTCTTCTACTTTCATAACTGTTTTCATACACGCTCGCCGGTTAAGGGTACTCTTGACCTTGCCTTTTTCCAGAACGTCTCTGATTTGATCGGCATGCGTACGCCGAGGTTTACCCCTACCAGTTTGCCCATTCATTCTCGCCTCATAAATCTGCTTTGTCAGTCTATTCTCATCCATTCTCTCCACGTGTCCAAACCATCTAAGCATCCCTTTTTCGATCTTAGTCACTACATCTTCTGTTATACCACATTTTTCCCTTATCACGCTATTTCTTTTTTTGTCCATTAAAGTCACTCCAGCTATACTTCGCAGACTTCTCATTTCCACTGCATTAATTTTGCTTTCATGCTTCTTCTGCCATACCCAACTATCACTACCATACATAAGTGTAGGGATGAGCACTCCCCTATGTACAGCCAACCTGGCCTTCTCAGACACATTTTGACTGCTCATAAAGGTGTACATAGCCCCATTCACTTGATTTCCTGCCAAAACTCTTCGCTCAATATCCTGGTCACACTTTCCATCCCTTACAAATTTGGAACCCAAGTATACAAATTCTTTCACCTGTTCCACTCTTTGCCCTTCAATGTAGATTGAGCAATTCGTCATACTTTCTTCTCTTTCAAAAACCATAACTTTCGTCTTGTTTACATTAACTTTCATTCCTCTACTTTTTAGAGCCTCATTCATACTATTAACCATCAGCTGCAATTCCTCCGCTGATGATGCTAATATCACCTGATCATCAGCGTATAGGAGGCATTTGACGGTCAGTTCATTCATTTTTAAACCATACATACTCTCTTGCAGTTCTTTCAGACAACTATCCATGTATAGATTAAACAGCCACGGAGACGCTACACAGCCCTGTCTCACACCCTTTTCAATGTGAAAGAAGTCCGTGCAGGCCCCGTTGATCCTGACACAAGCACTAGAACCCTCATAGAGAGACCTCAGTGCCCGTATCAAGTTGCTGTTCACTCCATACATGGTCAATATTGACCACAGTTCATTCCTCACCACTCTGTCATAGGCCTTTTCCAAGTCAATTTATTGAGAATGGATAATAACAATATAACATCACGCTAAGACGAATAGGGGCGGAGCAGCCATGAATAATGTTTCGAGAACGGGGAAAATTTCTTTCTTTTCAGAGCTTCCATTGCGTACACTGTAAATGGTTAAAGTTACGTAAAAATAGTGTAGTATAAAATTGTTCCTCTTAAAAAGTTATAAAAATAAATCCTTAACAGCATATGCCTATCTTTTACGGTTTACATACATACATAACATCACGCCTGTCTCCCAACGGGGTAGGCAGAGACTATGACTTTCCACTTGCTACGATTCTGACAAACAACTTTCGCTTCTTCAACTTTCATAAGTGTCTTCATACATGCTCTTCGGTTAAGGGTACTCTTGACCTGGCTTTTTTTCAAAAGATTATCGATTTGATCGATATGAGTATGCCGAGGTCGACCCCTACCAGTTTGCTCATTCACTCTCGCTTCATAAATCTGTTTTGTCAGCCTATTTCCATCCATTCTCTCCACATGTCCAAACCATCTGAGCATCCCTTTCTCTATCTTAGTCACTACATCTTCTGTCATACCGCAATGTTCGCTTATCACACTATTCTTTACTTTATCCCTCAATGTCACTCCAGCTATACTTCGCAAACTTCTCATTTCCATTGCATTAATTTTACTTTCATGCTTCTCCTGCCACACCCAACTTTCACTACCATGCATAAGTGTAGGGACAAGCACTCCTCTATGTACAGCCATCCTTGCCTCTTTAGACACGTTCTGACTGCTCATAAAGGTGTGAATGGCTCCATTCACTTGATTTCCTGCCAAAACTCTTCTTTCAATATCATTGTCACACTTTCCATCTCTTGCAAATTTTGAACCCAAATATACAAACTCTTTCACCTGTTCCACGCTCTTTCCTTCGATCGATATCGAGCAATCAGTCATACATTTCTCTCTTTCAAAAACCATTACTTTTGTCTTGCTTACATTAACATTCATTCCTCTACTTTTAAGCGCATCGTTCATTATATTAACCATCAATTGCAACTGATCCGCCGATGATGCCAGTATTACCTGATCATCAGCATAAAGGAGGCTTTTGACGGTTAGCTCATTCATTTTTAATCCATACGCACACTCTTGTAGTTCTTTCAAGCAACTGTCCATGTATAGGTTGAACAGCCATGGTGACGCTACACAGCCTTGTCTCACACCTTTTTCGATGGGAAAAAAGTCTGTGCAAGCTCCATTGATCCTGACACAAGCACTGGAGCCCTCGTATAGAGATTTCAATGCTCGTATCAAGTTGCTGTTCACTCCATACATAGACAGTGTTGACCACAGTTCATTCCTCACCTCTCTGTCATAGGCCTTTTCCAAGTCCACGAAGATGCAATAGACTTTTTGACGTTTTGCCAAAAACTTTTCAACTAGGCATCTTAATGAAAAGACCTGATCCGTGCATCCCCTTCCTTTCATAAATCCTGCTTGTACATCCCACATTTTTCCTTCAGTTTCATTCATCACTCTTTTAATCAAAACTTTCGCATACAATTTGCCTACGACACTGAGCAAGCTTATGCCGCGGTAGTTTTTGCACTCTTGCTGTGACCCTTTACCTTTGTACAGCGGCACTATGACAGATTTGCACCATTATTCTGGTACTCTGCCATTTCGCCAGCAAAGATTAAAAAGGCGGTACAGCTGGCAAGCTACCACGCCACGACCCGCTTTCAGCATCTCGACAGAAATTCTATCAATCCCAGCAGCCTTCCCTAATTTCATACTATTCAACGCTTCCACAATTTCTTCCATACTTAAGTGGCTTTCATTCTCAAGTTCATTCATTTCCGAAACATGAGTCTCCATTTGCATATCCTCTTTTTCAAATAAACTTTCAAAATATTCCTTCAACGTTTTCAACACACATTCCTCTCCTATCACAAGACTGCCATTACGGTTTCTGATTTGCTTAAATTGTGAGATTGTCTTTTCAGTCCTCATTGTTCTTATAGACTTCCAAAAGAATTTTATGTTTTGTTGGAAGTCATCAGATAACCTGTTATGAAAGTCATCCTCATCATTCTCTCTCTTACTTTTTATGACTTCTTTCGCAACACGCTTATACCTTTTATACTCATCCTTTGCCATTTTTACATCCTCATCCGTTGCCTTCTGCATTCTTTGGTTGGCCATTGTAGCCAACCAGTTCAACCATGCTTGCTTCTTATCAGACAAAACTTTTAAAACTTCAGCACACATACTCTTTACCTGACATCCTTGTCTCCTTTTGCTTATCCCACATACTTCTACGGCAACTTTTACAAGACCTTCCTTAATGGGCTTCCATAATTCTTCAATCTCACATATTTCCTCTAAATTTACAAATTTCTCGCTCAATTTACTTACAAATTCCTCTTTCACGCGTATATCTTTCAAATTTTCGACTTTAATGCGCTCCAATACACCAATGGGTTTATGCACACGATGCCGCCACAGCTGAAACAGACCTCTTACTCGGCTAATTACCAAGAAGTGATCTGTGTCAATTCCGGCACCGCGGTATGCCCGGGTGTCCAGAACATTCTTTCTCATTCTTGCGTCTACTATTACAAAATCAATCATGCTTCTCTGGCTTTCTTGTGTCCTTGTATACAAGTGGATATCTTTGTGGTTAAGTATGGTGTTGGTTACCACAAGATTCCTCTCCAAACATACTTCTAGCAAACTTTCGCCATTTTCATTCACTCGCTCATCCCCAAACTTACCCAATACACTTTCATATCCATCACGCTTCACTCCAACCCATCCATTAAAATCACCTAACATTACAATCCTTTCGTTTCGTTTGCATTTACCCAGAATATCATTCACACTCTCCCAGAATGCCTGCCTCTCACTTTGGTCTTTTGAGGACCGGCGCCACCGCGCATCCTGTGGAGCATACACTCCTAACACAAAGATGCGGGTGAGTCCAACCTTTAGCCTCAACCAAACGAGTCTTGGGCTTACACATTCATAATCTGTCACACATTCATTCATTCTCGCGGAAAGTATTACACCGACACCCTGACAAGCCGCACGGGTCGTGGCTACGCCTGACCAGTATGCCGTATAGGTTCCATGCGTCGTGGTGTCGCATCCTTTCCGTTTTGTCTCATTCACACACAAAATATCCAGTCGCCTCTCTCGCATTATCTTGCACACCTCCTCAATTTTATCATCCATACCTCCTCTTACATTCAACGTAGCAAAGCGGCTATCATTAGCCCACTTTTCGCCCCGATGGGAGACGAGACGTGACGGGTTGCGAACCACATCGCCGTCATTCTGGATGTTTAAATTCAACTCCATTGCGTTCCCACGAGTAGCAAGGGAAAAACATGTCCACCTGAACAGAGCCCCGCTTGTCCAAGTAAGGCCAACCTTATTCTGGGCTCGCCCGGTCCCAGGGTATAATAATAATAGGCACGCTTATGACTACGCTCGCCCGTAGCCACGCAGCTCATCGGCACGGCGACCTTCGCTTGGCGGAGAGTGGAGGGGATGAGGATGGGGTAGGAAGGGATTTGCGGATAAGGAAATGAATAAGGTAGGAAAGGACGGGGTAGAAGACGGTTTTTACGGTTTGCTTACAATAATCTCTTAATAAGTTTTAAAATATGAGCGAGGCGACGACGGCAGTAATCGTGGTCTGCAGTGGTAGCCAGTCAAGTGAACGATAAAAACCGGTCAAGTGAGAGCCGGATCCGTACCAAAAAAAGACGGACGGAAGTAAATGCGACGGGAAACATTATATCACTTTACATATTTATACCACACTTTTCTCTTTCTCACTCCCATGTGACGCAAACGAAGTTGCGCGGGTCAGCTAGTTATAGATATACGTCATACTATCGAATGTGATTTACTTCAGTATTTCCTATGATTTTAGTATGACCTTCATTGCCTTGAGTGATAATTCGAACTAATATTATTATGTAATTCTATCCATATGATTCATTATACAGGGTGAATTTTTGAAAAGGGCTTGGATGGCCAAATCCGAAACTATAAGGAATAGCCAAAAATGCTCAAAGGAGTCACGAGCCCGATTTTGATAAAACATAAAACCTCATCATTAGAATTTTGAAAAACCAATAATCTTAGCTGGGAATCGAACGCATTGGTTTTGAAAAAAAAACACACCCTATATTATTACACCATACGATAGTGTCGCTGATAAGGATCAAATTCTGCGAAGTAATGATATACGGCAAATTTAAGGAAAGTTTGGAATTTTAATAGAATTCATATTTCATGTACCTAAATTTTGTATCATAATTTGTTTCCTTCGAAATCCCAGAATAAATCGTAACTATTCCGTGTTTTAAATCATGCTCAGAATGATTCTTTGGAGAATATTGTAAACGGAATCAATAATATTATTAATATTGAATGCAGTACGATCCTTGAGGTCTCCAATCCAGCTATGTATTGAAAACAATGGTCTACATTTTGAACAATTAGTCAATTAACGTAAGGAAAATAAATTGTATTTTGTTAAAGATGAGCACTTTCCTTTAGTTTGCCGTATGACATTACTTCCCAGAATAAGATCCTTAATAGCAACACTATCGTATGGTATAATAATATAGGGTATGTTTTTTTTTCGATATCAATGGGTTCGATTCCTAGCTAGGATTATTGGTTTTTCAAAAATCTAATGATGAGATTTTAAGTTTCATCAAAATCGGGCTCGTGACTCCTTTGAGCATTTTTCGCTATTCCTTATAGTTTCGGATTTGGTCATCCAATCCCTTTTGAAAAATTCACCCTGTATATGACAATAACAACGAACCCAATAACTACGTTTAAATCCATGTAATCTATATTTAGCTTTATATGTTAAGGTCACTATGTACTTCCATAAATAGAATAATTTTAGAGTTTAATGGTGCTGTTAACTGTGCATTATTTTGAGTACATAATATTTAAATGTCTTTAGGTAATTTACACAGCCCTCTTTTTTTTACGTGTGGACAATCCGTCATGAATGCGATGTCGGAATCTTACCGACTAAAAACCAACGCATTCCGTACCTACTGACATACGCATAGGAGCCCCGGATAAGCCCTCGAAAGGATCTCACCAGGTTTGGAAGGATAGACCCAGGACAGCCCTCTTGCAGACATTAACATAATATAAGGTGACTAGGAGCAAGAACGGCTTTTTGATGGGAATCACACCTTTTTAGACAAAGGAGTGAGGAAAGGTAGGTATAGGTACTGCACTTTTTCCAGTTGTATGAGTAGTTTTTAAGATGTACCTACCTAAACCTTAGTTTCTTGAACACATTAAATAGATACGTTATATTGGAACTTTCTCATTCAACGCTGTCTAGCCCAAAGTAAGTTTATAGAATGACTAAAGTTGTACACAACTCTATAAACTCTATGAACATGCTTATATTTTTCTAAATACGTACATACACGCGTACTTATAAGAATCGGAAAACTCCCAAAACTTCACAACAAACATTGCAGATACCAAAAATATTTATTCCGAGCCGAGGTTGGAATCTATCCTAACGCTATCCCAAAGTAAGCTAGGAATAATCCGCTTGTGTTATCAGATCACGGATATTATGTAATACTTAAATAATATTAAATACATATTTATAATTACATAGAAACACCCAGACTCTTGAGACAAACGTTTATGGATTAAGCACAAATTTTTGCATACACTTACCAATATGCTACCGAGCTTGTCGTGCCGATAAATATAGTGTGAATTACATACAGTTAAAATATTCAGACATAGTGTTCATCTCTTTTATAATAACACTCACACTCCTATTACCATATCTGGTGACTATAAAACTTAATATCCGTCTGCTGGCGCCATTTTAGCCGAACCCAGTGACAGTAAACATTTCATATTCACATTATCTCAAAGTTAAGTGTCAGAACGTGAATAATATAACCATTTTCTTTATTTCCAGGTCCTTTGGTGCGCCGCCTCGTGACTGCGAAAAATGACTGGTATCACGTGACCGGAAGGTTTCTGAGAGAGGTGCTTTAATGTTTAGAAAGGATTTTCTACCTAGAGCGGTTCTTTAAAGTTAACAAAAAAGTCTAGTTGGTGCCGTGACTTAGTGATATCGTTGTTCATAAACTATTAATAAGTGATACCTATTTCGTTACGGTGAATGTGAATCAATAGTGTTACAATGATTTTTCAAGGGCCTCTTCTCTTCTACATACTTATAATGTAAGTATTACACATCTACTTTCATTTCTTTCATTTTCTGTCGCCCAACTAAAAATAAGTACGTATAAAATAATATTCTATGTTGAGATCCTCGAAGATTTTTATTACAACAAATTGTTTTTGGGTACATAAAACTTGAAGTTAAATAATCAGAATAATTCCAATCAATTTGTAAATAAATAGTACTAACTAGGTACCTCAGGATTAGTAGGTACCTTTTATGCAACATTTATTAATTTTAAATATATTTAAAAAATGCACAAAATATTTTACAAACACCGTAAGCCATTTTAAATGACCCGTATTTTATGTCGAATCTTTTTTAGGAAGATACCTACAGAAGATTCTACATTTAAAAAAGGTTCATTTAAACAGCTTGTCACCTACATCTTTTCACTCATTATTGATTTCAAGATTCATCGCACACTTCATGTTTGACCTCAGAATTCTGCACTACGTGCTGCAGTGCATCTGTTTCTTGGATTTCATTGCTGTTATGACCAGAAGATGCGTAATGTGGTGACTCCAAACCTCTATAGGTTAATGGACTTATTTCAATACGTGATATTTCTGTTAGTTTATTTAATCTGCCCAAAAAAATTGCATCTGAAATAAGCTTAGAAGCTATTGTATACTGACTTTCGCTCAAATGTTTTAACTGATAGCCAATAGATTTTCCAATAACCGTCCAGTAATCATTTGGTTCCGTTTTCTTTTGAGAAGCAGCTGTGTCTTCTTCGTAATTAGGTGATATTGAGAATCCTTTCTCCTGAATATCTGTTTCTTCAGTAAGTTTTGGTTGTGATGTAGACGGGTTTAATTGTCTATCACTATTTGCTAGTGTAATGTCATCTGTCACAGGCGTAGAATCTTTCTCTTCAACAGACTTCGGTAGAGACAAATTCTGCAACAAAGTCAAATTAAAATTCAATGAAAGTTGTTTGATTTTCTACGACATGCGATTAAAAATTGTTAATAAAGTAGGTCAATATTGACCTTCTGAAATAATTTCATTTTAAATTTTTGGCGCAAAATGGACGAAGACACAATGTCGACCATCCTTTCACCTCCACATCATTACCTACTTTAGACTTTAAGTAGAATCTGAATGAGTGTGGATGAGAGAAAGAATATATACCTATTTGCTTCTAATTATGACATATTGCTCTTACCTGTAATTTTTCACTATCTTTAACTTTATTAGAATCCGGAGTCTCCAAAAAATTTAAACTCTGGAAATACCAGAGAGATGGTGTATATTTTATTCCCCTTTTCTTTGCCAGTTTTACCTAAAAATAAATAAAACAACGTTTTATTTTATTTGTGGAAAAAAAATATTAACTAGCAGAGAAGTTAAGAAAAATTTAAGTGAGAAAGTCTGTGAAGTTTAGAAAAATATTTATTAAATAACTTGCAAGAACTTTGGGGTAAATTACTCGTTAACTATCAAACATATAAGTAATGTTCATTACAAGGAACCATCAAACCTTTGAGTAAAAACTATATTAAATAAATAAACAAATATTTGTGGACAATCTCACACATCATGTAGCCCAAATCCAAAGCCAAAAAGCTAATATAAGCTTGTGCTATGGGATCTAGACGACTGATAAACATACATATATATATTTCTAAATACATACATATAATACATAGAAAACACCCAAACTCCGAAACAATTGTGGGTCACACAAATATTTGGACCGACCCAGGGGTCACACAAATATTTGAACTGACCAAGGAATCGAACCTAGGACCTCCGGCGTGGTAGGTGGTATCACTACCGACTGCGCCACAGAGGCAGTCGGTAGTTTACAGGGAGGAATTGAAAGACGGTAGTTGGAGGGAAAGTACCCTTAACATTAATAATGCCAAGTTTTGTTGAAAGAAATCATTTCTTTATTTTCAAAAGTAAGTAAAACTGCATTCAAAGATTTTTGAAAAATCACCTGCTTGAGCTGGGAATCGAACCTTTGAGATTTGAAAAAAAAAAAAACATTCTGTATTTTATGATACCAACCGTAACAGCCTTTAATAAGGATCAATTTCTTTTAAACAACATAGTATCTTAAAATTAAGGAAGATCAAGTAAAATATTTTTGATTGTAAAGCTTACTCACTATCTGAAGAAAAAAAATAGTTTCTTTTTCTCGTGGAAATGAGAAACCTTCTCCTTGTTTGAAGTCGGTTGATAAAATGTAGGTTTAAGCGATATTTAACCTTATTAAACTGATCAATGTTCATTTGTTTTACCGGTATTCAATATAGGTATGTACCTACTTACAGAACGTCTACATAAAAATATCACAGTGTATAATTCAACGTAAATAGCAAAATAACACGTAAAAAGAATTCACAATAAAATATAAAGTTACCTTTCTCGATTCTCTGTAATAGGTTGTCCTCAAATTTTTCATTTTCAATCTCAGACCAGTCACCGAAGTATGTTTATCTAGTTGTTCTCTGTAAACTCGTGTAAGAATCTTATATCCATCACTCATCATACTTCTGTTGCCGTAGTTGAGATTATTTTTATCCCATAAATGTGGCATCCCCCTGTATAATTTGAAAATACGCAACCACGCTTCTCGTTCGGACAACGAGGACACCATTTTGTTTTATTTTCAAAATTATGACGTCAGCACAAACACAGCGATCGGTTGAAGCAGCGATGGCAGACTGACGCGCAACATGGCAACAAAATTGCCGTTAGCACGATAAACTCGATGACCTAAAAATAGAATCGTGTAGCTGCGCAATTTTGTCTTCGCGTTATAAGCATAATTATAGCCGATATCTTTGTGAACAATGTATAAAATTGCGCAATTCATTCGGCAATTGTAAATATTGACACCAAATACATAGGTAGGTACTATTAGGATTTATTGGGACTCTACATAAATATTTGTTGGCTATGTACCTATAATCTTTTGTACTTACGTTATCCCACCAAAAACATCCCTGTTGAAAAGGAGGCCAAGTTCCTATGGGCTAATTGTTCGCCTAAAAAAGGGTTGAAATCCAATCCAATGCCAAGTTTAGATGTACTTTAAATAATCTAAAAATATCTAAAATAATGTTACTTCTAAATTTGAACTTGGCAGGGTTTCGTGCAGTACGCAACACTTGATTAATTGTATAATTAAATTTATTATGTATATAATTAAATTAACCTGCCAAGTTCAAATTTAGAAGTAACATTATTTTAGATATTTTTAGATTATTTAAAGTACATCTAAACTTGGCATTGGATTGGATTTCAACCCTTTTTTAGGCGAACAATTAGCCCATAGGAACTTGGCCTCCTTTTCAACAGGGATGTTTTTGGTGGGATTTCAATACTTTTTTTCAAGAAACTGTACCTATTTTGTCTTTAATAAGCTTTAAAGTGTGCATTATGTATACATGACATTATTTTATACTCTCTCTCAACAAGACAAGCTCTCGAAAGGATGTCCCAGTAAAGGTCCATTTTGTTTCAATTATTATTTTTTTATGAAAATACAATGCTCGATATTCTGTGAGTATTTCAAGCGTCTACTGGTTGCCCTCATTACCTATTAACACATAGCAACGCGCGCCTTAGATAGTTCGCGTTGCTCTATAGTGTTATACAACGCGCGTCTTTAGACAGTTCGCGTTGCTCTATAGTGTTATACAACGCGCGTCGTTAGACAGTTCGCGTTGCTCTATAGTGTTATACAACGCGCGTCTTTAGACAGGTCGCGTTGCTCTATAGTGTTAACTATCCTTGTATAGATCCTCTACGGTAGGTACAGTAAATATTTCAAAAAGAGTTTGTGAACTCTATGTTTAATTTCTTTTTCAGAATATTGATGACATTTGAATAATGACATTATAAACACGATATCTACATCTACAACATAAATTGTGTGTTTGTACGTAAATTGTTTATACTGGAGAAGAATCTAAAATATGGACTATTTGTTTACCATTTCCTATGAAATAGCTATCTTTGAAATATTACACCTACCTAAAGTAATCTGCTGAAAGCGTTGTTCACTTTTTAAAGAACAAATATTTACGATGAAAGTCGAAAAATAAGTCAGTATGTGACCCGTATAATGTTCAATCATGGCGACACGAAATTAATTTCATTGAGCAACATTTGATTGTGCTGTACCTCCTAAAGTATTCATTTAATTTGCATGGTGTAAAGGGAATGAATGATCTTGATGAAATGGTCAAATTAACTAACGTATTTAAATTGTAAAGGATACCTTATTACCGAATATATAAGACAAAGTCGCTAAAAAACACGTTTGTTGTATGAAAGCCCCCCTTAAATATTATTATGTTTTTGTTTTCAGTATTTGTTGTTATAGCGGCAACAATAACACATAATCTGTGAAAATTTAACTCTCTAGCTATCACCGTTCATGAGATACAGCCTCCTGACGGACAGACAGACAGACAGACAGACGGACAGCGAAGTCTCATGAATTGAGTCCCGTTCTTTACCCTTTTGGTACGGAACCCTAAAAAGGATGACTCACGCTACGCAGTGCCGGGTCCGAGCCGAGTGCCGGCCGCAGCAAGGTCTATAGGTTATATATATTTTGTGTGAACAAACTCACGTTAAACCATAGATTTAGAATTTTTCGCGCTAAATCTACGCGTTAAACCGAGCGGCAACTGAGTGACAGCCGAACTACGGAAAGCGCTCATAAACAACTCGGTCCCGCCTCGGCTCGGCCACGGCCCGTTGCATGAATACAGTGCCACCGAGCTTCGCCCGAGCAGTCGTGAATGCAACCGGCTCGGTGACCGTGCTACGGCCGACACTCGGCTCGGACCCGGCACGGTCTAGCGTGAGTCATCCTTTAGAATGCTTGCTGATCTCTAAACTACTGGACGAATTTGATCCAAATATTTCACAAATATGAATAACAATATTCAATGTGCAGTATTGACTTTTCCATAATTTATATGTATAGAGAATTTGATTGACATTAATCAAAACATTGACAACATCTTTCTCAAATCTGATTGAGTTTTTAAACATGACATGTGTTAAAATAAAAAGTAAATTAAATCAAAAGAGTCCTCTCATCACTAAGAAGTATTGATACAAATTCGAATCGAAACCCCCCGAAGAAAACAATTGTTACCCCCTTTTAGCCTGTTCTGGAATGAATTTCAATAAAATACGAAACACATCTTCCATCAATTATGTTAGAGATGATTTATGCAAATTTTGAAGAAGATCCGACCAAGGAATCCTGTGGTCCCATACAAACTTTGTAACCCTTTTCCAACTCACGCTTGACCGATTTCTCAAATTTCTCAATTTTTCGGTAATCTACATATAACACCCGATCTGTGTGCCAAATTTCATAACGCTAGGACAATTGGAAGTGGCCTAGAGGTTTTGATGACCGGTCAGTGAGTGAGTGAGTCAGTCAGTGCCAAAATTAGCTATATTCACAGGGTCATATTTCAGGATCTACTAAAGCTACATCTATGAAATTTGGTACACTGCCTTAGTACTAGTATATGATTATGTACGTACAATTTTATTTCTGTACTTGCAATAGGCACTGAGCTACAGGGGGGTCAAAAGTGGGTCGAAGCGGTTCGTGTAAATAGAGTACGGCATGCGCTCGGCCTGTTGCTGGAACTTGGCCTGCGCACTGCCGTGCGCTTAGATTGATCTATATTGTTTTGTGAGCGGCAAAATTTATTTCTTGATAAGTTTATTTTACTAGAGCAAGAAAGATAACGTAAATTCTAATTTACGTGATCACTTTGTAAAATGCGATACCATAAATACCACCAAAGAGAATACAATACTACGTAAGAAATACCACTGCCACTATTGACGTCTACCTTTTTATTTGTGGTGAAATTAACTAATAACCTTTTTTACTATGCATTGGACAGGTCAAAGTCGATTGACTTTGACCTGTCCAATGCATAGTAAAACATAGGTCAAGCAGTATTATCATTTCTACTGAACCGATTTTAATGAAACATACAGCGATATTTAAGATAAAAAAATATCTACAAAATCCTTATAAGACAATTATGATCAAACTACTGAATTTTGCTCTAACCCCGAACAAATAAACAAACAAACAAAGAGACACGAAGAAAATAAATTATAGATTCGGACTCAGAAGCCCTAAATTACAGTATTTTTTTAAATTTATCTCGAATGTATCGTCACAGCAATTTTTTCTATTTTATTATAGTAGAGATTTCACCTATATTTATAAGTAGGCATCTAACCGACTATTTTGATTATTGTGCCTCAGAACTTTATTAACCCACCATCTGCGTGCAAATTTTGCATGGTGGTAATGCCTTGATCGTTCTTAGGGCTGTTAGATGATGACGTAAAGACGTCCATGAACCTATTTACTGCACAAAGTACACGATCTCTAGATTATTTACTCACTGAGCAGGTCGTTTTCCTCAAGGTATCTCAGGAGCTGTGTATTAATTACACGCTCCATCACCTTAGACAATAAGGAGGTGACGGCTATAGGCCTGTAATTGGCCGGGTCGGTCCTATCACCCTTCTTGGGCACCAGGATGCACATACGCGCATGGAATATGAAATATGAAAGCGTGAATGTCGCATGGAATATGAAAGCGTGAAAAGACGTGTAAGTACCGGACACAACTCTGGACCACACTGCTTAAGTACCACCGCGGGTATACCGTCCAGCCCACTCGGCTTATGAACGTCCAGAGAACGAAGCTCCCGTCGGACGTCCCGCTGCGTAAATTTAACTTCCGGCATGGAAGTTCCACACCACGGAACGTCCGGCGACACAGCACCCCCGTCGCTCATGGTCGAGTTAGAGGCAAATAGAAAACCCAGAAGGTCGGCCTTCTCCCTGGCACTATGGGCCAGACTACCGTCGGGTTTAAGCAAAGGTGGTAAACCTGACTGACAGAAGTTTCCCTCGGCAGCTTTGGCAAGCGACCAGAATTCACGACTCCCTGAAGGGTACCCTGCTAGCCGCTCACCAATTCTGCCGACGAAGTCGAATTTAGCCCTGACAATTGCTCTTTTGCTGGCCCTCGAGGCGGCATTTAATTTGCGTTTCACCTCAGAGATGTTAGGATCTGATTTTGCACGAGCCGTGGTCCAGGCTCTGTAGGCAGATTTTTTCAGCATCAAAGCTTCTCTGCAGAGCCGATTGAACCACGGTCGCTTTTTTGCTCCCACAGGGATCCAGCGGTTGGGAATGAAGCACTCCATGCCCTCCAAGATCCCCTCAGCGACTGCTGCAGTACGACGCGAAGAATTCCCGCAGTTCATCCCAGTCTGCTGACTTATAGTGCCACACATGTCGCCTCTCCTTGGGCCGAGGTGGTTCAGGCCTTGCGAGAGGCACATGCACCCGAATGATACAGTGGTCCGACGAACCGAGCGGAGCATCCACTGAGACGGTGTATCCATCCGGACGCGTTGTCAGCAGGAGGTCCAGAAATGCACTATGCTCGTTCACCTTGTCTGGTATCCTCGTATGGGATTTAACCAGTTGGGAGAACCCATAGGTCAGGGCAAATTCGTGTGCAGCTTTCCCCGCAAAGTTGGTCATCCGGGAGCCCAACCAGTCAACATGATGACCGTTGAAATCCCCCAGAATCACTATCTCCGCAGAGGGATACTGCTCAATCACCTTGTCAGTCGATTGTTGCAGGTGGTCAAAAAGGCGAACCGTGTCCGTGTTACCGCTGTGAGACCTGTACACGCACGCGTAGATCCGAGTGTGGCCCCCGTGATCCACACGCGCCCATAACGTAGACAGGTCCCTGTCTTCAAGGCTTGTAAGACGGCGACAGCAGACATCATCACGGACGTACATACATACCCCGGCTTTCGGCTTGAAGTTGTACTCAAGCTTATAGCCAGGGTACATTAAGTAAGATGTATCGCCCGGGCATGAAATCTGCGTCTCCGTCAAGAAAAAGAGTGTCGGCTTCGCAGTTTCGAGATATTGGTGGACTACGTTGAGGTTCTTGTGCATACCTCTTATGTTGCAAAGGTCCATGTAGAGTGCGGACGACGATGCCGCTGTGTGTACTGTTTTTCTTTTCTTACCTTTAGCCATGTTTTTTTGAAAAGAAAGGGGGGGGTTAAAAAAGTGAAGGGGTGCCTGTGTGCCGGTGGCGCAAGAGACTAAGCGAGACTCTAACTAACCAAAGGCAGACAGAGGCAGTGCGGTAGATCGGCTCGGCGTACGGAAGGGCCCCCGGTCCCCCCCTGATGCAGTGGCCGCGTCCACTCCGGTATCCTCCTCCGGCACGACCACAGCACCAGGGACTTTACACAGGCTGCTGGTTCAGCCTCCTGGGGCGGAGATTATGTGATCCCCAGGTTCGGGTTCCGTACAGCCTGCGGGCGGTCAGCGGTCAACCGTTTCACCGGGTCTCCCTGACCGCCGTACCAATATTCCGCGCCTCTATCTGCCAATGGAGACAGATTAAGCCTCTGGTCTATTATAAAGTATAAATTCTGTTTTCACTATAACTTCCAGGCTTTCCCTTGCATTCTCTTTGGCGGTGACAGACAGAATCCTCTCAGTGTACGCATTCTGGCAAAAACTCGGTGAACTGTAAATAAGATATCTAAAATCGAGGTGCTTTGTTACCGTTGCCACTACATTTGACACAAATTTAAATGCAAGACAACGTATTTTCACGCGGTGTGTACTAAGACGCCTTAATTTTCCACAGTTTGTTTGCCCAAAATGTTAGGACAAAGTTCGGTACACGTTTCTTAGTATTACTAAAACAACAAGCACAGATCACAAAGCAAATTAAACACAGTCTGGAGGTAAAGTAACATGACATGTAGAAAACAATCTCAGATTAACGAATTAATTAACAAACGTACGGGATCGTAATGGTATTTACTGACTACCGTATTTATCATTTCAGGAGATTAGAACGTTAGGATTTGCCTCTGTCGACGCCTTTGTAAATAAAGACATTTTTTTTAATGAAAAGGATAACTATAATAAAATACAAACACTTCCTTTATCATAACACTAGATGATGATGATGAAATTCGGTACCCGTTCCCGCTTCCCGTGGTAACATTTCCCCGGGATGAAAAGTAGCCTGTGTGTTATTCCTGACTATAAGCTATCTCTGTACTAAATTTCAGCTCAATCCGTTCAGCTGTTAGAACATGATTGAGTAACAAACATCCAAATATCTTCACAAACTTTCATATTTATAATATTAGTAGGATTGTTTAGCTAGCCATTTAGCAGGAGCTTTAACGTCTCTTTTGCTGAGTGTCAAGCTATCTTTATCTTATAATCCGCGCGCGATAAGAATGGGAAGTGAACTTTCAAAACCGAGACCAGTGCCGTCCACCAGCCCAGTCACTGTCATTTTCAATTTATTCTTTATTTATGTCTTCTGAGATGGTTCTAAA
The DNA here is from genome assembly GCA_933228765.1 of Miltochrista miniata. Lineage (NCBI taxonomy): Eukaryota > Metazoa > Arthropoda > Insecta > Lepidoptera > Erebidae > Miltochrista > Miltochrista miniata. Next base: position 18,697,272 of record OW121765.1, read on the forward strand.
TTTGGTAGTCATGATTCAAATGATTATGGCACTAATATTGATTGAGCTCTTTAGGTGCTTAGAGGTAAATGGTGCCTTTTTTCAATGAATTCGAATCAAACATTCTAAGACACATGAGGGAAAGCTTTTAAAGGTAGATGTTTTGATCAGTTATTATAGAAAATTTAATAGCGGTTAGCGGTTATGCACGAAACAAGGAGTCACTGAGAGTAAGTAGGTATTATTACATAATAATTACTACAATCATTTCTAATATTGATTGTTTCACACCCGATATCCTTCTGTGACTTTTGGTAGGTACTGTATGCTGTCACAAAGTCAATTTACATTGAGTAATTGCGTGTTTCGATATTTATTAATGGTGAACTGGGCTCATTGTGGGCGATCCGGATTAGACCTGGTTCAGCGCATTCTGTGTCGTTTGAAACCAGAGCTACCTCTTTCCTAACTTGTAAGAGAAATGCACAAAATGTGTTTAATAATGTTTACTCATTTATCAACCGCTTCAAAAGCAAGTAGGTTCAATCTAGAATGCAAATGGTGAAAGACTTCATTAATAGTTGACTCGGATTTCCTAATAATTTATATCGATATGGCTAAATTCATAGCTTGTATATTTATTACTTTACCACTATTATATTATACTGCTTACTTATATTATACTACTATTATATAATATTATACTGTTACCTTTTTCTACAGCCGTTGTACGAATTACAATGGGTTCTGGAGATATATAATATAACATTAGTAATATTTCATGCTTCTACATTCTCTCTTCACAGGTTTATCATCTAGATATCTAATAAACTTGCACTATTAATTTATTTCACTCAGCAATCGCCCTGCGTTGCTAAGATAAACCTATAACTAAATAGTATTAGAAATTTCTAACTGTCATAATATTGGTCATAGGTACAATTTCATCATTCTCAACACATTCAACTAATCAATACCATGCCTGGCCTATATGCCGATATTAATTTATGGCCATGTTATACTTTATTACGCAAACGCATGAAGCGTCACACAAATCAATTTATTTGTCATCACTGGTTCTAAAGCCAAATTCAACAATGGCAACATATAAACATATGTCAATGTTGCCATGTCTGCTCACCTAAATAAGTTAATTTAATCACTGTTAAATACTACAATGCTTGACTAATGCGCGACTATTATAGGTGTATTGAAAATAGTTTAGGAAATAGATTACATTTCCTGTACAACTAATGGTTGGTTACAGGTATTGTGATATTCGTTGGTAAGTTCATTGAATGAGTTAGGTACCTACTAAGAAACGTTCTGGATGCTACTAATAAAGCTACAAATATGTTGACATAGGCGAAGCCGTAGTTGCATTACTGCTCGTTCGCTCTAACTTTGCCGCTCGGCTCCATACTAAAGTCGAATTTATAATTAGACGAAGAAAATTGACAGCAACTAATGTCACTTCTTCATACAATGTTGCGTGGTATTCTCTATGACGAAGTGACATTAGCTACTGTCAATTTACTTCGTCTAATTAACAATTCGGGAATACGCCTCTACGCCAGCGGCAAAGTTAGAACGAACGGGTAGTACTAACATATTTTTTACAGTAATATGATAGTGAAATATTGAGTTCCTGGCGTTAGCATCTAGCACATTGAAAAATCTACCTATATTATTATTACAAATAAACACTTCTACTGCTCGTTCGCTCTAACTTTGCCGTTTGGCTCTATACTAAAGTCGAATTTTTGATTAGACGAAGTAAATTGACAGCAACTAATGGCACTTCTTCATACAATGTTGCGTATTTTCTATGACGAAGTGACATTAGCTACTGTCAATTTACTTCGTATAATTAACAATTCGGGTATACGCCTCTACGCCAGCGGCAAAGTTAGAGCGAACGGGTAGTATTTTATTTATTTGTATTCTATAGATAGATGCGTGGCTTATGTGCATTCCTTAGTCTTGCAGGAACGAACGAATAGACATAATTTATTTGATACTTGATTCGCAAACTTTACTCCTTTCTGTATGTATCTCGGGTGTGTTAAACGTGCATTGAAAAGACCTTTAAACTGGGACTTCTATTTGATTTCATTTTGACAAACTTCTGTGACGTAGGCTTGACTTAATGAACTTTGCTGTATCATTTATCTTGTGGTATTTTAATTGTGCCATTTTAACTCAGCGGTCACTATCAGTTTTTACTATGAGCGGTTTAGTAGGTACTTGGTATTTTATCATAAACGGAGAAAATTAATAATTACTGTAATATTGATAATTATAGTAATTCACATAAAGGGCTGAGTACTTAGAGAAAGTTCTTTAAGAGACTGATGTTGAAACCAGCAATTTCGGCCATTAGGTTATTTTTCTTTGATTTCGTACCAAAATGGTAAAAGAAAAGATTGTATTTACCACGTTATTCGGGAAGTTTTTAGCCTATTTACTATTAACACAGTAAGATAAACAACAACGATCCTCAGTCACTCATGTACTTTGAAAAAAATTCAATGTCAGATGCCTTTGCGTTTTCATTATATGAATGTAATATTTTAACATGCAGATTAATGACATGCGTCATAACAATAAATCCAATAATAATTTCGTAGGCTTCTTAGTTCTTTATATAGGTTATTGCTATTACAAAAAGAAAACACTTCACACAAACGCGCTGGTAATTTATTGATGTTAAAAGGCGTCTGGGCATAGTGGTAATACAATTTGAACTTGAACTAAATGTCAGAGTAAAGTGAACATGCTTTTTCGAAGATTTAAAGCGTACTCGTAGACTGAAGGTTAGTTTCTGAGTATGTAATAGGTAGTAAATTACTGCGTTTGGGTCATCAACTAATCATCAATGACATTTTGTAAGAATCGACTTTTGTAATTAGTTGAGAATTTTATTGAATGTTGCAAATTCAAGTGACAAAATTATTGGATATTTTAAAAGCCGAGGTCAACATCTTAATACAAATTTAATGAAATTTGGTTACTTACTTTAATATGGCGATAAACAAATTAATTTATTCTTTTGTAAAATTTAGGAAATACCGCCGTAATTTAAGCAGATTCATCGCGATAGTTAATCATCGCCCAATAAAGGCTAATGTGGAGCCCAAATGGTGTAGTGCCAATCTCTACTATTATAAAATTGTAAAAATAGCGGTGACGGTACATTCACTACATTAAGGGGTGTGGAAGCACCTGTTAAAATAAGGCCTGCCATGATTGTCATTCACGAGAACATAGTTCTTCAAAAAATATTTCAATCATCAATCAATCGATCAATCTATTTTACTACATAATAAAAATCTAAGACATTATAATACAGCTTCATTTTATTAATCCATAAGTATGCAAACATATCTATAATTGAGAGCTTTCGACACCTTCTTCAAACTTTAATAGCAAAATGTTATAGTACCCATAGCAAGAAAACCTAAAACTGCAATAATGAACATAATAATCTAGAACCGATATTAAAAAGAAAAAAGACATAAGGTCACCTGGTAATATTATTCTATCACTAAGTAGAAGACAATTTTACAGCTGATGAAGATTGTCTATGATACACAGACGATATTCAAGGTGTTTACAACCAAAAAAACTACATACTATTCAAATATCATGCTTTTTAAGAGGTTTTCATCCATCCATCAAATCAATGTTAATCAAAACGATTTATTATTTAAATTTATTAATCAATTGCCAAGAGTGTCAATTTTATTATTTCACCTTGACCAAGACTTTAATAAGGCGCTATGTTATAAATCAACAGGAAATAGAGAAATCATTACAATGGATGACTCAAATGTTATTTGTTATAATTATGAATTCATATAAGTTATAATTATTGTGTTCAAGTTCAATATCAACCAACAACCAATCATTAGTTAACCATTACAATCATGTACATGTACAAACATCAACAACACTTCAGTTATTAACAGACCAAAGTTGACGTTAATGATTATTAAATAAAGTTTAATACAAAATTATTTATTATCTGTGATAAATCGGTAACTATTAAAGAATGTGAGCAAGAGCTGTCAAGTAGTGTGCATGTACACATGAACCGACTGAATACGTGATAAAATTATTAATTATAATTATTAAAGGCTAAGTGTGAGAGTTGATTAATGGCTGTACGATAAGAGATTTAACTTGTTCAGCTGCGCACGAGTTGAATGGTGGCGTCCATGACTGCACAAGTTGACTAACACCTATTCATAGAAAATATTTTTAGTTCCAATTAAAGCGAAGATGATACAAAACCATTTCCTATATTAAGAAACGTACAAACATATATCGAAAAACTTGTTTGCTAGTTTTCAAAAGTGGCGTTTACTAATAAAACAACAAAAGATGAAATTCTTAAAATATACTCCGCTGATTGAAAAGGGGCAATGAAGTTTTATAATCCGCCTACAACACACGCGTTAAATATTACTTGTCATTCAGATGAGGAGCAACAAACACTTTTATGGAATTAGTTTTCTGTTCCATAACATCATTCATAGAAGCTTAAAGAAAATAATAGTGTTAATTAACTAAACACCGTGCTTAATAACACCACAAAGCGCTTTGTATTAAAGAAACTCCTTTCTAAATATGGGTTTGCTTTCTGTTTAACTATGGTGGCCTATATCGGATAGTACTTTTATGAACTGATGTTAGATAAACTTTGTTCATGCCTTTTTATGATTCTCATAAATAGTTATCTAATGAAAAGTCAAAATACTTACCATTTGTGAAATACTCAAATGTACTGACGATTTTTTCGAACAAAATATTACAAAGTTAAACCAAAAATACTGACTTGCACACTAATTATGCACACTAAATAAATCAAATTCAATATACTGTTTAAAGGTGTATGCAGAACTATTTTACTGAACAGATCACTATTATCAAAATCGTATATCTAAAAATTCCTTAGCTCAACAAACTTATTAAAACTTTTTTTAAGAAAACCATCGCCTAATTTACTTTTATGAACATCTTTTATTCTAATTAAAAACCCAATTTAATCAGTCATCTTTACAATATTAAATTTTATTTATCAAAAAAATAAAAAACTAACCTAACTTAACCTATTCCGTTATAAGATTGTAAAATTTTGAGTGCAAGTTAGTATTTTTGATAAGCAATTCGTATTTTTGTTTAGCAAATCTTATAACCGGTGTACGAACGAAATTTTTGGTTTAAATTCGATAAAAAAGGTCATCTCGTTTTGTGTAAAATTTTAGTTTTTTAAGTAGGACATGTTTAGTTTATCAATTGGTTTTTAGGGTTTCGTAGCCAAATGGCAAAAACGGAACCCTTATAGATTCGTCATGTCTGTCTGTCGGTCTGTCCGTCCGTGTGTCACAGCCATTTTTCTCCGAAACTATAAGGCCTATGCTACTGAAACTTGGTAACTAGAGGTATTTTGTGAACCGCATTAAAATTCTTATATAAAACTAGGACAAAAGTAGTAAATTTTGGGGGTCCTCATACTCAGAACTGAAACTCAAAATTTTTTTTTCATCATACCCAGCCGTGTGCGGTATCTATAGATAGGTCTTTAAAAATGCTATTGAAATTCCCAACATCATTTTTTTCTAAAATGAATAGTCTGCGCAAGAGACACTTCCAAAGTGGAAAAATGTGTGTCCCCCCCCCTCTAACTTCCAAACTAAGAGAATGATAAATCTAAAAAAATTATATGATGTACATTGCCATAAAAACTACCAACGAAAATTGGTTTGAACGAGATAGAGCTGGTAGTTTTAGAAAAATCACTACCACTGCGAACGTGTTAAAACATCAATCAAAGTTACAACGAACTATAAGAACTTTTATATTATGTTACTTGCTGCTACGAAACCCTTCATGAGCGAGTCCAACTCGCACTTGGCCGGTTTTTTTTTCACAGCAATAGATTTTCTGGTTTGCGTTCAGTAAATTAGTGGAGTTACCTGGTGTGCAGAAAAATTAAACAGATGTGCATTTAAAAATATCCCATTTAAAAATATCCCATTCGAAAATAGTAAGTATAAGTTTAAAAACCGGCCAAGTGCGAGTTGAACTCGCCCATGAAGGGTTTCGTTTTTTTTTTTTTTTTTATACTACTTAGGTGGCAGACAAGCTTACGGCCCACCGGAAGGTTGGTAACCGTAGCCTATAGACGTTTGCAACACCAGAGGCGCTACACACGCGCTGCCGACCCGGGCGCAGGTAGTGACGACCCACAGTTGAAATTATTCAAGCCGCCCGTAAGGCCTTCAACTTGGCTTAACGACTGTCATTTTACTGACAACCGGGACCAACGGCTTATCGTGCCTTCCGAAGCACGGAAACGCTCGTAAATAAATGTCACAAAGTGGTCCACGTGGTGGTCACCCATCCATGTCCAGCCATAGTAAATGTTGCTTACTGCAGTGATCGTTTACAGAACACTGAGTCCGCGGGGCCACGAGCGCTTCAATAGCAGCAAGTAACTTATTATAAAAGTTCTTATAGTTCATTGTAACTTGGATTGATGTTTTAACACGTTCGTAGTGGTAGTGATTTTTCTAACCGAAAATTGCGGTTTATGACGTATTAAAAAAAAACTACCAGCTCTATCTCGTTCAAACCAATTTTCGCTGGTAGTTTATATGGCAATGTACATGATACATTTTTTTTAGATTTATCATTCTCTTAGTTTAGAAGTTAGAGGGGGGGGGGGGGGGACACACATTTTTCCACTTTGGAAGTGTCTCTTGCGCAAACTATTCACTATAGAAAAAAATGATTTCAGGAACCTCAATAGCATTTTTGAAGACCTGTCTATAGATACCCTACACGTATGGATTTGATGAACAATAAAATTTTGAGTTTTAGTTCTGAGTATGGGGACCCCCAAAATTTACTGCTTTTTTTCTAGCTTTATATAAGAATCTTAATGCGGTTCACAGAATACATCTAGTTACCAAGTTTCAATAGCATAGGCCTTATAGTTTCTGAGAAAATTGGCTGTGACACACGGACGGACAGACAGACAGACAGACAGACAGACATGACGAATCTATAAGGGTTCCGTTTTTGCCATTTGGCTACGAAACCCTAAAAATCCACGATAAAGTGCTTCAGGAGTTGATATTGGGATAATTTTGTCGCGACTTTTATCATCATCTGTACTTTGGAGAATAGTACCTACTTGCTGAACCCTGGGCTCCTTACAAAAGATTTTAGATACAATAGGGAAAACTCTTGGAAAGTAAACTAGGCTAATCAGAAATGGTAAAGTTTTAAAAGAACATGAGCTTGTGCATAAGTAACGCAAGAGAATACCCTGTTGCTAAGATAAAATATATGACGACATTTGGAGATAAGTGTCACTGTTACGTTTGTGTGATGATTGTACTGACGTCATAATGAAGGTATGATTGTTTTTCGAACTACTTACATAACATTTTTTGAAGTGGATACTTCTAGGCGATAGCTACATAATTATAATATTCGTATATTCAATACCAACATAATTCTATCCACATAAAAATTTTGTGGTCGTCATAATAAAATCAGTTACAGTACCTAGTAGCGGCTTAAATATCAATAAATCATGATAATAACAAGATGTTTAACGGTGTCTAATATTAATGATATACTACTTGCCATGGATGTTTTATAGCTTTAATATTATACGTAGGTAATTATTATTGAATATATTTTATTCAGGATAATTGTTTTGGAATTCTTCATCGTTGATCCGTGTATAATTAAATAGTATAACAAAATTACTATGATCGGTATTTGATATAAATTGCCCTTGTGTTATGTCGTTAATTAATTAAATATCGATCGGAGATCGATAAATCTGAACTTTTAGATATGACTCTGATAATTGATCTAATTAAGTATGCTATAGATCAATATTTTGATCCATCCTAACACCTCGAAGCTCTGGGGTCCGTTTTGGTTGTCTATTTCGACACCAGTGACAGCGAGGTTCGTCTAACCTAACCAACTTAATGCCTATACCATAGCCTGGTTCTTCAGCCATATGTTGCACCTTTTACAGTTGAAGTTGTAGTAGAAGTCTGGATATTTTGATGGCGACACAAGCACACAATGATAACATCATTGGACTAAAATTGTGAACTTTGTTTTTATAGATAACAGCTAAGTCACAGTACCGTAACGATTACCTTAGTTCTTGGCAATTGTGATTAAACAATTGCCAAGAACTACGGTCACGATAGGTGGGTAAATATAGACCTAAAACTCTACGGATATTTGTCACTTGTTTGCTATAATTTTGAACACTTTTAAAAAGCGAATTTGTAGATTATTTTATTTATGAGAATTATTATTAAATTGATCATAGGGAATTAACGGTTTTCGACGTAATTTAAACGTATGAATTAAGTAGATATCAACATAAGCAGTTAAGTGAAGTAAAGTATGTACTCCTTTCTTTATTTAAGCGAACCAGACACTATCAATATCTAAACAGATCTAATATCATGTCATTTTACTGACACTGTAAAGTCCGCTATGAAAGACAAAGCGACCAATAATTTTCATAGTCATAAGGAAGTGGCCAATCCAATATTTATGCTATCAAAATATTAGTGCTGGAAATAAGTTCGCCAGTTGAAGCCGATGAGGCGTGTGAATGTGGACATATTGGTTTTATTACCAAGATGTTGTCTGTGAGTAAATTAAGTCTAATGCAATAGCAATGTATTTGAGTGCTCTTTTATTGATTACGTTTTAGAACTAATAGAAAATCTGGAAAGTCAATCTATACTAATATTATAAAGAGGAAAGATTTGTTTTTTTTTGTTTGTTTGCTTGTTTGTTTGTTTGTAACGAATAGGCTCCGGAACTACTGGACCGATTTGAAAAATTCTTTCACTGTTTGGAAGCTACACTCCTTGCGGTGAACATAGGCTATATTTTATTCTCGTATTCCCACGGGAACGGGAACTACGCGGGTGAAACCGCGTGACGTCCGCTAGTACTTTATACATACTTTAGCTTTGCCATTTGTTCGGAGCTTTGATGGCACATAATTTTTCTTTTCTGTTTATTTTAAAACTAGCAGACGTCACATGGTTTCACATGCGTAACTCCCGTTTGCGTAGGAATATGGGAATAAAATAAAGCCTTAGTTACTCAAGGTGAATGTAGCTTTCCAATGGTGAATGAATGTTTAAAATCGTCGCAGTAGTTTTTGAGTTTATTCATTACAAACATACACACACACAAAAATATATTTTTTTTCCTCTTTATAATATTAGTGTAGACAACACTAGTACAAGCAATTTAACTAAAGAAGTAACAGAGTTTATAGGTAGCTGTTGGTTTTGTTTGGTAGGTAGACATTATTGTTTGTTCATCCTACACAGTTGTGATGAACCCAGTCACTCATCAGCGATCTCTTTTTAACGTACTCCCACCTACTGGTATGCACAAACGCGTTAAAGTTTTTTCTGGAGCTAGGAATAACCAAAAAATAATAAACCTCATTTGGAAAATCTCTATGTCTCATCTCTACGGTCCAATACAAACCCTGAAATCTGGGTTGCTCTTTAAAACCAGATTTCAAAAATTTCTTTGGATTGGATGCATAATTATGTAAAATGAACTAAAAACTGAATTGGTAGGTTGTTAGAATAGTATTGAAATGAAATGAAAAAATCTTTATTCATATAGGTCACAATGTAACGCTTATGAACGTCCAAATGATTGCTTCTACATTTACATTTACTGCCAGATTCGCAAAGCAATAGGTAGAGCTGGAGAAAAAAAGAACCTGGCAATTAAACTCCAGCCACTCTTTTAACATCCAGTAGGTAATGACAAATCATTCAACAACTACAGAGGTGTAATTGTTGAATGATTTGTGTGATGAGATTTGTACACGCGGGTTTTCATTAAGCAATATCCTTTTTTAAACAAAACTCGTCTAGGTAGGTACATAATTTTTTTTTTTTGAGTGTTGACTTGGAGCGCCTTAAACCCACGCATTTTTATCATCTATATAGTCTTGAATTGTATAATATGCCTTGCTACATAATTTGGCTTTAATGGTAGCTTTGAATTTGTTTATTGACAATAATCTAGTTTCTTTGGGAAGTTTATTATAAAACTTTATACATTGTCCGACAAAAGAACTGCTTATACTGTGTAGACGAGTAGCATGTAAAACAAGATTATCTTTATGCCTGGTATTTACATTGTGTATATCACATTTTTTTAGAAATTGGTCCTTATTTTTATGCACATAAATTAAATTTTCATATATGTATTGTGAAATAACAGTTACAATATTAATTTCTTTGAATTTTTCTCTTAGAGAAACTCTAGGACCTAGCTGGTATATTGCTCTCACAGCTCTCTTTTGTAATATAAATATGTTATTGATGTCCGCTGAATCTCCCCAGAGAAGAATTCCGTATGACATAACACTATGGAAATAACTGAAATAGACTATTCTAGCCATTTCAACATCAGTGAGCCGTCTAATTGTTTTAACTGCATATGCAGCAGAACTTAATTTACCTGACAATTTTTCAATATGCGGGCCCCAGTGCAACTTCGAGTCAATTGTAATGCCTAAAAATACTGTAGTCTCCACAGAGTCCAGCCCGGATCCATTCAGTTGTACATTGGTCGCCACCTGTCTCACATTAGGTGTCGAAAACTTTATTACTTTAGTTTTTTTATCATTTAAAAGAAGGTTATTAACGCTAAACCAATAAACAACTTTTGAAAGTGCACTGTTAACATCGTCATTACAAGGGGCTTCCTTCTGCGCACTCTTAGATGTGGATTGATCTCCCTGCCTCGGTTCTCCCAAATTCGTACTTCAAAAGTGGTCTTAGAAGGATTGTACAGCGTCAGCAGCGCTAGTGTTGCGCCTCTGTTGTTGCTATATATGTATAAGCTGCGGTGACCACCGGTGGATTTGGTAGGCCGTGTGCTTGTCAGCCACCATAGTGGTATAAATAAAAACAATAAGTAAGTATATAATATAATTGTGTAAATAAATTATAAATCTTTGATAGATATTTGTCCGATAAATTCAAATTTATATGTAGAGATTATTACAGAAAGCATATAAATCGTCTCATTAAACTCCCATTACAATAATAATATTTCTGATAACCTTTAAACGTCATATACTTGCATAATAAAAGAATTTGGCGCTAAAATACGGCGTGTAGCAAATTAAAAATGTATCATGATGATGCATGCGGACATTGACATGTCAACTTGACACTGCGTGCTAGTTCAACGACTCCTTTCAAATCTCAAACTAGACGTCAGCGACGAGCGGGGCGATTACGATTGCGGTGAGAGCAAGGCGCAGGGGTCCACAAGAGTTAAAGTATGAATCCGAACTCGACCGCAAGCAGCACTGCTGTCGCCGTAGTACCGCGACCGCACCACTGGTACCCATACATTTTGTATAGATTTATATTAGAATACATTCCGAACTCGGCAGCAGTGTTACGATGATGGTCGACTCGAGTACCTAACTCGAGTTAACTCGAGTTGGGCGTAACTCGAACCCACTCGAGTTGAATTCTCTCTGACTCGAGTTTGTAAACCGAAGACATGGAGCGAAATTTGCCGATCATTTGAGTGAGACTATGTTCAATATTTATCATTATTATTTATTTATTTATCATTTCATTCATGCAGTCATAACAAAGTTCAACAAACAAGTGTCACATAGGTACATGTAGATTCGAGGTTAACTTTAAACTGCCGGTTATTGTAGTAGATTTTCGTGTTTTATGTTCTGTTTTTGAAAAATGCCGGGGTCTTAAAAGAAAATCTTTAGTTTGCTGCATCAAAATGTAAAATAATGTTAGTCTGACTTTATTTTAAAAAAGACTACTACCTACATAGTTTTATAGTTTTAGTAATAATAAGTATAAATATTTTTTTAAATTAAAATTCAAGCCAAACTACATAAATAAATGATTCTATTTCCGACAATTATTTTCTTTCTAACTTTAGTTAGTATAACTCTCCTAATACATTAAAAAAAATGAAAGAATTGAAACAGAAAAAAATATCAATATACTAAATGCAAAATGGATAAAATGCAAAGCTGAGGGAATAAACTGGTAAAAAATTCAAGAAAAGCATTCACTTGTCCATCCAGTTAACTCGAGTTACGGAATTCGAGTTCAACCCGAGTTATGTGAATTTTAACTCAGGTTAAATCGAGTTTTGTTTTTTCCGAGTTGGTACATCACTATTAACGACTGCATTGCAGCGACAGCATTGCTGCGCGGCACTGTCGCCTTGACGTCGACGTCATAGCCGCAGCTCTAGTAGGTGGTACGAAACTAATTTATCTGATTCAAAAGAGGAAGAATGAATTGACTTTAATGCATTCATATCCTCCCCTTTATGTAATATATTGTAAAAGTTAGTAAGATTAGAGTTTATGAGTTAGACATGTGGAAGAAAAACACCACGTGCAGCGCGACACTGCTGCCGCGCATGCGCTCGCACGCAGGTAAACCGCGCTCTGTGCGTTTGTTATCGTTTGTTCAAAGTTGCACTCTGACGCTGTGTTCTTACTGCAATCGCCGTCGCCCCGCTTGTCGCTGACGTCCCGTTTGAGGCCACAACACATTGAATGTCCGTAGCCAAAGAAAAAAGAACTATAAAATATTATTAACTCATCAGCATATCTATTATTGTGTATGACTTGATATTTCTGTTCAAACTTTTTTATTTAACTTTTGTAAGATTTCAAGTGTTCCATTTGGGTGAACTCGTTTTTTTTTTTTAAAAAATCAATTAGTAAGTTGGGCACAGGTAGTCCAAAGCAGATGTAGTACAACCTTCGAGGAAGGTTTATTCGAGTAATAAGCTTTCGATCATTATTTCATTAACAAACAGCAACAAAAAAACATGTTACAAAAATCTACACGAACATTTTTTTATCACTTCTGCTCCATCATTTTATTGATACTTCATAGGTCAAAGACCAACTTGACACATTGTTGCTGCAAAGAAACATTTTTTTCCCCTCTACCATGAAAAGTGTCATCACATTGTATCTGACCTTTTTTTTCCCTTCCACAAGGACTGTCTTTCTACTCCACCACAGATGTTACCGTTATACATATATTTCGAACTAAGCAAACCTCTTATATCATTAAGATTGAATGTAATGACCATCATATATTATGTCATGTACCTATTACACTCTTTAGATAACATAAGTAAACTGTCTTATATTGCAGATCTTTCATAGTATTTTTTGCGGTCTGTAACGAAGTCAAAAGATAAAGGGATAATCATACTGAATCAAAAATCTACACAAAAGTTATCAAATGGCGCTAAAAAGCTATAAAATGATCATTTTACTGCTTACAAACAACTCGTAACAGGCCCTCAGGCAGAGTGCCTAAGTACACGTATCGCTTTATTTAATTTAAATATTTGGTTTTCACACGAACTTTCGAATGATTATTACATCATTATTTGGTTGTTTGCCTACAACTACCTGTTGATGTGACATAAGCGATTCACCGCCCTTATAAGAGTCCGATTACACTTGTCTAGTTATTCTTCGATTATAATTTATATTCTTACAAAATAATAGTTTTGTATTTTGATTTTATATTTCATATTCATTATCAAATGTAAATTATGCTTCAAGATAGTTTTCTAATGTATTTGGGAATATGCCACCACTCGTCGAGTAAATAGTAAATATTGACACATGTACAGCCACAAAGTTTTAAGATATACCTACATCAGTTGCCATCTGTCAGAATTTATACTATAGTCTACGTGTAATTCATGAGAGGAAGACCCAAAAATATGCGGAGAAGAGTTCATAAGTTTAAAAAAATAGATAAGTATCGTATCCATACTAATATTATAAAGCTGAAGAGTTTGTTTGTTTGTTTGTTTGTTTGTTTGTTTGAACGCTAGGATCTCAGGAACTACTGGTTGGATTTCGGAAATTCTTTTACAGTTTGATAGTCCATCTATTGAGGATGGCTATAGGCTATATAACATTACGCTAAGGCAAATAGGAGCGGAGCAGCAATCAAGAATGTTTCGAAAACGGGGAATATTTTTTACCGTCTGAGAGCTTCCGAAGCGTACGCTGCGTAAATGGTTAAAGTTACGTAAAAATTGTGTATTACAAAATTGTTTCTCTTAAAATGTTCTAAAAAAAAGTCCGCCGCAGCATATGTCTATCTTTTAAGGTTCGCCCACAATAACCTAATTTTTCTATCTCTTAAGGTCCGCTCACAATATTTTAAAACCGAAGAGTTTGTTTGTGCTACGATCTCAGAAACTACTGGTTGCATTTCAAAAAATATTTTACAGTTCATTAGTCAATTTATTGAGGATGGTTAATGACAGTATAACATCACGCTAAGACGAATAGGGGCGGAGCAGCCATGAATAATGTTTGGAGAACTAATATTGAAACCGACAAAAAGATTATGATAAACTTGGTATTGGTAAAAAGTTCGAAGAATGCTTATCCTCTGTGCAAAAAAGAAACAGTTTGGTTATGAGAAATATCCCCTTCGATCAATCAGTCAATTTATAATTTTTTTGTCTTTCGTTTTGAAAACAAACCGTAGAAAGAAATAAGTATGAATTTATTATTTTCATCAAATTGAACAGTGTGTACGGCCCCTAACAAATATTTGTACCTTCATTGTATATTGATAAACAACACGAGTGCGCCGATACTTAGGACCTTTACTTGTAAATTATCGGAAAGCAACTGTCATTGGCCCATTGAGAAAAAAGGTTCTTATTTTGTAAGTCAATTTTATTGTTCTGGGAACTATTTCTAGCCGAGTTATAATGAAGTTGTATGAAAAGGGACTAAAGGAACGTCCAAACGCAGTACGTATTAATAACCTAATTTATGTCACAAACAAATTAATTTTTAACGGCTTTGAAGAGAAACATTACTCACAATGAGTAGTCTACAATTTGTCAAGAACAAATTATGATTCTGGTAATAGCATTTATAAAGATGGCCGGCCACACATCTCGTCAGATATCGTGCAGGCTAAGGTTGCTTTTCCACTAGAGATGTGCTATGCTACGTTGCTATGGATGCGTTTGAAATCCACCAAGCACATTCGTCCACAAGTTACGTTGACAGTTTGTATTGTCAAACTAGCGAACATCACGCGGTTTTACCCGCGTAGCTCCCGTTCCTGTAAGGGAATAAAATAGAGCCTATGTTAACCGGGGATTGTGTAGCTTCCCAACAGTGAAAGAACTTTTTTAATTCGATTCAGTAGTTTCGGAGCCTGTTCGATGCAAACAAACAAACAATCAAATCTTTCCTCTTTATAATATTATTATACTTAGATAGATTGTACAATATCAAACGCATCCATAGCAATGTAGCGTAGTGGAAAAGCACCCTTAAGCCGTTACTTGGATTAATTAAACGATGGAATGTCTTTTAAAATAGTAGAAGCTAATCCTACTACACATTCTTAGTAAGTAATAGTTTTATGTCATCAAAGCCACGATACATACGAGTGCTATTTATAAATGTGATACGGTTGCGAAAGTATTTATTCAAGTTCTGTACCGAAAATACCCACGATTGTAAAGATCAAATACAGATTTACGAACTTAAATCCATAATCCTCATAAACTAAACCAATCTGTAAACTAAATAAATATTAAGAATATATTGATAACTAGCTGATGCCCGCAGCTTCGCCTGCGTGAAATTTGGTTCCTACACTGTCTCAAACCTATCTCTGTAGGTACCAAATTTTAGCCAGATCCGTTCAGCCGTTACAGCGTGAAAGAGTAACAAACATCCACATTCACAAACATTCGTATTCGTAATAGTAGTTAGATAGATAGATTTCTGATCAACAAATTCATAATACATATTATATGAGTTATGTAAATTTATTTATTAAATACATTTCTTAATTCATCGGCTAGACTACTACTTGACTTAACTGCTCTTCTAAGCAATTGACATCGTAACTTAGTTCCTTCTTCGGGTAGTCCCAGTCATACTGTAAGCCAACAACGTATGGGAAAACCGAACTACGGTAGACATTGTCCTCATAATACAGATGGTCCAACCAAGACCTGTTAACTTAATAACCATGTAAATTTCATCTTCTAAGCGTTCATGTTCATTTTAATGGCTCTTTTTACTTCTCAAATGTAATCTTCGTAGAGGCCATTCCCGTATTTTACAAAGACTTAGTGAGTCTGTGTCCTGCACCGAATGCAGCCAGCACTATAGAATAAAGTTCATACCTTCCATGACCAGTCGCTTAGGACTGCTGACAATATTTCATTCTAATGCACAGTGGACACTACCTGAAGCGTGGTCTTTCATTATTCCTGGCAAGCCATCTTCGAATTTTCTTCTTCTTTCACATATTTATTTTTTGTTATAAAAAAAATTAAAAAAATTAACAATAATATTTCCGATAGTACTTTATAGCAAAGTCATGAAAATGACAATGTCAATTGGACTGAACTTCCACAAATGTGTCAAAATAAAAAGTAATTTAAATCAAAAATAAGAGTATTTAAGGAGTATGGATATCAACTCCGGAGAAAATCAGCTCCAAAATAATTTACATTCCCTTTTTAGGTCGATAACGTATAAATTTCAATAAAATAAGTAACACGTCTTCCATCAATTATGTTAATAATGCTATATGCCAAATTTTAAGTAGATTGGACCAAGGAATCGTGCTGTCCCATACAAACTTGACCCTCCTTTTCTATACCTTTGGAGGTGGAATTTGCAAAAATGGTAAAATTACTTTTTTCAGATTGTAACAAACAACGCTCACGCTGAATTTCATCATCGCACCATTAACCGTTTATAACTTTATACGACTTAAGTTCCTTTTTTATTTTATAATAAGCATACTTTTCCTGGATGAAAAGTACCCAGTGTGGTGCCCAGGATATAAAAGAATAATTATACCAAGTTTCATCGTAATCGAACCGGTAGTTTTTGCGTGATGCCTGAACAAACAGACAGACAGACAGACAGACAGACAGACAGACAGACAGACAGACAGACAAAAATTTTTTTAATCATATTTTTGGGTTCGGTGTCGGTCTAGTAACACCCTCTGCTATTTATTTTTTTTATATTTTTAATGTACAGAATTTTCACTTCTACAGATTTATTATAAGTATAGATTCGTAAGTACTAAGAAGATTAAGAATAATAATATCTTATTTTGTAAGTAGGTGCCATCCCATGCCATTTATTATAATCAATCATCAATACATATAATAAAATCGTAACAGGTCGCTGTCTGTACATGGAAGATAAATAAGAAAAAATATTATAGGGGGGCTTTATGAACGCAATAGAACCCAAAACAATGATTTTTAGAATTTTTGTCTGTTTGTCTGTTTGTCTGTATGTCTGTATATCTGTTTGTCTGTACGGTTGTGCACGCTAATCTCAGTAACCGCTCAACCGATTGCAATGCGGTTTTTTTTATTGTGTTGAGGTTTGTTCCAGTTAACATTTAGCGTTGTTTTATGTAAATCGGTTTAGAAATAAAAGAGTTATAACTCTTTTAAGAATCAGATATTTTTAAAATTTTAATTGTAAATTTTAATTTTAATTTTAATTCTTTGAATGTGAGTGAACCTAAACTGGCGTGTTGGCTTTAACAAACGTTTCAACGCAACAATTCAGTCCACGCCTTCGGCGCGGAGTGAATTGTTTAAAAATAGTCTTAATCATTAAGCTCTTTTATGATTAAGCAAACAGGGCAGTTTCAGACGCTGCTTAATGACTCTGATGAAGAAATACCTCTCCTTTCATACACCTTATGTGACGTAAACGAAGTTGCGGGCTCAGCTAGTAATATCTATAATCCTAATTCTAGAAATATTATAAATGCGAAACTTGGTGATAATGTTTGGATGTTTGTCTCAAAACAAAAAAGTGGTCACGAAATCAACTTAAATTATACAATTTTTGGCAGATAACAATACCGCCTCATTAATTGTATATCTTAATAATCAATACATATAATAAAATCGTAACAGGTCGCTGTCTGTACATGGAAGATAAATAAGAAAAAATATTATAGGGGGGCTTTATGAACGCAATAGAACCCAAAACAATGATTTTTAGAATTTTTGTCTGTTTGTCTGTTTGTCTGTATGTCTGTATATCTGTTTGTCTGTACGGTTGTGCACGCTAATCTCAGTAACCGCTCAACCGATTGCAATGCGGTTTTTTTTATTGTGTTGAGGTTTGCTCCAGTTAACATTTAGCGTTTGTTTTATGTAAATCGGTTTAGAAATAAAAGAGTTATAACTCTTTTAGGAATCAGATATTTTACAAATTTTAATTGTAGGGGTTTCTTTGAATGTGAGTGAACCTAAACTGGCGTGTTGGCTTTAACAAACGTTCCAATTCCAACGCAACAATTCAGAGTTAACAAGTAAATGTTACAAAACTTCATTAATTTGATGTGTCGAAACGATCATCTGTACATAACCAGTAATGCTTAATATAATGCCATAATAAAAACCTCAGAAGTCTTAAGTCCTTAACTACATCAGATAAGGCTACATGAAGATTCAGGAAAATCGTCTAACATAATGTCAAATTACCGTTATCCTAAAATATCCGGTCGGATTTCAAGTTTTACATGGGGGACAACAACAGGATTGTTTTGTTTGCTGATGATACTTCTTTGATTTTCAAAGTCAAACGACAATTAGATAACTATGACGATGTAAACAATGCAATCTTGAAAGTGGTTCATTGGTTTAACACTAACAATCTTAGACTGAATGATAATAAAACTAAATGTATTAAGTTTACCTTGCCGAATGTAACACAGTCAGACACCAATGTTCAACTTAATGGTCGAGGGTTGGAACTTGTGGAATCAACGACGTTCCTAGGGTTAACGGTCGATGCTGGTTTACAATGGGGTCCACATATTGTAAAACTAGCTAGTAGATTAAGTTCAGCAGCATTTGCTGTGCAAAAAATAAGGCACTTGACTGATGTAGATACGGCTAGAATAGTTTATTTCAGTTACTTTCACAGTATAATGTCTTACGGTATTCTACTGTGGGGCAATGCCGCAGATATAAATTCTATTTTTATTTTACAAAAGCGAGCCATAAGAGCTATATACAGATTAGGTCGAAGGATCTCTCTGCGCGAAACATTAAAAGAGGTTAATATTCTTACAGTAGCATCTCAATACATTTTTGAAAATCTTATGTATGTACAAAGAAATTTACTTAGTTTCCATAAGTTAAGTGATAGACACAATGTCAACACTAGAAATAAAAATAACCTCGCTGTTTATCATAGCAGATTGCATAAAATCAGTAATTCTTTCAGGGGTAACTGTATACGCTTTTACAACAGGTTACCTAACGAAATTAAGAGTATGTCCCTAAATAAATTCAAAAAGTTTGTTAAAGTTAAATTATACAGCAAGGGCTACTATACGGTTGGTGATTACTTGATGGATAAGGAAGCCTGGAAATGACCTGCTCTGCTAGATTCTCAAAAAACTGTTAAAATGCATAGTTTTTAGATTCATTAATAAAGTTGTAAATAGAGTAGTTAAAAGAATAACCCGCTGAGTTTCTTGCCAGTTCTTCTCAGGTGGGTCGCGTTGTGAACTGGTGGTAACTTTTTGGTTTATATAAGTGACGTTTACAAGTGCATTTGTATGCCTAAGTAAATAAATGATATTTGATTTTGATTTTGATTTTGTAGATCCATCGTAAAATATTCATCTTGGATAATTTAAACAAACAATAAGATAACGGATGCAGCTCACACTCAGAGAAACTATCTATGAATCACGCAATAATTGGTCACAATCATTTTGAGATCAAACCCACAAAGCACTTGACGCGGTAACAGTTTACAAGGTTCCTACTTAAGGGGAGTGGTTGACAAAGTTTGCGAAAAAGAGGTGCAAATAAAGACGTTCTTCTCGGTATTAGTATACGAAAAATGACAGCCAAAAGTAGATTTGAAATCTACAAGATGTGTTCCAGAGGATGGTTTCATCAGAAATTGTGTATTTATTATAAATGACTAGTAAAACATCACTGAAATAGCCCATAATTTTTTAGAAGAAGTCGTTGTATGACATCTGTTTATTAATGAATGATAATAAAATTTATATCAGAGACTAAAGAAAACATAGACCTCTAAAATGGTTTTCTTCAATTTTGAATTAGTATAAGTTTTAACTAATTATAACTGGTCGTCCATTAATCGCGTTTTTTTTGGGCATTTTTTGGACCCCCCTCCCCCTTGGTGATATTTGGTGAGGTTTCAGACTACCACTCCCCCCCTGGGCCGAATCACGTGTATTTTTAGTAACTACAATTTTTTTTAAAATTTATCGAAGTCTCTATTTTTATAATCTATCCATACCTCTATACGAATACTAGCTGATTCGCGCAACTTCGTTAGCGTCACATAATAGTATTAATATTTTAATTTAATTCCCGTTGCATTTACTCACGTTGTGTTGCTATATAAAATTCATTATTTTGGAAGTAATAAAGAAGGTGTCATGCCAGTTTGTCAAGCCTAAAATCAAATGGGCCTCCCGGTCCTGGAAAGGGACCGTCCTGCCCACTAAACTCCGCGGTATTCTTCCTGACCCTATAGCCGGGCCGAAGAATATCCAAAGATTATTCACGTAAGCTCAGCCCGATCGGGGCTACTCACACTTCCGGAGTTCTCTTCGGGGGAGGAAGTGGGGCGGCTCCACCGGAGCTCCCAGAGGAGCTGACAAAATCCCAAGCCCGCATCGCACTGCTCTCGAGCGCTTCTCGGAAGCAGAGAGGGTAGAAAGTCTTAAAAAACTCTTATAAAACCCATTATTGACTACGCTGATGCTTGCTATTTAGACGCCACCGAGGAGCTTCTAGATAAACTTGAGAGGTTGCAAAATTTATGTATACGCTTTCTATTTTTTTTATTTATTTATTTATTTATGTACTTACACACAAGAAATATAAGAAGTATAACAAAAAGAAAGATAGGTACAATGGTACGCTTATTTCTATAAGAAATATCTCCCAGCAGACCAGCGAAAGGAGAACATGAAGAAGGAAAAATAAATTAAAAAGTGTGTAAATAAAGGAATAGGGTAAAACCTTAGACCATATAACACGGGACTAGCCTTTGCGAACCACCGCATACAAAAATATTCTGCCAGTTTTCATACAAGTGAAGGGGGAAACACAAAGACATATAAAATTTCATTGCATTTAAAAATGTATTAATCGACAAACGCGTAATGGCTGTTGTGTGTTAATTGTTATTGTACAGTCAACTACAATGTAATGTACTAGTTTAATCATATAAAATGATGTACTGATGTACAGGCTTTTCATAAAGCCAAAAGACCAAATGGTCATGTGCAATGGCAGAAAACAATGCTTAAGTAAGGCGCATCCTGTGGTTAGATGATCTAAGGCATAGACTTATAACACATAGACTGAGAGTCGCTCAATTTTAAGTACGCGCCCGCGAAGCCGAACCAATATTAATGTAGGTGTAAACTACTCGTCTTTATACTCGGTGACACTCACACAAGCTTACAGAAAATGTTGCCAGGAAATAAAATTTACCCTATAAATGGGAAAAAAATAAAATTGTTTGTATACATTTAATTTAACATTTAACTCTATTTATCTATATGCTATACTCTTCGCGGGGTAGGCAGAATGGTCAAAATATGGGATATTTTATTAATATGTAGTTTAAAAAAAAGCTAAATTAAACACTAACCCCCATATTCATAATCGTTTATTAAACCTATTTTAGTTAAAACACACTTTAAGTCTATTGCTGTCTCTAACCATACTCTGTCATTGGTTAGAGATAGCAATATACTTAAAGTGTGTTTTAACTAAAATAGGTTTAATAAACGATTATGAATAAGGGGGTAAGTGTAAAACGACTTACCTACTAACCAGTATAATAAACAGTTTAAGTTTTTACTAGAAGGCATACCTATATATACTTCTAGAGTTCCGTAGCCAAAAGGTAAATAAGGAACCCTATTTATGAGGTTCAGCCGTCCGTCTCGCTGTCTGTCTGTCTATTTCGAGGTTCCATCTCATAAACCGTAATAGCCATAGAGCTGAAATTTTCCGAGATGATGTATTTCTGCTGCCACTATACCAACAAATTCTAAAATCAGTAATAATTTGTATTTCAAACTGTTGTAGTAAGTAATATATTATTACTACCGGCCTCCCTGACCGAGGGCCTGAGAAGGACGAGTTGGCTACTCGACGTTTTTCCAGAAGCATTCATGGTGGTGGAATAGTAACTAACTCTACCCCTTTCCCCAAGTGGCGGGATAGCACCCGAACCCTCTAAGCGAGGCCAAGGTGGTTGCCTAAGTCTGCCGGGAGCCCTGGGACATCCTTCCGAAGGCTTACCTTACTTATTAAATTAATAAACTTGTTTTAATTACAATATTTTACTAAATTATGTGGTACCCACCTACAAAATTTTGCAAATAAAATTATTTAAGTAGATATGAAGCGCTTGTGGCCCCGCGTACTCAGTGATCTATAAACGATCTGATCTGTAAACGATCACTGCAGTAAGCAACTTTCACTATGGCCAGTCCTTGGATGGGTGACCATTCATGTGACCACTTTGTGACATTTATTTGAGCGTTTCTGTGCTTCAGAAGGCCGTTAAGCTGTTGTTTCCGGTTTCCAGTAAAATGGCAGTCATGAAGCAAAGTTGAAGGCCTTTTGAGGCGGCTTGAAAAATTTCAACAGCAGGCAGTCACAACCTGCGTCATCTCAACATGGCATTACGGCTCAGCCCCTATTACGTGGAACAAATTCTAAAAAGGTGAAATGTGGGCGTATACAATGCCTCTGCCTACCTCTTCGGGAGTAAAGGCGTAAGCATATGTATGTATGTGATAAGAGTATTTTTATAACAATAACAGTTCCTAAAACCGATATTGAAGCAAATAAGAGAAAATGTGGGAAAATTTTATTCTCATTGCTTGCAACATCGTCTATGAAAATGACGTCACTAAAATGTACGATTTTTGTTTCTTTAAATGAGGTGTTTTTAACAAAAATGTAACATATTTTGCAGTACTAACCTATGCAATGTGATCTTTAGGCGTTTGGAACAATTTTCAGATGAATTGTGGCATCCTTTCACTGCAGAATACGTCATTTTTAGACGAAAATTACGCGAGCTCTTTGCACTGACACTAGATGACCGGTACTAAAGCGCCGATTGATGTAGGCAGCTGGTATCAGCTGCCTTGAAATGGCTTCACGTCGCTCGCGCGTATTGAGTTTCTTTGCGTTATAATTCTATGATCTAAGGGTAAAACTGATATAATATACATACAAAATTAACGAAAGAATATATAGGTACTTACATCTTAATAAGTTGTTAATAGGTATAAATATACAAATATGTCAAAATATAAATATCCACGGTATAAATACATATAATATGTACTTACTTACATATACTTAATAAATACATAAATAGGTTTATAGTGTAGTGTAGTGAGGTGGACTCTGAAGGCATATCCGGAACAAGGAGAGGGGTCTTCCCCCAAATGATCATCGGTGGACGGGGTTCTCCGACATTCGCCTACCGGTGGACGTAGCTGCGTGCATCGACTAGTCTAATATATATATAACTTATAATAAAGCTATAGAGAGTCGAAAATCTGCACATCGAATATATTGGATAATTCTTTTCCAAGATTTTTTTTACTGGACATTCTATGTAACTTCCGTTACATCCGACACTGAAGCTAATTTTTTTTTGTATGTCTTTCTGTATCACGCCAAAACTATAGATAGTGCCATTTAAAATAATACTGACATAATTTGAGATTATTATTGATCGGATTGATGCCGATATTCTGCGCGGTTTCTTTGGGAGACACGATGAAAAACAAAATATTTTAGTGTTATGATATGATCAACGCATAGGTATTTCGATTAATTTCTGATGCAAGAAAGGAATAAAGTGCTTTATGAATTATTTCATACAAGTTTTAATATTGTAGGTTTTGTTGTTCAAATTAAATCTAGTGCGGGGGGAGTCGTGTTGCTAGACGGACGTGTGTCGCTCTGGTCTGCAAAATATTCTCGTAAAATGTTATATTTTCATTCATGTACAGAGTAATGCGTGTAACAGAGCCAGAGCCCGAGTTACACAATGCATTCTGCATTACATGAGAGTATAATGCATTTCAACTTATTTTTCGTATTGTTTTATTAAATTACTTCGAAAGGTAAGCATGCTTATATTGTAAGCGGTACTTAATCATTTCAATATAAATAAATGAAGAAATATTTGTGGACATTCGCACACAACTTAAGCTATTATAACCTTGCGCTAAGGGATATAGACAACTGATGAAAATACTTATATTATAGTTATTATTAAAACACTGCTTTTTTGAGACACTGCTCTTAACCTAAGCTGAAAGAATTGACTCTTTTAGCTTATTACGCTTATTAGTCGAGAGTCTGAATATGGAAGCTATTTTAAAAAAAAGAACGCGTTCTCTAATCGATACCTACTTAAGCCAAAATGAAATTTAAAATTTTCATGTCCGTCTGTATTCCGAATACGTATCACGCCGAAACTACTGATTTGAATGAAAATTGATCCGAGGAAGTTCAGGAGTTAGAGACATCTCAACTTCTCTAAACCTAGAATTCAAGAGTTCCGTTGAATGTGAGGATATATCTAAACCTGCGTGTTGCTTTATCATTTTTTTCATTCAAATCGATTATGTAGTTTCAACGTGATACTTATTCGGGATACAGACAGACAGACAGACATGAAAATTTTTAAAATTGCATTTTCGGCTTCAGTATCGATTAGGGAACATCCTTCAATAAAATTTTTCAAAATATCTTCCATGTACAGACTCTCTACCCTCGACAGTTTTATTATAAGTATAGATAATTCAGGCCGCGCCGAGGGCGTGGACTGAATTGTTTTAGAATTTATTCTAAAATTTTCCACGGGGCTTAATCATTAAGCTCTTAACTATAAGAACTTAATGATTAAGCCCCTTTTTATTATTATGTTTTATTATTATTGAAGGATGTTCTCTAATCGATACTGAAGCCGAAAATGCAATTTAAAATGTTCATGTCTGTCTGTCTGTCTGTATCCCGAATAAGTATCACGTAGAAACTACAGAATCGATTTGAATGAAACTTTGAACAATTAAAGCTTATAATCCGAGAAAGTTCCTGGATACTTTGATTCCGATATTCTGCGAGCTTCCTTTGGGAGAGGGGATGAAAGACAATATGGTTTTTTAGTTGTAATTTCACAATGCGTGGTCCGATTCCAATTTTTTTTCAGTGTTATAACGGTAGTACTTTAAGGATTGCTTCACACAAGTTTCAGTGCTGAGGGTTTTGTAGTTCAGGAATTAGAGATATCTCAACTTTCTCAAAACCTATAATTCAAGGGTTCCTTGGATTGTGACGGTAAATCTAAACAGGCGTGTTGGCTGAATCATAAAAGAGCTTTATGATTAAGGCTGTTGTAAAATAATTCTGTCCGCGCCGAAGTCGGGGACTGAATTGTTTTAGAATAAACTTAATCTTTAAGCTCTTTTATGATAAAGCAAACAGGGCCGTTTCACACGCTGCTTGATGAGTCTGATGAAGAAGTCCTTTTGCAAACCTTATGTGACTTAAACGAAGTTGCGAGGGTCAGCTAGTTTTACAATATGCTTAATCTTTAAATTCGTTTATGATTAAGCAAACAGGGCAGTTTCACCCGCCGGTTGATGAGACTGATGAAGAAATACCTCATGTTTCATACACCTTAAGCGTCGTAAACGAAGTTGTGAGGGTCAACTAGTTACATACATACATATGTTCACACCTTTATCCCCGAAGAGGTAGGCAGAGGCATAATTATTATGTTCCCACATTTCACCTTTTTAGAATTTGTCCCACGTAATAGGCGGTGAGCTGTATTGCCGTGTTGAGATAGACAGGCGCAGGTTGTGACTGCCTGCTGCTGTTAAAATTAATCAAGCCGCCACAAAGGCCTTCAACTTCGCTTAACGACTGCCTTTTACGGGTAACCAGGACCAACGGCTTAACGTGCCTTCCGAAACACGGAAACAACGCTCAAATAACTGTCACAAAGTGGTCACATGGATGGTCACCCATTCAAGGACTGGCCATAGTGAATGAGCTTACTACAGTGATCGCTTACAGAACACTAAGTCCGCGGTGCCACGAGCGCTTCTTATTTATACATAACTAGCTGACCCTCGCAACTGCGTTTACGTTTAAATTTTGTTCCAAAAGCAACAAAAATTTTAAGCGAGTGGAAGAACCCCCTTTCTGGATATGTAATAATTTAAGTACAAAACAATGAATATATGAACATTCGTCTTTGTGAATTCGTCATATTTAAGTTTTACGTAATGATCAATCACATTTTTTGCAGTGTATTTTTACTACACTTAAAAACAAAGGAAAATTGAAATACAAACGTTCCTTTGTTTTTAATTTACTTTTCGCCTCTCTCTATAAAATAGAGTGCAGAGGGGCTTATGGCGAGACTTTGTCTGTAGTCTGTGACTCTGTTGCATTAAACTACGTCACTAGGTCACGTGGATCATCTGTTCAAAGTTTGAAATAAAACAAAAACGACAACGTCAATCGGATTGAACTCTCACAATAAACGTTTTAGAGAGGGGCAGTCGGGTGAGACCGTCTCACAGCTTCTTGTTTATTTGGTGAAGCGAGGAACGCATTTCCGCTACTATTTTTCTTCTTCTTCCGTGGTTCTTTTACTCTGATGTCTCTGTAGTTGCGCTACTCTATGTTAGCGAGTCATATCGCCCATTTGCTCAAGGTCGTTAGCCCTGGGTATGGCCTTAAACATCTGTCTGCATCATATGTTTGACAAGTTGCTCAGACAGCTATCTACATTTGTTTGGGTAGCTACTAACAAAAGAAGTGTGACCTTTATGGGTCCAACCTAAGGAGAGCAATTACAGTAAGAGAGTAAACGAGAGGAGATTTTTCTCACACTCCCAAAGCGAAGGCAGCCTTCAATGATGACATAACAATATATCGGCCTACGAACAACGCAATGAACGTTTCTCATTTGCACGTTTTCCATCCAAAACCTTTTTAATTTTAAAAGAAAAGAGAAATTTTCTCTTTCGGCTGCTACTCCTAAACTTGTAAAGCCTGTGATAGTAAATTTTACAATATGTTGGTAATATATTTTTGGAGTTTTAGGTATTTCTGACCTACAATCTGATCAATACAAGTTACCTCCATTTTCAACCCAGTAGGTATTTCTAAGTTCAGCGTACCGTTTATGACAGAAGACCCAAGCTTGCCTTGCAGATCATTTTAATCTTGTCAACTCTTGGTCATTTTCGCATTACATGCAGATCATTTGTAATAGGTAGGTAGTACCTAGTAGATACGTCTTATTTTAATAAAAAAATTTGTTCAATGTTAATTTGTTCTTGCAAACAAATCAAATTCGTGTTTCAGTTGGAGTTGTAAATTATACGATTCCTTTGAAATTACCATTTTATTGTTCTCCAAATATCGATTTTAATGTATAATTTATTGCGTTTAAAGCTTGAGGTTAAACATTGTGATCTGAAATAGAAACTTTAACCCACATTTTGATGTAAATTCAGAATCAATGGCTTTATAATCGTCAGAGAGTGTAGAACTATTCTTTTAAACCCCGAGAAGAAAATAGTGCAAGATTTTAGAAAGTACTTTCCGACTCAAAGAAGATTCCTTAAAATCTAAGACAAGGTTCAAGACTTCTAGCAAAGGTATAAAATGAGATTCCAGCAAAGATATAAAGAGAATATATTTATCAAAAGAGGAAGTTTGATAAAATGAAACATTTTATGTTGCTTCAGTGATGTTCTCATTGATCCCTTTCGTTAATTTAAAACTTATTCTATACAGAGAAACGAAGCCCATATATCAACATTATCTCTTTTGTGTCAAATAAAATCTCTTCATTTCAATTTCTGTGTAAAATATTTCTGTACATCTCTAATCCACAGTTTGGTATATCCACAACATGTTGCTTTGTCCGCCAGCACTGTCGCAACACGGGTGCGTCTGCGCGTTCCGGATCATCGGGTGCATATATGGGACACGTCATTCACAACCATGATGGAGATTTTAGGTGCACAGTGTAATTAAACCGCGACGTCATTTTTGACCAATGATGCGAGGAAAGTCTGTGAAATATCCTGCAGATATAATGAATGCTCATGTTTGGTTCAGTGAAGCGAAAGTGTAATGATGATAAGAGTTTTATATGAATGTAAATTCGGTATGACTTATGCCTAGGGATATCTAAGCGCACGGCAGTGCGCAGGCCAAGTTCCAGCAACAGGCCGAGCGCATGCCGTACTCTATTTACACGAACCGCTTCGACCCACTTTTGACCCCCCTGTAGCTCAGTGCCTATTGCAAGTACAGAAATAAAATTGTACGTACATAATCATATACTAGTACTAAGGCAGTGTACCAAATTTCATAGATGTAGCTTTAGTAGATCCTGAAATATGACCCTGTGAATATAGCTAATTTTGGCACTGACTGACTCACTCACTCACTGACCGGTCATCAAAACCTCTAGGCCACTTCCAATTGTCCTAGCGTTATGAAATTTGGCACACAGATCGGGTGTTATATGTGGATTACCGAAAAATTGAGAAATTTGAGAAATCGGTCAAGCGTGAGTTGGAAAAGGGTTACAAAGTTTGTATGGGACCACAGGATTCCTTGGTCGGATCTTCTTCAAAATTTGCATAAATCATCTCTAACATAATTGATGGAAGATGTGTTTCGTATTTTATTGAAATTCATTCCAGAACAGGCTAAAAGGGGGTAACAATTGTTTTCTTCGGGGGGTTTCGATTCGAATTTGTATCAATACTTCTTAGTGATGAGAGGACTCTTTTGATTTAATTTACTTTTTATTTTAACACATGTCATGTTTAAAAACTCAATCAGATTTGAGAAAGATGTTGTCAATGTTTTGATTAATGTCAATCAAATTCTCTATACATACAAATTATGGAAAAGTCAATACTGCACATTGAATATTGTTATTCATATTTGTGAAATATTTGGATCAAATTCGTCCAGTAGTTTAGAGATCAGCAAGCATTCTAAAGGATGACTCACGCTAGACCGTGCCGGGTCCGAGCCGAGTGTCGGCCGTAGCACGGTCACCGAGCCGGTTGCATTCACGACTGCTCGGGCGAAGCTCGGTGGCACTGTATTCATGCAACGGGCCGTGGCCGAGCCGAGGCGGGACCGAGTTGTTTATGAGCGCTTTCCGTAGTTCGGCTGTCACTCAGTTGCCGCTCGGTTTAACGCGTAGATTTAGCGCGAAAAATTCTAAATCTATGGTTTAACGTGAGTTTGTTCACACAAAATATATATAATATTGACCTTGCTGCGGCCGGCACTCGACTCGGACCCGGCACTGCGTAGCGTGAGTCATCCTTTTTAGGGTTCCGTACCAAAAGGGTAAAGAACGGGACCCAATTCATGAGACTTCGCTGTCCGTCTGTCTGTCTGTCTGTCTGTCCGTCAGGAGGCTGTATCTCATGAAAGGTGATAGCTGGAGAGTTAAATTTTCACAGATTATGTGTTATTGTTGCCGCTATAACAACAAATACTGAAAACAAAAACATAATAATATTTAAGGGGGGCTTTCATACAACAAACGTGTTTTTTAGCGACTTTGTCTTATATATTCGGTAATAAGGTATCCTTTACAATTTAAATACGTTAGTTAATTTGACCATTTCATCAAGATCATTCATTCCCTTTACACCATGCAAATTAAATGAATACTTTAGGAGGTACAGCACAATCAAATGTTGCTCAATGAAATTAATTTCGTGTCGCCATGATTGAACATTATACGGGTCACATACTGACTTATTTTTCGACTTTCATCGTAAATATTTGTTCTTTAAAAAGTGAACAACGCTTTCAGCAGATTACTTTAGGTAGGTGTAATATTTCAAAGATAGCTATTTCATAGGAAATGGTAAACAAATAGTCCATATTTTAGATTCTTCTCCAGTATAAACAATTTACGTACAAACACACAATTTATGTTGTAGACGTAGATATCGTGTTTATAATGTCATTATTCAAATGTCATCAATATTCTGAAAAAGAAATTAAACATAGAGTTCACAAACTCTTTTTGAAATATTTACTGTACCTACCGTAGAGGATCTATACAAGGATAGTTAACACTATAGAGCAACGCGACCTGTCTAAAGACGCGCGTTGTATAACACTATAGAGCAACGCGAACTGTCTAAAGACGCGCGTTGTATAACACTATAGAGCAACGCGAACTGTCTAAAGACGCGCGTTGTATAACACTATAGAGCAACGCGAACTATCTAAGGCGCGCGTTGCTATGTGTTAATAGGTAATGAGGGCAACCAGTAGACACTTGAAATACTCACAGAATATCGAGCATTGTATTTTCATAAAAAAATAATAATTGAAACAAAATGGACCTTTACTGGGACATCCTTTCGAGAGCTTGTCTTGTTGAGAGAGAGTATAAAATAATGTCATGTATACATAATGCACACTTTAAAGCTTATTAAAGACAAAATAGGTACAGTTTCTTGAAAAAAAGTATTGAAATCCCACCAAAAACATCCTGTTGAAAAGGAGGCCAAGTTCCTATGGGCTAATTGTTCGCCTAAAAAAGGGTTGAAATCCAATCCAATGCCAAGTTTAGATGTACTTTAAATAATCTAAAAATATCTAAAATAATGTTACTTCTAAATTTGAACTTGGCAGGTTAATTTAATTATATACATAATAAATTTAATTATACAATTAATCAAGTGTTGCGTACTGCACGAAACCCTGCCAAGTTCAAATTTAGAAGTAACATTATTTTAGATATTTTTAGATTATTTAAAGTACATCTAAACTTGGCATTGGATTGGATTTCAACCCTTTTTTAGGCGAACAATTAGCCCATAGGAACTTGGCCTCCTTTTCAACAGGATGTTTTTGGTGGGATTTGATTAAGCTTGTGCAGTTGTTATTTTTGACGGAGTAGAATACATTTGGGCACGTCATTACTCTTCTACGAGGGCAGCAGTTATGAGAGGTTCCTTGCCTTGTAGAGGGACGTGAGCACTCATGAAGCCTCTACGGGTCAGCGGTCCCTACTCCACCAGGAAACCGTGGAGATATGGAAGGTACGATTTGAGCAACCAAAGGGGGGATTCGCCACAATCGCGGCCGTCAGACCGGTCATGGACGAGTGGCTGGAGAGGAGACACGGTGCTCTCTCCTACCGGTTGACACAGATGCTTGCCGGGCACGTGAGCTTCGGTAGGTATCTGTGGCGAAAACACCAGGAAACCACGGCCGAGTGTCAGCACTGCGAGGACCGCAGCGATGATACGGCGCTCCACACGCTTGTGGAGTGCACGGCGTGGGCGCAACAGCGCCAGGTCCTCGTAGTGGGTCTGGGCGTGGACACTCTCTCGCTCGAGACTATGGTGCGAGCCATGCTCTCCAGCGGGAGTAAGTGGGACTGCGCCGCCTCCTTCTGCGAGCAGGTCATGCTCTTGAAGGAGGCGGCGGGACGGGTAGGGGAGAGAACTCTCCCACCCGAGTTCCGCAGTCGGCGGCCTGGGCGCCACCGACGTGTCTTCGCCGAGGACTATCGGCCACCATGACCGGGGGCCTGAGGACGGTGAGAGGGCGGCTCACCGTCCTTACAGAAGCAGGCCCATGACGGCAGCGTGACGTTAGCAACTCACGCACGTCCCCCTTAGAAGCGGGATCACACCCGAAACCCCCCATAGACGCGGGATAGCACCCGAACCACCCCCCGGGCGAGGCCGCAGTGGCAGCCGTAGGTCTGTTGTGAGTCCCGGGACATCCTTCCGAGGGCGTTACGTGAGGTTTTTTAGTCGGTAAGAGTCCGGCATAACATCCACGTAAAAAAAAAAAAGCCTCTACGGGTTTCCGGTATTAGTTGTATGGCTTCGAAGATACAAGGTAAAGATCGTTCATCAAAAAGTAAAATCCAACTTTCTGTTTGTCACTGACTGATCCCACATTTATTTATCTATAAACACTTACAGTGCTTACCTTTTAAGTAATAATAAGTGAATAAAATATATTAAAAACAAATCTAAAGACAAGTTTAGAGACATTTATTACCTCCAAACCACAGACAACATTAGAAATATTTATCAGGTCCTTGCGTTGATACATCCCGTTTTCAATTAATATTCTAATTCGAATATCACTCAAACGCCGTCGCGTGCTGCAGCTGTAATACTTTATAATCGTCTTAGCACGATACAAAACAAACTGTAAGCTCTCTAAAGACAGCCTACAAAGACTAAGCGCGGTAATTGATCGAGACTCCAACGCTTTAGTCGCTCGTTGCACAATAACTTGTTGAGTTTATGAATTGTTGTTGCATACTTTGAAATGGCCTGTTGACGGTTACTGATTGATGTGCTAGTCTTAATAGGCTTAATATATTCAATAATTCTTTGAACAAATTACTGGCATATTGTATAATTTATTTAAAACATTTCGGCTCTTTAGATCTGGAACACATCTTATAAATATTATAAATACTAGGTTGACTAATACTAATAGTAATAGGTTGTCATTTAGTACAGGGATAAACTATAGTCTATAATAACACATATAAGCTACTTTTATCCCGGGAATGAGTTTTTATGGGAAGCGGGAATGGGATCCGAATTCCACGACGGCAGAGCCGCGTTCACCTAGTTTTCCATACATCAAACATCTAAACACAGGTGACAGCTAGGAGAGGTGTTACAAAATATCATCAAGTTTCCACCGCTTATGCGTACGAGTGTCGAGAAGTATAATAGATAATATTCTGGTTTAAAAAACATTCATCAGGCCCTCATTTTCAAGTGTTGTTACTGGACTCGTTATATCAAATGATACGAGTTTAAGCACTTGAGGGGCTTACTAGTAGTCCTTGAATAGTTACATTATTTTTACTTGGTATTCTAATTCATCAAGTTTTTAATCAAATCTATGTTTGAGTTGAATAAAGTTTTTACTTCGGTAGAAAAATGTATTAGTAAGGTACCTAAGTACTTACATATTTTTGTTGAATTTCTGCGGAAAGTTATAAATTTGTGTCGTACGTACTTCCGCCCTATTAGGCCGACCTAATTTGAAGATTGTTTGTTGGGAGCAATAGTGGCCCGAGCCACTATTGCTCCCAAACGACTTAGAAGATCCTAGTGATGAAGATGTATTATTGTTGGGACATGTCTGAGGACAACGTGAGGGAAAATCCTTCATGGATGCTATGCCGGACTCCTACCGACTAAAAAACCTCACGTAACGCCCAACAGCCTATGGTTGAGAGCCCCGGGTAAGCCCTCGGAAGGATGTCCAAGGACTCCCAACAGACCTACGGCTACCACTGCGTAGGCCGCAGTGGCCCTGGGGGGTGGCTCGGGTGCTACCCCACGTTCTTGAGGGGATTTCGGGTGTGATCCCGCTTCTTAGGGGCGGCGTGCGTGAATCCCTCACGTCACACTGGCGTCTAAGGCCTGCTTCTGTAAGGATGGTGAGCAGCCCCTCACCGTCCGGCGAAGACACGTCGGCGGCGCCCAACCTGCCGACTTCGGAACTCGGGTGGGAGAGTTCTCTCCCACTCCTGTGTGAGGACTCTTAGCCACTTCGGTTTGAACTAGGTCAATCGTAAGTGACTAAGAATCTTCCTCGGTGTAAATACTCCTAAATGGAGGAGTCTTGCGGTGAAGAGTTTTTGTTGAGACATATCTGAAGAAGGTTAATGTAATGAAATACAGAGTGTGAACGGCTTTATGCCGTTCTCCGACCAGAGCTTATTTTGTCGATGCCGTATGACACATTTTCTTCAACTATCAATGTGTACCTACCTAAAGAGAGAAATAGAGTTAAACTTTCATGTCAAGAAGAAAATATTAAAAAATTTACGCAGTCTAAAACGGAAAACCTTTACAAAAACATTATGGCTAATATTTATTCCAACGTAGACTGCAATAAATAGTATTTACATTTAAAACAGTTGATAAACTAACAGGTGTAATCATTCACTGCATCTAAATAGAGTCAAATAAATCAGTTAACTTAAACATTAACGCCTCTCTGTAAACATATAGGATTTACGACTTGACGTGTAAGCTACCGTAATACTCTCACTTCAACATGCAAAACTACATAGCCAACTTCATGGTTTATGCAAGGCAATCAAATTGACATCAAAATAAAATTAAAATATTGAATTGAAATAGCTGATGTACGTGTATTTCTTTCATAATTTTTGCACAGAGCCCTTAGAAATTGGCATGTATTTAAATCGATATCATTTTATTCCCTTTTTTTCATACAAAATATTGCAAAGTTAAACCAAAAATACTGACTTGCAAACTAATTATGCACACTAAATCAATCAAATTCATTATAGTATTTGCGGAACTATTTTACTAAAAATATCAATGTTAACAAAATAGTATATCTAAAAACTCCTTAGCTTAAGTAACATAATAAAACTTTTTTATGAAAATCCGTTGCCTAATTAACTTTTAGAAACATCTTTAATTCCAATTAAAACCCCAATTTAATCAGTCATCTTTACAAAATTAAATTTTATTAATCACAAAAATAAAAAACTGACCTAACCTAACCTATTCTGTTATAAGATTGTACAATTTTACCCCGTCTGCCTAAGTGGACGAAAGAACAGCAGAAGAATTAACATACAGTATCATTCTTACAAAACATCCACTGGTAAATATACTTAAATAACGAATAATTTTTTATCATGTCCACGTTATTCATCTGCTATATTTTTCTATGTCGAGAAGCTAAAACTCATCGATCAACATTAGCACCTCTATATGGCATACATCACTATACAACACATCGTCCAAATATGGAAGTACCTAACTGCATCCAAATATATCTGATGGAAAATAAACAGTTTGTTTAAATTAACGTATCGGGGTTTCCCATAGACCACCGGGCTTGGAATTTTGATCAACAATTCGATGAACGTCTCTGTAATTCGAAGTTTATTAAAGGAATTTATTGTCGAAATTGCTCCTTACCAAGTTTCTATCTTATGCATCGTTTGTAAAACAGATAATCTTGTATAAAGATTTAAATTAAAACACACACAAAATGATTCCTTTAAAGTAAACGTGTTTTGCTAAACACAAATAATTATGTTAAGCAATAATTGTATAGGTCTTTTTAGCTCTTCAAAATCATCATCACATAGAAAGTTCTGCTGATACCCAAAGATTACTTTCACAGACGGAAAAGCATTTGACAATAGCCGTCAAGTTACATTTTTTTTATATTAAGCTCGCCAAATTGACGGATGCCACTGATGGAAAGCCGTGGCGCATCTAGCTATTGGGGGCCACTCTCACAGTCCGTAAGACCTATGACAGTGGTCCTCAAGTTAGCGGCCCTGTGATGTGCTCACGCTCCGCATGAAGAACCTGGGATTGTAAGAGGAGGGGAAACACGTGTGCGGGCAGGTCGTTTTAGGTTTTTATAGTTCGACAGAGGAACGATCTTTTAAAAAGCTCTGTTCTGGTGAAGATTCTCTCCACTGCGTATGAGTGGCAGTGGAATGGAGAGGGTGGGATCAAGTTGATTCATACACATATTATGTGATGAAAACATATACCTATATTCACTCTTTCCTTGAATAATCTGAAGTTGTAAGTGACAATAAACAAGTATTTTTAAAAACAAACATATCTTTTATGTTATGTCGCACAAGAAAGTTCAAAGGCACAAAACCAGTTACGACATAGCACTAATACTCAAGAAGGTCAAGGGTTGTGTCTCATTCAACATAAACTACGAGTATCTGTGTACGACAAAATATTACTGTCCTACTTTATCTACCAGAAAGACGTTTAAAACAACATTAAAGAGTATAAACATTCATCTCACGGAGTGTCATTAGCTCCTTTTATAGAGAAGCTGCTGAATGTACCTATCAACATTAAAGCATGAGCCGTAGTAGTATCTAAATAGGTAGTTATTATAATATCAGCATTATCGTATAACACCCAGCCAGCATGAAGTAAGTTCTTACTGTAAGCTATAAGAACCTATTTTTTTAGATACTCTTAACTAAACTCTACTCTTAACAGGTATTATTTGACATCGATCTCATAATTGACAGAATTATATACGACAGAATAAATATGGCAAGGTAAAATTTTCTCAACGAAGCAATGTTAAGCCATTAAATTGTTACCAACCCAGGCTCGTCATCCCAAGAGAGACACGCGCACCAAAGAAGTCCTTAATAAAAGATAGATGATCAGTAATCAGTACTACTACTACTCACCTACATCACGGTACAGCGAACTGTTGGGTCGTCGACAAAATTTCGTAACGCAAAAGTTCAACAGTAACAATTTTTTTTCAGAGGTAGACGCGAGTTCGGCTTGTGGATATGCCAAATATACAATTATAGGATTTTATATGATTTGGTGCTTCTGAATAGAAAATATTATATTTGTAGCCAACCCACATTTTACACATAAATGGAGTTGGTACTCTTTATTAAAGCCAATGGAATATCAATCACGCGTAGGTACTACTACTACCTACTTCTTACCCACATACATAAGACTACGAAGCGTCGGGTCGTCGACAAAATTTCGTAACAAAATAGTTCAAGAGTTACAAAAATGAGTGAGAAGTCGACACGTGTTTGGTATGTGGATCTGCCAAATCAACAAGTTGAGAGCAAGGCGTGCGCTGTGTAAACAATCATTACGCGGTTCAGCCACGCGCGGCAGTGCGTTTATACACTGGTGTACTGACCTCTGATATACATCGGGTAAATACTAAAAATATGCTTTATTTAGAAAATCTATGATGAAATTAAACAAGTATTTTTATACTTTGATACCACTAAGGTTTCCTTGAAGAAAGAAAAGCTGATACTTTTCTTGTCTAACGCCCCAGATAGCTCTTTATAACGCGCTATGACTATGAGAATAGAAAATTAACTAGAAATTTTAAATACTGTAGCGATATGTATAGCACAAAAGTATACTGGGTAACCCCCAGTTTCCGAAAGGCTGATCAACGCTAAAATTAACTAATCGGCTGTTAAGGGCGGATCCTCACAGAAGATCCAAAATGGATCGCCAATTCCTGCGATCAGCGAAAACTTTTCTTGCGATCCCGCCGCGTTCCACCGACACGCTCCAACCGATCCACATTGATCCGCCTAAGTATTGTACAGTTGAACTTTCGGTCGCTATGGAGTCACATGTGCAGCAACGACGTCGAATCGCTTTGGTAGCAATAACCTACATTCTTCTTAAATATTTACGAAGCATTTATGTTCCTTGTAAATGGATTTTCATTTTGGATCTTCTGTGAGGATCCGCCATTAACAGCCGATTAATTAATTTTAGCGTTGATCAGCCTTTCGGAAACTGGGGGTAACCCTCTTTAATACTTTAATTTTTTTTCATGTTATTATGTAAGTATCAATTTAATTAACTAATTTACTAACTGCATTTTATGTAATTTATTTTGTAATTTATATGGGTGTTATAACCTGAAATAAATGATTATTTATTTATTATTATTATTTATTATTTAATACGTGCCGAAAATAATTTAAAGACGTTACTCGACTCGAGATCTTAGATCAGTGATGGGCAAAGTACGGCCCGCGGGCTAGCTCCCCGCCAACTGTTTTTTGGCATGAATACCTGGTACATGGCCCGCGATAATTATATTTTGACAGTCCATAAGTATTATGTAGATTTTACTTAGTAAAGCAATAGACACATACGGTGAAGTGAACAGACTTTTCGATCATTGCTGAACAATCCGGCTCCCAATCGCGATCCGACTTACTGATATACACCTTTTCGCGCTGCTGAAAGTTACTTCGTCACAACTCGAAGTTGCATTTGAAATATGATACATGACAGTTTAATTCAAATTTTTAACGTTTGTGCAATTGTGTAAGTATACTGTAATGTTTTTATATCTTATGTTTAGTAAAAATACATTTTTAGGGTTCGGTAACCGAGGGTAGAATCGGGACCCTATTCATGAGAGTCTGCCGTCCATTTGTCTGTCCGTCACAAGGCTGTATCTCAAGAACCGTGACAGCTAGAGAGCTAAAATTTTCACAGATTATGTATTTTTGTTGCCATCATAAGAACAAATACTAAAATTAGGGAAAAAAGAGGGAATTAAGGGGACTCCCACACAAAAAATGTTTTTTTTTTCATTTTTGGCACGAACCCTCCGTGCGCGATTTCGACTCGCACTTGGCCGGTTTTCTATAATTCTGGCCCTTACCTGATATTTATTAATTTTTCTGGCCCCTCCATAAAAAAGTTTGCCCACCACTGTCTTAGATGAATTCATCTAAGCCCGAGATGATTAAGTTTAAACTAAAGTAATTCAGTCAATGAATTATAATAATAATACCCTATATACATTAGTATATAGGGTATTATTATTAATACCCTATATACTAATGTCTAAATATATCTACTATCAATCTATGAGTTTTATTTTGTAAACTGTTAACATAGGTTAATTACCTATGTTAACAGTTTACAAAATAAAACTCATAGATATATATGTCTATATATATCTACTATATTTAGACTATCACAGAAACGAGACAGTAACTGAACATTGATTTTACTCACATGAATGTACTGATACTTGTCCAGTAGGTATGAAAAGTGATCTGTGATAGTATGTGCCAAAAGTAAGAATAAGAACATTACAACTTATAATATCTCTACTTATGTGACGTCACTTAACAGATGCAGAATACGGTTATAAAAAGTATTTTCCAATAAGGTCAAGTATTTTCACGTCCCACGCGTGCAAATATACATATTACTCATAACTGCCACGATAAATGAAAATCTGTAATGGTTTTCTATGCAAATAGTCTTCGATTAGGCAATATATAGCTCTGCCAAAGGAAGAGAAGGTTACTTAGCGAGGCATCATCATTTTATGTATTCAATTCAAATAACTTTTTTTTAAGTATGTAGATGGAATGTATTGACCTTCATTTTGAAATTTCTCTAATTAACTTCCCATAAAAATCTAAGAATAATTAATATGAATAGCTTTAAAACTAATTGCAATTATGCTATGAAAAGTCAATATCACATTAGAAGATTGAGGGTCTCTTTCACAGCCACTAAGACTATTGACAATGGTTCTCAACCTGACAGCCCTGAGCCCTAAGATACCTTTTCAAGCACCACTTGAAGAACTCGTGGTTGTAAAACTTTAATTATTATAATGATGCCATATACCATAGTTATTTTTGAATGTTGAGGGTTACTTTCCGATGTGAT
This sequence comes from Miltochrista miniata, assembly GCA_933228765.1. NCBI lineage: Eukaryota > Metazoa > Arthropoda > Insecta > Lepidoptera > Erebidae > Miltochrista > Miltochrista miniata. The sequence goes on from OW121765.1 coordinate 18,736,778, forward strand.
ATCTGTTACCGATTTTTCTTTCGCACGGAAATCCCTCATGGATTCTATGCTGGACTCTTCCCGGCTTAAACCACACGTGCCTCACCACTGCCTACAGCTACGGTCGGGATATGCCCTCGGAAGGATGTCCCAGAATCCCAACAGCCAATCTGTTATCTTCTGAACCTGTCAATTGAGGGTAACTTCCCCAGCCCGAAAAACCAGTAAAAGAGAAAAACGATTACCTCCAACTTGACGACATATCGATATTTCACAATCGGCTTGAAATATACGTGTACACTCTCAATAGAACTTTAATCACATCGCAATAACTATTATATTATAATATATTATTATATATTATTTACAGTTTGCATCGTCGCGCTTCAATAACCAACAATATTCCGCCATCATGCTAGTATTCCATGTTCCTTGATACCAGACTTCAAGCTCTTTCAAATCTCTGTAAAATCTTTCGCCTTGTTCTTCGCCAACGGCTCCTAGATTTTCTGGGAAGTAATCAATGTGCGAATTTAGGAAATGAAGTTTAGTGCTCCTGCTATGTCCCTTTTATTATTAAAATTGTATCCAGTTATGTCACAACAACAACAGTAGCAATCTTTATCATGGTTGTTAGCCTCTCTTCGTAGCATAGGCGAAACGATTTTGAAGCTATTTTTCTGTCCTTTTGACCACTGGCGAAGTTCTAATAACGAGTCGTACAAAGTTTATGAGGTGTCCAAGTTTTGTCTTTGGTTAATTAAAACGTCTCCATAATAACTTTTGTAAATATTTTTCACAAAGTCAGTAATGTTGTTTCGTTGTTTTATCACCATAAAATTCCCCCAAATATTACAAAAACAATTTGGAGAATTTAAACATCTTCGCGATGACATTTTAAAGTTCATGTTGCAAGATGCGCACTTCAACTGTTAATTTTCTAAATAAGTGCGGGTACTTAATAAAAAAACCGGCCAAGTGCGAGTTGGACTCGCCCATGAAGGGTTTCGTAGCAGCAAGTAACATAATATAAAAGTTTTTATAGTTCGTTGTAACTTTGATTGATGTCTTAACACGTTCGCAGTGGTAGTGATTTTTCTAACCGAAAATTGCAGTTTATGACGTATTAAAAAAAAACTACTAGCTCTATCTCGTTCAAATTAATTTTCGTTGGTAGTTTTATGGCAATGTATATCATATATTTTTTTTAGATTTATCACTCTCCTAGTTTAGAAGATAGAGGGGGGGGGACACTCATTTTTCGACTTTGGAAGTCCCTATTGCGCAAACTATTCACTTTAGAAAAAAATGATGTTAGAAACCTCAACAGCATTTTGGAAGACCTATCTATAGATACCCCAGACGTATGGGTTTGATGAAAAAAAAAATTTTGAGTTTCAGTTCTGAGTATGGGGACCCCCAAAATTTACTGCTTTTGTTCTAGTGTTATATAAGAATCTTAATGCTGTTTACAGAATACATCTAGTTACCAAGTTTCAATAGCATAGGCCTAATAGTTTCGGAGAAAAGTGGCTGTGACACACGGACGGACAGACAGACAGACAGACAGACAGACATGACGAATCTATAAGGGTTCCGTTTTTGCCATTTGGCTACGAAACCCTAAAAAGGTTTCTGGATTATCTTTATTACACCCTTTTTTAATAATATTTACAACAATTAGGTAATATTACTACTAGGTAATGTTTTTTATTATTTTACATACATACATACATACATATCATCACGCCTGTTTCCCATCGGGGTAGGCAGAGACTATGGCTTTCCACTTGCTACGATCCTGGCATACCACTTTCGCTTCTTCTACTTTCATAAGTGCTTTCATACACGCTCGCCGGTTAAGGGTACTCTTGACCTGGCCTTTTTCCAGCAGGTCATCAATTTGGTTACCATGCGTACGCCGAGGATGACCCCTACCAGCTTGCCCATTCATTATCGCCTTATAGATCTGTTTAGTCAGTCTATTTTCATCCATCCTCTCAACATGTCCAAACCATGTAAGCATCCCTTTTTCTATCTTTGTCACTACATCTTCGGTTATACCACATTGTTTTCTAATCACGCTATTCCTTTCTTTGTCCATCAATTTCACTCCAGCTATACTTCGCAGACTTCTCATTTCCACTGCATTAATTTTACTTTCATGCTTCTTCTGCCACACCCAACTTTCACTACCATACATAAGTGTGGGGATAAGCACACCCCTATGCACAGCCACTCTCGCCTTCTTAGACACGTTTTGACTGCTCATAAAGGTATGCATCGCCCCATTCACTTGATTTCCTGCCAAAACTCTTCTCTCAATATCCTGGTCACACTTTCCATCCCTCGTAAATTTTGAACCCAGGTATACAAATTCTTTCACCTGTTCCACTCTTTGCCCTTCGATAATAATAGGGCAATTCGTCATACATTCCTCTCTTTCAAAAACCATTACTTTAGTCTTACTTACATTCACTTTCATTCCTCTACCTTTCAGCGCCTCATGCATAATATTAACCATCAACTGCAACTCCTCCGCCGATGCAGCTAAGATCACCTGATCGTCAGCATATAGGAGGCATTTGATGGTCAGCTCGTTCAGTTTTATACCACACGCACTCTCTTGCAATTCTTTCAAACAACTGTCCATGTACAGGTTAAACAGCCACGGTGACGCTACACAACCCTGTCTCACACCCCTTTCTATATTAAAGAAGTCCGTGCAAGCTCCGTTGATCCTGACACAAGCACTTGAGCCCTCATAAAGAGATTTCAGTGCTCGTATCAAGCTGCTGCTCACCCCGTACAAAGACAATGTTGACCATAGTTCATTCCTCACCACTTTGTCATAGGCCTTCTCCAGATCTACGAATACGCAATATACCTTTTGGCTTTTCGCCATTTATTATTTTATTACTAAATTAAGTCAAATTACCCGTTTTCAACATGGTTAATGCGGATTACTTTTACTTTTTATGTAGTAATCATCAAATTACTGATTTGCATTAATTTCTATGTCCCCTTACACGAATTAAATGCCATAAAAATTAAGCTGAAGTATTTTAATGACGTTTTATAAATTTCTAAAGGTAGACGCTCAGACATTTTGGAGCTAAATCTTAAATATTCAATATCAAAAAATCCTGACGTGATGGATTTTTTTTATTATTTTTCTCGTAATCAGCACATCAGAAACTATAGAAAATGTTACTCAGATTTCAAAGAGGAAAACCATTGCAGACCTGTGTTATCAGCACTTTAGAAGTTGGGCCTTTCAGAATTCGTTAGGAGCTACTAAGAACCTTCTAAAGTACTAATGTTTCAAATCCTATGCATTATAATAACTAGCGTTCCTGAATATGGGAATAAAATATAGCATGTTTCAAATCGGTCCAATACTTTCGGAGCCAATTCGATGCAAAAAAACAAACAACCAAATCTTTCTTGTTTATAAATATTAAGTATAGATTTTTAAATCACAAGTATTAGTTCTATGCACCTACAAACTAACGGATAAAGTAACCACGCAAAACCACGTAAAAATGGCGAGTTTCGCAGTTTCAGACACAAACTGAGGTGTCCAAATTCAAAAAGGGTTTGGAAGCAACAAGGAAGACGCTAAGATGGAGAAGAATAACTAAAATCTACGCTAATCTATGTTTAGATAATAAACATAATCGGAAAACCTTCAGATACTTTATGTTTATGAATATTTCCCGTATAATTTATTCGATTCTATTACAATAATCGTGGTACAAGGGACAACTATTCCCTGCTATAAAACGGGAAACAACATTTCCATACACATATAAGGAAGTTAACTAAACTTGGATAAAGCCAATCACGATTTATCTCTTCCTGCAAGAAATATTTTATATCTTGTATAAAGTAAATATTTAGCCAAATGTTTGTCGTCTGGGTGCACACGCGCCGGTCATTTGATCTTAATAACTGCGCAAACGTACAAAGTGACCGTAACAAGACACAAAACACTGGGAGACTTCAATTATAATTTGTTACTCACCCCGTTTATTTTTAGTATATCTGTTGTAGGCTAATAAATTAATTGGTTAAATAGAAGTGTCACTTTAGCCAACCAATATTTTACTATTTTTACTCTCACGTTGAACACGTTTTCTTTTCTTTTTTGTCCTTTTTTATTGTAACACAAATATTATTCAAGAACTAGGTCTGCATTCATTTAGGTACATTTTAGAAGTAGTTTTATTTACATTCAATATATAAATAAACGAATGGGTTCAATCTGAAAGATAAAGCATTGTCCAAATTATATCAATAGTAATTATATTAATAGTTTGTAATATTTGGAGTTAGAAAGGTGTCTATGATTGATCAGTTTACGTTAGACCCTTTTAATTCTTTAACTTGGTAAAAGAACGTTCTAAAAGCTTATCAGTTGCATTGCGTATATACATATTTGCTCCATGTTATTCATACATAAACAACTGCTTAGCTTTATAAGTGGCCTATAGAAACTTACACCCAATAAAACATAGTCACAGTATTATCTAGACTCTAGATAATACTGTGTGTGAGAAGTTTTGCAGGGTAGTATGCTCTAGATTCTAGAGCATACTACCCTGCAAAACTATTATATTCGTGATCCTCCTCAGCTGCGAGATTTGCTTCCAGATTTTAGAAAACAACCATTATAACTCACAATTGAACATTTTGAATAAGCGTCGTATACCTACGAATTTTGGTTATCTACAAGTTTATCTCCCGTATCTGGTTATCGCCAAGTAACTGTCAACGCAGTGTCACCCCCTTTTGGATTGAGCAATGTTGACTATTTTGGTTAGCGCTGCTTTTGTAACAGTGTAAATGAATACGTAATTATAACAGTCTCTGCAAACGAAGAGAATATAGCACAAATGAAGTTGTTTTCTTAGCAAGAGAAGTTGAATAAAAATGAACATCATTGTTTGTAGACACAAAGGCATTATAGCTAGCTTTTATAATTAAAATGGCTTGCATATAACTAATAGGTATGTAGTTGATAAAGATCTAGTCACATATAGTTCTAAATAATAATAACGTTCAAAAGATACAAATTGAGTAAAATAGCAAATATTTATAAAAGAAAATTCTATATATAAAATTCGTATAATACAGAAAGCTTAAAACCGGATGATAGGTAAATCGCTGATTAAGAATAGGGTCGTCATAGCATCGGCATAAACACTTGCAATACAATTTTGTAGTGATACTCGTATACTACTTTAAAACTGAATGGTACTTTAGACACTTGTCGAAAGTTTAATCGTAGGTGTCATTAGAAAAATCGATATTAATGTCATTGATCCTAAAACTTGATTCTCTATTTTAAATTGCAATACACATTCCGTTTCGTTTCCGCGACTATGTGTAAGACATTTCCTCCCCGAACTTATAGTAAAAATCTAGTATGTACGTTGACTTAAAAAAAACCCTCTGTTCATTATATCACTCTGTGTAGTTTGAACTCTTAGCTAGATGAAACCTAATTATCGTAACTTTGCCAGATCACTTTTTCGTCTCCTTGCATGGCGCCGACAACCGCGGCCTCAAGTTGTTCTCGTTGTAAAACAATTACGTGGCCTCATATTTCGTTTAGCTATTCAAATTTTATGGGTGACGCTGTAGCCTAATTGTTTCGCCTAGTTCTATATAGTTAAAATGCCTCAAGAGCGTGTATTGAAAACACATTGCACTGCCTAATAGGCATGTTAGACATCCATAATACCGCATAATGGTCACAATTTGTTATGTAAGATAAGAAATAGATTTAATAAATTACGCCCGTTCCACACGTTTAGACTTTTATTCAATGTGAGAAATTTATGGATGTGTTTATAAGTCCAATTATTTATATGGACTGCGTCAGAATGGTAACCATTTCTCCAATGTATTGGCAACAATATTACTTTGCCCGTCTGTCATATTTGTTTCCTTGCACCTGTTGAAATATTATGTTGAAATGGAAATTTAAATTGTAAAAGTCATTCATAAAGCGTTTACTTCCAATTTGTTATCAAGTGTTGCTATTTATGAGCCAGTAAGAGTCATAGTTGCGTGTGATGCATCAACTTGACAGCTTCTTAACTCAAGGGCTGGGCAACGACTTGCATTCTTATCTAGTTAAATTTAAACTTCCACTCAACTCAAGAATATTTTGCAAATTAATTCGACATAGGCCGTATTTAAATTTGCTTTTTATCACATTGTACCTATATAAATAATTCTTATTTGAAATTCGACATAAACAGTCTAGTTACAAGTTATTACTTGTAACTAGAACTAGACTGTTTATGTCGAATTTCAAATAAGAATTATTTATATAGGTACAATGTACCTAGTTTAAGTGAATGTGAATCAAAAAGAGATCTACAGACAATTTAAATAAACTACATTCACAAAGTGTCCCATAAGCTAGCGTTACTAGGTCATACAGTTTACCTTTAACACCATTCGAAGCACGTGTAAGCCATAACCTACTGGATCAAATGCAAGTGTATATCGATGACAGCATAAAACGTCTGAAGTATAATACGAGTGTAAGTGATTGCTTATACGACTTGGCGCCATCAACCAATACACCATGAATGCCCGAAGCTAAAGTCCTGTTGATTTATGATTAGAATTCTGTACATCTATCTATGACGCCAATAATTGCATTGGCCTTATCTCGTTTTGCATATTCCAGCTTCGTGTGCCTCCTATGGCGCTATGATAAACTTACTACGGTGCTGTGAAGTTAGGTGCCGTGTTTTGCTAGAATGGCTATCAATTTAATGCCTTCTCGTATGTTTGGCGGTTTTCCTGGTGAGCTTTTACAGAAAAGACCTGGAATTATTTTAATTAATGTATCAAGTTCTGTTAGTACAAAACGGAAAGATTACCTGACCTGGTGACCAAAAATTAAAACATCGTGATTCCAGTAATAGATGATTTCGATATGACTTATACCTAAAACTTATTTAAATTGATGGGAATATTTTAGTAAAAACATAAATTTTGACATGCTTCATAAATCTTTTTAAAATTAAATAAAACAGCTATTTGGGGTTCAAGTTAGCTATGACGGCAGCGTGACCTGAGGAACTCACGCACGCCCCCCCCCCCCCCCCTTTAGAAGCGGGATAACACCCAAAACCCTCCCAAAGACGCGGGTTAGCACCCGAACCACCCCCTGGGCGAGGCTGCAGAGGCGGCTGTAGGTCTGTTGGGAGTCCTGGGACATCCTTCCGAGGGCTTACCCAGGGCTCACAACCATAGGCTGTTGGGCGTTACGTGAGGTTTTTTTAGTCGGTAGGAGTCCGGCATAACATCCATGAGGATTTTTCCTCACGTAAATAAAAAAAAAGACTAGGTTATTAGCACTTATAGCGAAGATAATTAGAGATTTCGAAATAAGCCCTGCCCATGACTAGGCAAGGTCAGACATGACCTTCTTATAACGATGATAACATGTGTGATATGGCAAAATTTGGAAGAGACCTACGTTCAGCAGTAGACTGCGATAGGCTGGTTTCATTGATTGATTGTAGAGCATTAACTAAAGAAGTAACTGTGTTGGACTTTAGTAATTTTATCTTAACATCCCATTATATTATTAATCTATATTACATAATTATGTAAATTTATTCATAATACATAAACCGTATTTAGTCTAAAGATTGCAGTGTAATGGGTAATGACTATGGGATTTCCTGCCTAGGCATACAAGCATACGTTATTACAGGGACTAACGTTTATGATGAAGTACGCATTCGCTTTATGAACTATGTGTGCCAGTGAATCTATCTGGTTCTATCCCGAACCAGATCTTGTTAATTGCAAGTTCAGTTGGTCCCGCACCGTTACTTCAGTTAACATACGCAAGTTGTTGGTACTTTATAGGAAACCTTCTTAGGTATTTATGAATGATTATGGTGTTACTATGAGTAACTAACATATAGCTTTATTTATAGCTTTCATCCATGTAGAAGTCGTTATCGCGTAAAATGATTTCCCTCTTTTTGCGTAGTCGGTTAAAAAGTAACCTATGTCCTACCCAGCGACTCAAACTATCTCTATACGAAATTTTATTTCGTTTAGGCGTGAAAGCGTAACAGACAGACAGATAGACAGAGCTACTTTCGCATTTATAAGTAGGGAAGGGTTTAAAACGGATGTAATATTATCAAGGTTTTAGACATTATCTGTTACAGAAGTACCTATATGTAACTTTAATTGAGAACATTTAATATTATTTTGTGACAATGTAAGGCTGCAAGCAGCTATAAATATACAGGCCTCGTTTATATTAATATAACACCTCGTTAACTATTTGTAGCTCTAACCATTAATACTTTATATAAATTCTGCAGCAGAGGTGTCGAAATGGTGTTGGCTAGATATTAACTATGTGATTTAGTACTCCTAACAATATTAAAATAATCATAGAGAATACAGCTGTTAAGTGCAACCACAAAGTAATTTAGATAAATAGAACTACTGTTTTAGTATAGACAAGAGTTCATTTAATATACATTCTATCTCAAATAAATCATCTGAATGGTAAAAGTGTTGACACTTCTACCATCTAAAGCGGTCATCCATATTTTAAGTTAAAATGTTATACCAATCCAGTCCATTTAACCAATACATTGTCTGGCAAGAATTATAGTTCAGAAAATTATATCAGAAATTGTGAAAGTCAATTATGATACATTTATTGAAGATTTTATCTTCAATTTGGCTACCAGCTTATCATCAGGCAATTACATTTTGAAGTGATTTTGCAAAACATGGCTCCAAAATCAGAATAAACCCGTCCCGTCAATAAACAACATGACATTGATATGCAGCAGAAACAAAGTGGGGTAAACGACGACCCTGGTGCTTCTAACGGCCAGAAAACTGGTCACCCATCCACATAATCTCGCAGACAGTCCATAGGAGGGCAATTTCGTAAGGAGACCACGGTGCCAGACCCGGTTAAAGGCTTTAGAGATGTCGAGGCTCACTGCTTGAGCCTCGCCCTTACTCTCGATAGCCATCGCCCAGCGGTGTGTGAGGTACACAAGAAGGTCACCAGTCGAGCGACCGTGTCGGAAACCTACTGATTCTGATCTATTGCCTGAACCATGATCTATTCTTGATCTGAACCGTGTCGGATTCTGATCTAATTGCATGTAATTTGAAAGCTGCTGAAACATAAATTTATAAAATAGACAATACCATCAAAGTGCGTTTATGTACTATCAACTGGATGTGTGATTCGAAGCTTTCATTACGGAAATCGCAATGAATGTGTTCGAAAATGTGAACAAACAAGCAGACATCACACGTCTGCACAGCGACTATAGACAGCAACGCATGTTAATATATCCGGGTATTATATTTATCTCCTCGATTATGGAGAGTTATTTTGACACGAAGCACGTGTTCGACAAGTGCATATGGGAAAAGATATCTTAAAGTATTTTCTTGATCATTTAACTTTTGCGGTTATTTATGTAGGCAGTTGATTCTATAGGCAGATGTGTATGGACAATTTTGGTTTTGTTTAGTCTAAAAGCTCAGATGAATAGTTGGAAATGAACATCGCCATCGTTGTTTTTTGCCATTCCTAGTCGAAGTTTCTGATTCTAGTCTGTTACAGTCAATGACCAATTTTACCTTAGAAACCTTTTTGGAACGAATAGGTTTGTGTTGAAAATGTGGATTTGTATTTACTTTTGCAGTATCGAAAAGATTGCGATATATTCATTGTCATGTAGAGTTGAACAACAGTAGTTCGCCTAAACACCCAAAATGACCTCGACAAATTTGAGTTTAATTGCCATAATCCCTACATTAAAACATAGATCTTCTTTTTTTTGTCCCTCTCCCTAAGAATGTCCAATTGTACGGCGTTGGTCACGTTTTAAATGAAAAATCGATCTACGGACGACTACGCAGCAAACTACAGAGGGACCAAGAAATTTGGCGCCACATAAACCGATAACGTTCCTCAATATACATTACTATTCGCTAACTAAAGCAGCCAATTGCAAATAAAATTCTAGAATAGGAGCATAATAATTACAGTAATTACTTAGTATCAAGACAATGGCAAACAATGTTGTTCTGACCGACTTCAAGCACGTTATAATTCTATAGGAGCGGTCCCATATTCGCGACAGATTGACATGATGTCACGTGCCTTTTGCATCATACCCACCAATGAAGGTCGACTGATACCACGTACATGGACACAACTAGTGCATGTGCAAAAACCCCTAACGTATTTCACTTTGTCGTAGGTAAATTGAAATTCTTGAAAAAAAAAATTGAATTACGTTACATATACCCACTTAGGAAAAGTCCTGTGAAATTTACTTTTAATCGTCGTCGGAAGACTAACTGTTCACCGTCTTTGTAGATTTCACTCTTCATAGTTACTGAATCTGTCACATTCGCGGATATGTTTGTTAAAGAGTGATGTTATCGGGATGATGTCACCAATGACGGTTGTCGTAGGGACATCATTAATTAGGTATTAACTTCCTGAGGTGCGGAGATATTGGCTACGTCTGTGATTTTTCAGAGTTCTTTTTTTGGCGTAATGTTGGTGAGGCCAACTCTTATTCAATGATGAGTTGCAGATGTTTGATATTCATTTATTTTGTGTATGTTTGTGTGGACACAAGTTTGCCTCAGTAACGGTATTATTCGGGGTCTCTAAGTGGGCATTGCTCCTGAATAATAATCCTATTAGGTACCTACTTGAGGAGTTACCATAACGACCATTATTCGGTAGGGATCAATGATTTTTGGAGACACGAACCTATTATAATAAAAATAGTTCAAATTTATAAGTATGATAATTATAAATCTTGGTTAATTAAGCTATAAATCTTGACCGTAAAAAAAATTTTTCAATAAAAAATACAACCGACTTCCAAGAAATCCTGAAAAATAAAATTTACTTAGCACAAAGTAATATGTATTTTGATTTATCTGATTTTTTATTCAATATCATATTGAAGTCGGCGCCAAGTAAATTCATAGGTTTATCGCTGGTAGTGTCCTTACCATAAGAGGGGTTTAGGGAGGTATTATTGATGGCACCAACTTCAATATTATATTGAATAAAATCTGATAAATCAACTACATATTACTTTGTGCTAAGTAAATTTTATTTTTCAGGATTTCTTGGAAGTCGGTTGTATTTTTTATTGAAAAATTTTTTTTTCATTATTTTAAGTGACGGGTGAACCGAAAAATATATCTATCTAGGTGAAAGTTCTCATCAATACAAATTAATCAAGCCCCAACACAAGGTAGCTGCTGTTAATCGTTAAGGAATTCCCTCGAATCTCTTTTGGTTCCATCATCAGATCGACTCCAGACCTTTATTAATGGTAGTACATTAAAGCACTGAATTAAAAAGTTAACAAACGCACTAGTTGTGCCTATAATTTTCGGTGGATGCCCTCGATTTCTCCAGGATCCCATCATCAGATCCTAACCTAGTTATAATGGGACCGCCTCAGAAGTAAACCCTATTCAACAAAAAAAATTGAAATCCGTCCATAATTGACGGTGAACATACATAAAACATTGAAACCTTTCTTTTTTTTTTGAAGTTGGATCTATCAATCTAGGTGTAAAGTTCTCATCAATACAAATCAATCAAGCCCAAACACAAGATAACTGCTGTAAATTGTTTAGGAATGCACTCGACTGTCTTTCGACTCTATCATCAGATCGACGCCATACCTTCATTAAAGTGTAGAACATTAAAGCACTTATTAAAAAAGTTAACAAGCACACTAGTTGTCCCTACAATTTCCGGTGGTTGCCCTCGTTTTCTCCTAGATCCCTTCATCAGATCCTGACCTGGTGAAAATGGGACCACCTCAGAAGTTACCCCTATTCAACAAAAAAAAAATTTTTGAAATCCGTCTATAATTGACGGAATTATCGCTTGACATACATAAAAAAAAATACATACAGACGAATTGAGAACCTCCTCCTTTTTTTGAAGTCGGTTAAAAAATGCTTTTTGTACTTGGCAACTCTGCAAGAAATCAATCGTTAAATGTTCATTCACCGTACTCCGAAAATGCTATAACCCCAATTTTACAACATAACCTATTGAGATGAATTACTTCAATTACTTTTATGGTCGTTAACACAAAGGGCCTCCGTTATCTTTTGTAAACATATTAATAATTCTGTTCGAGTGGGCTACCGTGCGGGCATCAATGGACCGCCATTTGCATATTCTGGTCATAAATTTGACTCGGTTTAATGTTTATAAGTTAATCTAATTAAGTATGCCAATGATAAGTATACCAGTAGTTATTGGTGTACTTAACTTATATTTTATAACAAACCACCGTCGTGAGTGAGAGTTCCCATTTCTAGGTGGCTAGATTTTATTTCATTTCATTGTTTGTGTATTTTTTTGTTTGAGTATGAGTTAAACCTACTACTCACTTATATCAATTACTGTTAAAACGGGGATACTTTGTACTGGTTTTAGAACGTTCTGTCAACCAGTATAAGTACCTCAAATAGAATGGCCAAACAACGGGGTTACCATCCTTAAATAAAAATCGCACGTACTCAAATGGGCCCTTATTGTATTGATAGTATAATGGCACAAGAGCACAAGCTGAGAAAAGCTTAATTTGGGTTAAATGGCTCTGTGTCAAAAATTACGAACAATATTTACACTTACATTTATTTACACGTATGAAAAGTTGAAGTTACGTTTGTACCTTTTTTATATAAATGTGAGTAGTAATATAGTAATTATTACATTTTTATTAAATAACAATTAACTCAGATAAGACGTGAAGTATTTAGTTCTAAGCAATGATAAGAGATATAAGATATCCGATACATTAATGAGGGAATTCTCATAGACAGCTCAATATGAAATACAGATAATATCTTCGACAAGATAAAATATAGGCGCCACGTTGGTCCATAGATTTGGAGGGTTAGCACTGACTCGGAACCTTTGGAGCATACGCCGGAACAGATTTTATCGCCCACTAACTAATAGCAATGCGTCTATCGCCCGGTAACACATTTCATTATAAATAAAACCAGTAGTCTGATTAGGGTTGTCTCCTTACTGATACCTTGAAGTGGTTATTCATAAGCGCAATTGATCATTTTATTATTTTTCGATAGAATACTTTTTGTTAAAGTACGAATGTTGTATCAGAAAATGTATGACATATTTATCAAACTTTGCACATTGCAATGCATCATTAAATTAATATTTTTAATAGATTGCAACATCTTAAATTTGTGATTAATGGATTATGCCTTAAAAATTTATGAAAAGGTAGAAATATGATACCTTAAATGAATCATGACGTATTTACATTTAATTTAAATGAGTTTTTATTCTAAATCTATTATTGTAAGATTATTCTTATTTCTTAAGTAGCTCGACCAGTCTATTTATCAATACCTAGTCGATAAAATATCAGATTTATTTTATAGGTACTAGCTTAAAGATGTATCAAGCTTAACAATGTATATTCACCACAAAACGAATGCTACAACTACGCACACTTTATGGTATATCATCCCAAAACTAACTGTTTGATGCTAAAAAAAATTTAGTAGTCTTCTTTTTTGAGACAATAATAGAAGTAATCTAAACGAAAATCTAACCCCTTACCCACATTGAAAGATGTTACACTACTATGTATTTGACGCTTAAAGTAGACATTTTAATGAACAACAAAGTCTAATCTTAAACCTCTTTAAAAAAAACAGATCTTTCCTGTACTTAAAGGATTCCCAGTTCATACAAATAATACCAGTAAATGAAACGTGTCTTTTGAACTTGGACTTCGGTCTCTTCAGTATCTACTAATGAATTCATACGTCTCTATGTACTAGGTAAGATATTAAACTGTCGCCTAGGATAGAGTCATAAAATTACCACCACTTTATCACAAGCTATAAATAAGATATAACATTGTAAATAATTGCCAACCATTCTTAGCAGAATAAAACGACTATCCATATATCCTGACAACCCTATCATTAGTAATCGTGTGTGGTACAGTAGTTTGTATTTATCGGTAGTTAAGTCTTCGATCGTTTACCTTTGAACCAAATTGGATGAACTGGAACCTGCTACATAGACAATAAGTGCTTTTTGTATCTCTTTTTTTAACCATTATGGGTGTTCTATCATAACCCCGTAATCCGCACTAATATTACGAAGATGTAACTCCTTGAATGTGTGAACTGATTATAATGTTTGTGGGTTCCTGGAAACAGTTCTTTAAGAGGAGTCTTAAAGAACCCGGGATTGTAAGATGAGGGAAATACGATGCGGGCAGGTCGTTCCAAGTTTTTATAGTTTGACAGAGAAACCATCTTTTGAAACGCTCGGTTCTGGCGAAGATTTTCTCCACTGTGTATGAGTGGCATCTCTGCCCGGCACGCGTTGTTTGGGATCGTATAGTATAGTAGGTATGATGAATAAATACATTTATTTAAAAAAAACAAGGGGCACTCTCGGAGCGCCGAATGAAGTGAAAACTGTGAGGTGTCGGTAAGCGTATCAGGTCGTGATTTTCAAGCCTTTTTATCGGTACGAAAATTCCTAACGCGTTAAAATAAGTTTCTTAAAAATAAGTAACCTAAATTTCATCAATAATGGCTAAAATCGTACCCGCAACATCTTCACACAAATGTTGCCTTATTTGTTTCATGCCCATCATCATTATTTATTGCTAAAAAGTCTAAAAAGTTCACGTTGATTAACACTTTTAAACAAACAGTTGACCTTAGCTTGCAAGTGAAAGCCATTATCAAACCGCACGATTTCTAGCTCATAGATTTGCAGAAATTGCAACCGTCACTTACCCAATTACTACCGCAGCTGAGACAAAGGAAAGCCTGCTATAACAATACAGATTCGAAACACAAAAGAAACTAACAAAATAAATCCCGCACGACCGACTGGTTTATTCCAATTAAGCCAGTCTTTCATTTAGTATCGATTTAGGCCCGTGATCTCATTCCAATCCAGAAACGAGTGATTTATCGTCAGATTACGCCGTGTCGATGCGCTGACGTAACCGACCACCCATCCGTGACTGTCGAACACTCCTTGATAACTTGTACTCTTGTACCTAATGTGTCCTATTTTTACACATGGTAATGTGAACTGAAAAAATTCCTATGTCGTGACGTTGACCGTAGATACCTAAGTAAAGTTCATTAACACTGACACTGTCATTCAAAGAATTGATGGTGCCCATGTTGTACCTCTGTATGAACAACTGCTTTGAATAAATAAAGCCATGTGCAAATATATCACAAGCAGAGACATACCTAATATTTGGTATATAAATATTCTGAGATAGAAGTTGAAATGACATTAACTATCAAGATATTTAATATTATGTAAATAGTAAATCACTTTGCCAAATCTAGCGAGCTTTAGGGAGCTTTGCAATCTAGTAATCTTATAAGCATTGAAATAGTTTCAAAATATAAACACTAAAAAGCTATTTTTGATATTGGCAAGCGCTAGATCATTTCATTTCAATCATGTAAAAATCCGTAGCCAGGCTAGTGAAATGTTGAATCATAATCATATTCATATTCGTCATCACTTATTGCAGCGAATGTAGGTAGGAAGGTACAAAGTATTTTCTTTCGGTGTACCAAAAATTTTTACGATTAGACTTCATCCCGTGCACCCAGCTGTTGGATGGCGGTATAGCCTTAAATTATAATTGTTTTGCCATCGGTATTTTACTAATGTAAGGGTTAATTCTGCCTCTGTGGCGCAGTCGGTAGTGTGTTGGATTCCCACCGCAGACAAATATTTGTGTGACCCATAAATGTTTGTCTCAAGAGTCTGGGTGTTTCTATGTAAAATATGTATTATTTCAAAGTATTTAAGTATTAATATCCGTGGTACCCATAACACAAGCAGGTTATTCCTAGCTTACTTTGGGATCAGAGAGCGTTGTGTGAAATGTGCGTAAATATTTATTTATTTAATTTACAAAATAGAGCTATCTCTAATTTGTGTTTCAATGTAGTTTGACTTTTTGTGGTGGGTAAAAACCGAACCGTTCAAATATCCCATTACAAATGTACATAGATACAAGCTAATGAAAGCACGTTTTAAAGGAGAATGATACTGCCAATTCTATCATCATTTACTTTAGTGCAATGTGGATAAAAACTAGCTTTTTTGCATTGTATTGTTTTGAATATTGGCTGCCATGAAAGACTTTCCACGTCACTCATGCTGACTAATTTATGAGATAAATAAGATCATATTTCAGGCACCCATCAAAAAGATTCCCCTCCTAAGTTAAGCGATAGTCGCTCACAAATATAACAATGCCAAAAATATCTATAAATGGTACCCTTGAGGGCTATTTCAATGAAATTAATCAACCAAATTCATTTGGAACTAAGTTAGTTAAGTAATACGTAGTAATTTAATTCTTTTCCATTAATGCTTTTCTAAGCATCGATAGTTAATTTCAATATGTCACTACCTTTGATGTTATCGCATAGTTAATATTCTAGGGCGTCCTCTATCGGCAACATAAAGTAGCCACATGTATTAAGGTACCACGTACTGCTAAAGATTGTGATGGAAATTATAATCATTATTCAACACTTCCTCTGGTTATTATGAGTCCTTTGTTTTAATAATAAATTGTTATTAGATATGATTGCGTATTGTGTATAGATATTTGATTGATGTCATATATTGCGAGTACTTCAAGCTGCCCATAATGCCTTGAACTGAGCGTAACGACGATGTGTACCGTGTTTTTGGCAAAGACTTCTATATAAACAGAGGAAGTCTTTGGTTTTCGGTAGCAGGGACAAAAAGCGCTTTTGAAGCGCTCGTGGCCCCGCGGACTCAGTGTTCTGTAAACGATCACTGCAGTAAGCAACATTTACTATGGCCGGACATGGCGTCGCTTGCCTTTCTAACTGACGTAACTGACATATTTTTCCAAACTGAATTATCTACACCATTTTAATCCATTTTCGAAGACGAATCAATCTGTCTAATTGACGTATCTGTATGTCTTACCAGTCCTTAGATATCCTAAAGATTGAGGCAGATGTATCTACATTTTGTTGAAACTTAGACTTTACTAAAAGGCTTATGTCACTTACAACGTTTAGTTAGATTTTTTTGCAGTCTGTAAAAGATCTATTGGGGACGTAAATGACATAATACGTCGTTTAGTGTGTGTGATACTTCGGATATTATGCGGTAGTACATAGTTTCAGTTACGTCAAACAAGAACCGGGGGTCGGGCGGAAGCACAGAGCATCGCGCGCCTTTACAGAGGGAGAGACCAAAGCTAGCAAACCCCCTCTGGCAATAATTTGACATTTTGACGACTAAAAGTGCCCAGTTACATAAAAACTGTTTTTTGAAGTTTCTTTCACTAGACTAAGTCTAGTTGACAGCCGGCGCGGTTGAAATGTCATTTTATAAAAATGATGAAATAATTAGATATAAAAATAAATGACGTTAAATGACGTTATACACACATCAACACCGTCTAGGGATATTTCACATTTTCTCAATTTTCAGAAAATCTGTTAGGAATAATATGCAACAATGTTATATTCTTAGCAAGCCCATTTTTCAGACTATATTTTGAAATAAAAAAAAAATATTTTCGACTTATATAATTTTTTTTTAAAAATGATAACAAAAAGTAAAAAATGGTGCAACTAAAGATGAATGTGTCATTTACGAAAAAATAAAAAAATAAGTAATTTCTTTCAATTTTTTGGACTGATAGGAAAAATCAGTAGTCAGTAAAACCACCCATGACGTTAGCCACGGTCCTGCAACGGTTTTTCATGCTTTGAATTAAGTTATCAAAGTCTCGCTGCGGGATATTGTCCCAAGTTCTGCTAAGATGCAAAAAAAGTTGCTCTTCAGTCGCAATGTCTGCAGGAAAATTCTTATAAGCCCTTCTTTGGAGCATGTCCCACGCATGCTCGATGGGGTTTAAATCAGGCGATTGCGCCGGCTAGGGTAAAACCGAGACGTCATGGTCCTGCAGCCAGCTGGTCACCGCTCGCGCTGTGTGCGGACGGGCGTTGTCATGCACGAGAGTAAATTCTTGACCCATTTGAAATCGATGAGGGTAGACAATGGGTACAAGCACCTAGTCGCGGTATTTTTCAGCGGTCATGGTGTTTCTAATCCAAACGAGGTCCGTTCTTCCACCAAAACGTATTCCCGCCCAAACCATAATTGTCCCGCCCTTGTGTGGATGGACCACCTGGGGGTGTTGCTCACGACCAGGAACTCGCCAAACGCGTACTCTTCGTGAATCGGGATGAAAACCGAATCGGGACTCATCGGTAAACAGTACTACAGACCACTGGTTATCTTCCCAAAGCAAATGTTCACGAGCCCACTCTTATCTTCGTCCTCGATTTCCTCTTTGTAGTGCTGAAGTACGAAGTGGCCTGCGAGCATGAAGGTTAGCTTCATGCAGTCTCCTCCTCACAGTTTTGTCACTGACAAGCAATTGGTGTTCTGACTGGAGCCGTTGAACCAACTGCACGGCTGTAACGTTTGGCTGCATTCTCGCGGCAACTTGTAAAAATCGGTCTTGTTGTTGGGTGATTATGCGTCTCCCGCCACGGTGTCTTTCAGCCACTTCCCCGGTTGCACGATAAAGTGACCACAATCTTGAAAAAACTTTTTGCCTGGTTCCAATCTCCTCAGCAATACTCCGCTGAGTATCCCCAGCTTGGAGCATGCCTACTGCCCTTAGCATTTCTTCTCTAGTTAAATGGCGTCGCTGCATGACTTACACAATGAAATAAATTCGTAATTAATCAATAACTAGCTTTAAAACTTCAACTGGACAAAACAAATACCAATTAACTATCGTCGGTAAAATTAAAATTTCGAACTTCGCTATATTATGCCGCGCAAATCATTTGTTTTAATTTCTTTTTTTTTATTTCAAATTTGGAATCATTCAAATATACCAACAAAATAAGATTCAATCAAAAGTTTTTACAATCGGCCAGTATTTTTTGAGATGCAGAACTTTTTAAAAAATATCCCTAGACGGTGTTGATGTGTGTATATAATTTTTACTTAAGAGCTTGCCTGACCCTAACCAAATCGCATGATTCACTGCCGCCACCCCCGCGCCCCTTTGCTACAGATCGCGCGCCACATTCACGCGGCGCCGCGTCTGCCGGTGACAGATTATCATAGTTACGCAAGTAGGGGCGGTGCACAACGCACTGGCGAACAATGAATAGAATGGAGTAGATATTTGTGTGAATAGTTTTACTCGGTTTTTGGTTTTATTTTTTTAAAAATTGACCGTATTATACTACTTATAAAAATAGGAGGAGAATTTTTATAGAACTTTAAAATGAACAATTTCGCAATTCACAATTTTTATGTAACTTTAATTATATTTACTTAGCGCACGCAACGTATACTCTCAAAAGGAATAAATTTTCCCGTTTTCGAAACTTTATTCATAGTTGCTCCTATTCCTTGAAGTGTAATGTTATAAACCTTCCTCAAAAAACGGACTATCGAGCACCTAAACTCCGAAACATCATTTTGTGGATCACACGAACATTCGGCCCGACCCCAGAATAAAATCAGGGCCTCAGCACGGCCATCGGTTATACTACCGAATGCATCACCGCATCAAGGCGAATTATGAAGAATGAATAATCCTTTTTTACTGTAAAAGAACAATGATTAAAAAGATACTATCTATCTTTCTACCTTCACACCAAATCCCTTGCGGGGTAGGCAGAAAGAACCGAGCGCCACACGGCACGGTCCATACACACCTCACTTGCTTCTTCAACTTTCATTTTTCTTTTCATGCATGCACGTCGGTTCCTTCGGCTCTTGACACCACCTTCAACTAACACACGATTTATTTGGTCGCGGTAGGTGTGTCGTGGCCTTCCCCGACTCCTACGTCCATCCACTTTCGCGTTGTATATCTGTTTTGTCATTCTTTCATCTCCCATTCGCTCCACATGCCCGAACCATCGTAGCATGTCCTTCCTTACTTTAACACCGAAACTCTCTTCCAGACCAACTCTCTTTCTTACATCTTCATTCCGAACGCGATCTGCGAGCGTTACTCCGCAGATTTTGCGTAGCGCACGCATCTTGACCGCGTTTATTCTACTTTCATGCGTTTCCTGCCATACCTAACTCTCGCTTCCATACATTAGCGTAGGTATCAGCACCGCACTGTGTACTGCGAGCTGGGCCTTTTGATACCCAAAAGTTTGCCTAACGCTCCATTCACTCTATTTCCCGCAGTTACCCTCCTTTCTACATCAGTGGTGTACCGTCCATCCCTGCTTAATGCACATTCAAGATATACAAACTTATCCACCTGTTCCAGCACTACATCATTTACAGTTATCCTGGCATTCGTTCTGTCCTCTTCTCTTTCGAATACCATCACTTTCGTTTTAGTCGCGTTCAAATGTAAGCCTCTCATTAGACTATCATCTTTCATCGCTGTGACTAGAGACTGTAGTTCTGATGGCGATTCGGCTATGAGCATGGCATCATCTGCATACAGCAAACAGTTCACATTCACAAGTAAGTCACCCATTCACAATCCAACATTCATCGATCTTACTCTCTTAAGACAATCGTTCAGGTACAGGACAAACAGCAGGGCTGACAGCACGCAACCCTCTCTGACGCCAATGTTGACGTCAGATCAGGGCAGGTCAGGACAGGCTGCCGCCCACCCGCACACATGTCGTACATCCCACATATGTAGACTACACGGCACGAAGCAGCGCACCATCAATCCCAAATCCTGGCAAGATGATGAGATGAGACGTAATCCAAAAACGCTTTCTTCTTTCTTGCTACGCAGGATTGAACGTCTGCATCCCACCTGATGCCTTTAGAATGTTCATGTCTCTTTGCACTCCCACATGCTTCTTTTGCACTATCCACTATACTTTCTTTCATAATATTCCAGCATTCATCCACATCTAAGTCGGAAAGGCTCGAGTTCGCAAGCCTTTCACTGACTAAGCCTACATACATTCTCCTTACGCTTTCATCTTCCAGTTTTCCACTCTTTATCCTTTCAAAGTCTCCGAGAGGGACACGTACTCGCCAGTGCCTCCTCTTCTTGAAAAGACTGAATGCGTTTTTAACGTGAGATAAAATCCATCATGAGTGCTATGTCGGACTCCTACCGACTAAAAAACCTCACGTAACGCCCAACAGCCTATGGTTGGGAGCCCCGGGTAAGCCCTCGGAAGGATGTTCCAGGACTTCTAATAGACCTACGGCCACAATTGCGGCCTCGCCCAGGGGGCGGTTCGGGTGCTATATAAACTGACCATTTATTTTTGATCTCAAAACGGGACATACGTTTTAATACCCCAGTTAGCAGGTTAACAATTAAAGTAAACATAATTTCATTAAATAGAAACAACAGGCCAAGTGCGAGTCGGATTTGCGCACAAAGGATTCCTTCTGTCCCCTTTACCGCCCCCTTTTATAGCACTAGGGTGACAAGCAAAGTGTGAGGACGAACACAATGTCTATGGCGAGCGGTGCGATAATGGAAAGTAGCCGTGGGCATCATATTAAACAATTCTTCAGAGCACAAATCATTGTACAGGCGGTAGACCACGCACATAGTCTGTCTCTCCTGTCGCGAAGAGGTTCCACACTGGGAGTTTTAGGAAAAGTTTATGGTAGGCCCCCTTTTTTTTTTTTTTTTTTTTTTTTTTTTTTTTAAACGTGAGGGAAAATCCTCGTAGGATGCTATGCCGGACTCTTACCGACTAAAAAACCTCACGTAACGCCCAACAGCCTATGGTTGAGAGCCCCGGGTAAGCCCTCAGGAAGGATGTCCCGTGACTCCCAACAGACCTACGGCCGCCAATGCGGCCTCGCCCAGATGGTAGGCCCCCTGGACGCCAGCTTGGCCTTGCTCTCCAAATGACTTCGGAACTTAACGTCACTGGAGATGTCAACACCTAAGATACCTATACTGTCAGAGATGGGAAGAGATGTGCCTTGAAATTGTCGCGCTACAGTAAATCGGTTTTTTTGCGGTGAATACTCAAACTTGTGTCTTGGCAGGGTTGAATTGCCAGTCAGTCTCTTTCGGTAAACAAGATTTTGTTTACCAAAATTGGACACTCTGGTGAGAGTACTCTCTATTTCAGACACAAGGTTTTTCGTACTGCCGGTCACTGAGCAGGTCGTGTTCCTCAAGGTACCGAGCTGTGTATTGTTGACACGCTCCATCACCTTTCATTTAAAGGGACTACTATAAGCCTGTAATTGGCCGGGTCGGTCTTGTCAACCTTCTTGGGCACAGAATGCACGTGCGTTTTTTTTTCTTTCGATCCTCCACGACGTATTTTCCTATATCTCCTTTTAGTCTGATTTTAGTACCTTTGTTTTTGATAGCATCAAATCAGCAGTCCACTCCTGGCCGTAGGCTTCTCCCAATCTACGCCACAATACACGGTCCTGCGCATCCTGCATTCAGTCCCAGCCAGCGATCTTTTCTAGATCGTCGGCCCATCTGGCGGAGGGGTCGTCCGTCGTCCTACCCCACGTTTACCAAGCTGCGAGCTCAAGAACTCGTTTCCTCGTTCGGCCATCGGTAATCATACATAATATAGCTAAGCCCACCACCACTTCAAAACGCAGACTCTGCAAACTATGTCGGCCACTTTGGTTCTCTGATGGAGACGGTTGCTTGCTGCGCAACTTTAAGGGTATGGACTAGCCCCACTGTAAGTTTTTACAGCACGGCACCATAGGTAATAATTGGTCGTTTGCTCAATAAATGGTTACTTTGCTTGTATGTTGACATTAAATGAACACTTGAGTTTCGGCATTCCTAAAATTCCAAAGAAAAAAAAACTTCCATTTAGTTATCAGTTTACCACTAAACTACTTCACGAATTTTACACAAAAACAAAACAATAGTGTAAGTAGTGAAAACACGGACTGACTCTAAATTCCCCGACTGCTGATGTCCCAAAAGCAACGAAATTTAAAAAAAAATCGCAATGTTTCGGAAAGCGGGACAATTTAGCGTCCCGAAACTGTGTTTGGGGACACCGGGACAAGAGACCGAGAAACGGGACAGTCCCGTTCAAAACGGAACGTATGGTCAGCTTAGAACCGCGTCTTTGGGGGGTTTCGGGTGTGATCCCGCTTCTAAGGGCGTGCGTGAACTTCTCACGTCACGCTGCCGTCATGGGCCTGCTTCTGTAAGGACAGTGAGTAGCCCTCTCGCCGTCCTCAGGCCCACGGTCATGGATGCCGATAGTCTTCGGCGAAGACATATCGCCGATGCCTAGGCACCAACAGCGGAACTCGGGTGCGAAAGTTTTCTCCCGTACCCGCCCCACCGCCTCTTTCAAGAGCATAACCTGCTCGCAGAGAGAGGCGGCGCAGTCCCACTTACTCCCACTGGAGAGCATGGCTCGCACCATGGTCTCGAGCGAGAGAGTGTCCACGTCCAGACCCACCACGAGGACCTGGCGCTGTTGCGCCCAACAGCATCATCATTCAGTAAAAACTCATTTTTCTTTCATTAGTACCTTCAATAAAATGATTATTCTTTTATGTGAATCAACAAGTATTTTTAAACAATAAATTTGTTTTGAAAATATCATCGGCAATTTTCTACTATTAAATCGAAAGCCTAAAGACAGTGTTATATTTTAAAGATTTTTTAAAATACTTACACTGTCTTTAAATTTGTACTTGAATTAGCCGACTCTATTGTTTTATGTTCCGTGCAATTACTTCTGCACCGACTCGCTCGCACTCCTAGTAGTGGCGGGTATACTACGCCAAATCGAATGACAAATAATCGAACGTTCAAAATATCGAAGATTACAATATCAATGTTCGATAAATTAAACGTTCGATATTTTGAACGTTCGTGTATTTGGATGTTCGATTATTTGGCATTCGATTTGGCGTAGTATACCCGTAGTGTGGGTGGCGGTTTCTGGGTTTTGTATGACATTTTTAGGGTTCCGTAGCCAAATGGCAAAAACGGAACCCTTATAGATTCGTCATAGACATGACGAATCTATAAGGATTCCGTTTTTGCCATTTGGCATGTCTGTCCGTCCGTGTGTCACAGCCACTTTTCTCCGAAACTATAAGGCCTATGCTGTTGAAACTTGGTAGGTAAGTAGATGTATTCTGTGAACCGCATCAAGAGTTTTGTATAAAACGAGAAAAAAGCAGTTAATTTTGGGGTCCCCATACTCAGAACTGAAACTCAAATTTTTTTTTTTCATCAAACCCATACGTGTGGGGTATCAATAGATAGGTCCCCAAAAATGCTATTGAGGTTTATAACATATTTTTTTTCTAAAGTGAATAGTTTGCGCAAGAGACACTTCCAAAGTGGAAAAATGTGTGTCCCCCCCCCCCCCCTCCTCTAACTTCTAAACTAAGAGAATGATAAATCTAAAAAATATATATAATGTACATTGTCATAAAATCTACCAAAGAAAATTGGTTTCTTTTTAGTAATTTTTTGGTCTTTATATGTATAACTTTTATAATTAGTGACATTTATTATTTACACAAATTAAGATTTTATGCACCTACAGCAAAAACTTCAGGAATTCAAAAGCTTTTTAATCGATCTATCGATGTCGTAATTGAGCATTGTGTGACGCAATCGGGCATAGGTCCGCTTCCTACAAGGCGCGCAGCCAGACTAAACGTAATCGGTAAAGGATAGCGGATACAGATTTCGCGAGGAAAGAAAGAGAGAGAAGGTTTGGAGCGCGTTTAGCGAAATGATATGAAAGCTAAAAAACAGATAATTACAGATAAAAAGAAAACTATTATAAATATTAAAAAAACCGACTAGTGTAAATGAAGTTTTTAATATTGTCTTTCTTATACATTAAAAATAATATCCAAATAATAGATAATTATAGAGATCCAGCCTAAAGTTTAACTAAAACGAGGTGTTTTCAAAAATTAAAAGTATCGAGGTTTTTTTTAGTAATCGTGTTTTCAGGCTAGTAGATCTTTAGTTCATGAACTGAAGTTGCTTGTGTTGTAATGTTAGTTCATTAGACCTCAGGAGTCCTGAGATCTAGATCAAGATAATAGTCTATTTGGCGTCATACGTCCTCTTAAGTACAAACTTGTATGAAAAAATGATACACTAACGCTGAACTGATTAAACTTTTTGTTACAAAATTACTAAAAAGAATTACAACGTTTTGTTACAATTTGCTATTTTTTATAACTGTGAGTTTATAATGGTTACGTGTTCGTAATTTGTAACTTGTAATTTGATTACAACTGATTGTTTTTGTACCCTGAGTTTTATTACACGATTTATAGTACAAAATCACCCGACGTAAGTGACGACAAATACAGTCCGAATCGAAAACAAAGTTCTCTCAAAGTGACGTATCTGCTTTGAACATTTATTATTAAAATAATAATAATAATATTTTAATTAAATTTATACGCACACAAAGTTCTCTCTGAGATCTACATACAGGCAGATTTTTATTTTGCTCAAGCTGATAAATGTCGAGCTGTTTCCGATTTTAGGTAACCATAAACCGAACAAAGCTTGCCCTGAACATTTTGCTAAATGTCAGTTACGTCAGTTAGAGAGGCAAGCGACGAGGATGGGTGGCCACCACGTGGACCACTTTGTGACATTTATTTACGAGCGTTTCCGTCCTTCGGAAGGCACGATAAGCCGTTGGTCCCGGTTGTTGGTAAAATGACAGGCGTTAAGCCAAGTTGAAGGCCTTACGGGCGGCTTGAAAAATTTCAACTGTGGGTTGTCACAACCTGCGCCCGGGTCGGCAGCGCGTGTGTAGCGCCTCTGGTGTTGCAAACGTCTATAGGCTACGGTTACCAACCTTCCGGTGGGCCGTAAGCTTGTCTGCCACCTAAGTAGTATAAAAAAAAAGGACAATCATGCATGCCTTCCGAAGCATGGAGGGGCTTGTACTACTCGAGCAAGTGTTCTTGACCAACGCGTGGAATGGCCCTTACCGCCTGCACCCTACCTCAGGTACCGCAATAGCCTTAGTATCGTCAGCAAGGATTCCAGGCTCGATGCAAACCGAGCTCATTCATGTATCCGTTTCCGTAAATTTAGTTCAGGCCAAAAAAACCGATCAAATAAAAAGATTTTTCGTTACATTTGAGTCGTCAACTTCGCTTGGCCGAGTAGTAAATATAAATGCCATAAACAGTCACCCATCGCTAAACGGTTGGTCGTTGAAACGCAGATATCCTTTATATTCTTAGTGGCAAGCGCTGATTACCTAAGTGATGATGAGGGACAAAGAACAAAAGTACATTTAATGATATCTGAAATCTTAAATATTAGGGTTGAATAAAATGACAACCTACAGATTTATGAGGTGAAAATATTTCTTTGTTGGACAAAAGATAAGTCACAACAAGTAAAATATTTTCGTAAAGTGATGTTTTCGTCACATCGTAAATAACTCGAACAAAGCTTTATGTAAATTGTGTGGTTTCTTATACAGACTCTAAATTTAACTTGTAAAGTTATGGTGTCTGTTTTAAGTTTGAATGACGATTGAAGAGTTTTGAGACCTTAGAGATGGCTTGATGTGTCATAATTTACTTAATAGAGATTTTTTTGCTAGTGCATGAAATATCGTGGGGATATCCTTCCGAAAGACTACCCGGGGCTCTTAACCGTAGGCAGTAGGTAGAGAACGTGTGGTTTTTTGTCAGTAGGCGTCCAGCATAGCATCCATTACGGTTTTTCCACACATTAAAAAAGTGCATACAATTTCATAATAGTTTTAAATGGAGTATTGTTTGGCTTGGCTTTTGTAGAATTGATGGCCGGAAAACATAAAGTGGGTAGGGCTCCTGAAAGATGACTGCAAATGTAAATATTGGCCCCGGAAGACTGCTGGACACCTTCATCACAAGAGCACAAGTTGTGGCGATATTAAATAAAATATTCATAATACATTAAATATTTTACAACAATGTTATTACTGCGTTTACATGTTCGTAAACTAAAAAAAAATAAAAAGACTGTTGTTTCAACGACATGTCATGTACAATTTCTTTTATTTCATTTTTTAGGGTTCCGTACCCAAAGGGTAAAGAACGGGACCCTATTCATGAGACTTCGCTGTCCGTCTGTCTGTCTGTCTGTCTGTCCGTCTCGAGGCTGTATCTCATGAACGGTGATAGCTAGAGTTGAAATTTTCACAGATTATGTGTTTTTGTTGCCGCTATAACAACAAATACTAAAAACAAAAACATAATAATATTAAAGGGGGGCTCCCATACAACAAACGTGTTTTTTCGCCATTTTATCTTATTTATTAGATAATAAGGTATCCTTCTCAATTTAAATACGTTAGTTGGCTTAAACATATAATCGAGATCATTCATTCCCTTTACACCATACAAATTAAATGAATACTTTAGGAGGTATAGCACCATCAAATATTGCTCAATGAAATTAATTTTCTGTCGCCATGATTGAACATTAAACGGGTCACATACTAATTTATTTTTCGACTTTCATCGTAAATATTTTTTTTTAAAGAGTGAGCAACGCTTTCGGCAGATTACTTTAGGTAGGTGTAATATTTCAAAGATAGCAATTTCATAGGAAATAGTCAACAAAGAGCCCATATTTTAGATTTTTCTCCAGTATAAACAATGTACATACAAACACACAATTCAATTACATGCTCGGTGCATGAGACTGTTGAGACGTTACGTATTTATAATGTCATCATTCATATGTCATCAATATTCTGAAAAAGAAATTAAACAGAGTTCACAAACTCTTTTGGAAATATATATACTGTACCTACCGTAGAGGATCTATATAACAGGATAGTTAACACTAAAGTGCTATAGAGCAACGCGAACTGTCTAAGGTGCGCGTTGCTCTGTGGTTAACAACCACCACAGTGCAATACTTATTTTATAATATGTAGTGTTAATAGGTAATAAGGGAAACCAGTAGACGCTTGAAATATTTTGAGAATATTGAGCAGGGTATTTTTTATACCACCCGTAGTCTGTTGGGCGTTATGTAGGATTTTTAGTCGGTAGGAGTCTGGAATAGCTCCATAAAGGATTTTCCTTAACGTTAAATAAAAAGGAAAAGGGGGGCTCCCATGTAACAAATAAGACTTTTGTTGTTTTTGGTACGGAACCCTCCGTGTGGGAGTCCGACTCGCACTTGGCCGGTTATAATGTCACTTTGAACACTTGTCCCGTATTTTATTCCCAAAATATCGGATATTTTCAGCACTTTACTTTCATTTAACAAAATTTATTCCCTAAATTGTGTGTAAAAACGAACAGAATATAAATTTAGTGCCTGTCAATTACGACGTATATAAAAATAAACTAAACAACGAACATCATTCATCCGAGTCTTGCCCTTGAGTGTACCAAGGCCTTCAAAGAATACAGTTCTAAATCAAATGACTAATACGACCTCTATATTTGCTCCCTGAATACGTCACACATGATGTTTGGTTTACACACAGACATGATATAGGCATAAACCAACGCGACCAGTACTAGGGGATAGCATGTTTGCTCTATACGTACTACTCGACCAAGTGAAGTTGACGATTTAAATGTTACAAAACATCTCTATGATCGATCGGGTTTTTTTGTCCTTAACTTAATTTAAACGGATACATGAGCGTGGTCTGCATCCTTGCGGATGGTACTAAGGCGATTCCGGTACCTGATGTAGGTGCAGGCGGTAAGGGATCATTCCACGCGTTGGTCAAGAACGCTTGGTCTAGTACTATATTTCATTATGTTGCGGGAGGAAATCGTATTCTTAAACACCACTACAAAAGACCCTATAGAACTTACACAAAACAATATACTCATAATTTCAGACACACACATACATATTTCTTATAGGTATAAGTACGGGGATAATAGGCGTAATAGAGTAGGTACCCTTTGACAGAGAGGAATGTCTCAGTGTTACAGTACAACCGGTAAAGTCAAACTGTTTATTGTTTCAGAATTCTCGCAGTGTGCTCACAGGACTCAGTGATATATGCACAAACGACGAACACTGTGGTTGGACGACCGGTAAGTTATATCGTCAATTAAAGCGCTTTGATCTTCACTTACAGGGATCGAAAAGCACTTATTTTGAATAAATTAGTTGCATTAGTGACATATCTTAAACCATTACAGGAAATTACAACGGTAGTATCAACCACTTCGCAACCGAGACAGTAAAACTTT
Source organism: Miltochrista miniata (assembly GCA_933228765.1). NCBI lineage: Eukaryota > Metazoa > Arthropoda > Insecta > Lepidoptera > Erebidae > Miltochrista > Miltochrista miniata. The sequence goes on from OW121765.1 coordinate 18,766,086, forward strand.
GGCGGCGGAGTGATGGTGGATACTACGGGAGCTGTTGAAGTCACGGGATCGAATCCAATCCCTGGTCGTAGCAAACGTTTGTGTGCTACACAAGGGTTTGTTTCGGAGTTTGGATGTTTCAAAAAATGTAAATGTATGCACCATTTGTCCACCATTGAAAGCAGATAGTTTTTACATGTGGAAATCCCCCATGGATGCTATGCCGGACTCTTAATAACTAGGTATGTACCCACCTGGGGCGTCGCCGACGTGTCTTCGCCCAAGAGTATCGGCCTCCATGACCGGGGGCCTGACGGTGAACGGGTTGCTCACCATCACGAAGGATTCACGCTCACCCCCCCTAGGCGGGGCCGCAGTGATAGCCGTAGGTCTGTTGGGAGTCCTGGGACGTCATTCCAAGGCTTACCCTGGGCTCCCAACCGTAGGCAGTTGGGCGTTACGTGAGGTTTTGAAGTCGGTAGGAGTCCGGCATAGCATCCACGAAGAATTTTCCCACACGTTAAAAGAAAAGGTGTACCTGAGAAGAAAATTGGCATTGACATGCCTATTTTTTTTTTAGTTGGAAGATTAAAATTGTGTATCTAGTAGTAGGTACATACTTTCAATATATTTATTTACACTTCCACTACATGCAAAAAGATCAATGGTCACGGAGTTCAAAAGAGTTCATAACTCAATTGAATAATATTTGTCAAAATTACTATTAGATTTTTCTAAACAATGTACAGACTTTAACCTAGTTTGGAAAGACGTAATTACCGAGATGTAAAACTGTGGCTTTGCGGTCATTCATGAAAACAAGTATGATGCTTATAGTAGCCACTATAAACTCACAACAAAGCCTTGCCTTCTTTCACTTGTCAAAGAACAGAGGCTAGCCCATAAATATTTAATTTATCGTAAGCTCCCCAAACCAAATTCTTTACTAAATATTTTCACTGAAATGTTCTGGATAGTTGTGTGGCATACTAGACTGGATACCTACGTGACTGTAACAACGTTTCAGCTAATAAGCCAATAAACTAAATGTTTAGATAGTAAGATCAAAACATGTGAACCAATTTGGGCACAATTCAGCAAGTGGAGCATTTCGTACAACGCCAATGACCTATCAATCAATATACCATTCATTTAATAGAAATGGGTATCAGTTGAATCAATGTTTCCTTGACTATTTATTTCATTGGCAAATTTGGAATACAAGGAGGTTAATGAACTCTTCGCGAGTACCTACATACCTACTCTGATTGAAGTAGAGGACCCACGCAGTCAATATTCTGTATTATAAAACGTGCCAAAAAATCATACGTCTTTTATAACAGACTTGACTTATATATAGAACTCATGCCTCTTTTCTCTTACATAGTTGGCAGTTTATGTGGGAGGGTATTTCCATAGAATGATGGTAAGAATACGTCTCATCAATTCTATTTCAAATAGGATAGTATATAGTGTTCAACACAGCTGTAAGCTTTTTGCAAGAATTGTATTAGTTCTTTTAAGATAGCGCTCGAGGACTGAATACTGATACTGACATCTTTTAAAAGAGTTATCGGATCGCCCGAGACGGTTGACTACGAAGTGGACCGTATGGTTTTGTCGGAAGCAGACGTAAATTCCTACTTGACGCCGAAATAGTATTGCTAACTATCTATTCCTGGTTTTAAACTAAGCCATTAAAGAAACTTACAAAAACTTTCAACTTCAGTGTTTCTTGTGGAATAATATATCGCCTTTACAACTTCTAACAAAATGTATTTAGACGGCAGTATGTTTGTATTCACAGATATCAAGAACGACAGAAATGTTACGAACGAACGTGACGGTGTACGCCTGGAGCTCGTGGGGCTCATGGTCCTCCTGCTCTAAGACCTGCGGTGGAGGAGTTGCTGTGCAGGAGCGACACTGCTTGCCGAGAGACCCAGCTAGGTAATACACTTTTTATGTAAAATTTCTTCACGCACGCTTGATATGGGGAGTAAGCTGATATGACGAAAGCGTTACGAAAAGTGTGATTGGACGAGGCGAACGGAAGTCGAGAGGATTTTTTTTTGGAAAGTTATTAATTCAGTTCATTCAGTAAATAAATTGCTCATAATTAATAGAAATATTGTTCAAGAAGTACGGATGTCACACTTATCACACCATTGTGTCACAATTTCATTTGTCGTACAAAAACTGCATTCGCTTAAATAATTGTCCACCATCTTTATGCTTCACCCATAATAAATCGAGCCTGCTTCCGTGTTTTAGTTCTGGTGATCAGAATCATAATATCATTACCTATTTGCCTTTAGATATTTGACCAATGACAGACAAATACTCATTAGAGCTTTATTACATTTCATGCATTTGTAAATCACACTCTCATATCAGTCCCACAACCATTGATGCTATTTAGATTAGGCTTCAGCTTTCTGTAACAGGTGTTACAATCGCCCTGCTGATAATGTTCTTTTGTAATATTGAAAACGGACATTCACAAACATTGACCACCGCTTTTCTAGCTGCACATGACGGTTTTAATTTGGCTTACCGACTTCCAGATTGCCGTCATCTGGAGCCAATGAAAGCACTACAATGTTCGTAAATAAAAATTGCCACAAGCGGTCACCTATCTCAGGGACTGATCTTCACAAATAGAACGCTGAGCTAGCAGCTAACTCACAGAAACCAAAAAACTCTTTTCTGGTATGACTATGGTGTACCTTAATAACCTAAAACATACACATATTCTATCTTTCGTATATGATTCTTACAAAGGTACCTACAACTATTTATAACTCACCTGGTAGTCAGATAATTAGCATAGAACATTTTACAATTTGTGATTTAAAATACGGAAATAAGATATAGTATCCTTTTTTGACACCTCGTGTACAATAGACGACAAAAACAAGAACAATACCAGTGTCAAACCATAAACAATATCAGTGTGATCTATCAATAACTCGAACAAAACAACTCCTGCGCTGATAATATTTGAATAAATACAACATTATTCCAATTTTAGAGTGTTTTAAAAACCGTATACGTGTTCGACAACATAAAACAAACAAGTGGGCTTGAAGAAGATTAATGTTACTTTTTTTATGTGTGGGCTATTGACTTAATTATTTCATTATTGGCTGGACCGCTATTGAGATAAAGAGCCTTGTCGTTAAGATATTGTTCTATTGTAATACGATATAGATTTGTCGGGTTACAGGGCTTTGACTACATTCATTAAGTATTAGAAAATTATTTTCCTGACTTGTTTGGAACTTTTCGTCCGTAAAGTTTATTTTAATAAACTAAAAGATTTTGTGATAGTGGCCCATAAAATTGAAGTATAATTACCCCAAAGAGAAGTTTTAGTTATTATAAATAGGTCTAGACCATATAGCCGCAATGTAAGTAAACTATTAAACTGATAGTCTCAAGTAGAACTGATTACTTGCGATTGAAACTTTTAATAAGTTAAACTGTCAGTACATAAAACTTTATCAAACGAAACAAATCGAAACAGTAACAACCCTATCGAGTCGCGGACGCATTGATCATAGATCACAATGATATCTAATGATAGGGCCTGTGATCGATAAAGGAGCGAGCGCTACCCACCGCGCGAGAGCCTTGTGACCGAGCCGTGCCGGTGCAAACGCGTGCGGCTACAGTTAAGTTCTCTGTTGGATTACTACGGAAACTCGATCGCATTGTTTTAATGTTACTTTTGAGTAGATTTCGTAAGGCTATTTAACTCAAATTAATACATTATAACTTTATCAAACGAAACAAATCAATCCAGTAACAACCGCACCTATATTCCCAATGGACCCCGGATCCTGTCTGATCCTGATGATCTTGTCCCCTCACGGGGTCCGTTGGGAACTGAAGATAATCTCATGTCCAAGGGACCACCTTGCCAAGTACGTGTGGTCCGTTGGGAAAAAGAATTCCCTACGGACCCTGTTTTTTTTAAATTGATTCGATCGCTATAATTATTCAAAAATAATTTTGAGTAGAATTATTAGGTACGTAAGTATTTGGAGTTAAAAAGCTTTATTATTAACTCTGAATACCTACTAGATTACTAGAGGACGCCGATTTTGCTCCCGTGAATTGCTATCCTGTTCATATTAATAAGGGGTCGAATATTGAAAACCCCATTCTAAGTGTTTGCTGATATTGAAATGGTGTCAGCTGGCGCATTATAGGAGAATTAAACACTCTTATAATTAGATTAGTAAAAAGAATACTTGGTAAAGAAAAACGAAAATGGTAAAGCTAAAATTTTATCTAGCGTAACCTAATACCTATTATGTTTCGAGTTCGAGGACAGTTAGTAAGAACCCGACAACGGTATCGCGCCATGTCACGACCAGCTTTGTACGATGAATATCATAATTTAGTTATTTTATTACTGTAATGTTAAACACGTCATTACTGAAAGCAGGAAGTCAATTCATTGTCATTTATTTTGAAAAAATGAGGGATTGTTTTGAGAAGTGTCTCGATTTGGAGCACTATAATATTATTTAAATCTTGTTTACAGTGGTGGAGCTTTTCTTGGACATATTTATTAAGAGTTGATTCAATCTTTCTGCAAGTTTATGTCAAACATTTTACAACTATGTAATATTACGACACCCTTTAGGGTACAGAATATAATGACATTTTAGATACAAAAATAAACTCAGTTTCCCGAAAAGCTTTTCTTACTAATTTCACATTTCATCATGGCAAAATATGCCATTCTCATTTATTTACTCGTATCATTACATATATGTACCTGATTTACTTCCTCCATAATTTGAATTAAGAAGTTTTCAATTGACTCGTATCAAACAAGTTCACTGAACACATTAAAAAACTAACAGAAAACACTTCTTTTTTATTTCCCATGATTTTAATATCTCACCACACGTACAAGTGCATTGCATACTAACACATTAATTTACATAATCTATTAATCTTCTGAGGGCTCGCTTGTCTTACCCCATCATCGGGAAGTCATCAACCCTTCGGTTAAAATAGAGAATCAGTTACAAAGACAAACGATGCCTTTGAGTAATGAGTAATGACCGTACTATCTCTGTACCTATCAGAAATGACGTGCAGAATCTTCACACTTATCAAATTAACTTTGAAGCACTAGAAATGGTAACAGCAGGATAAATCATTTATTAAAGTTAAAAGATGTGCAGTGCAGAAAATCTGAATGCATTGATCTCAGTTATCGCAATCTAATAGTGATCATGGGGCAAACACATTTAAAAAACTGATTAAAATCTTACCAAGATTATAAATGCGGAATTTGTGAGTGTAGATATCTGGATATCTAGAAGTTTGTAACTCTTTCACGCTTTAACGGATCTGACCGAATAGGAATAGATTATAGTTTGAAATAACACGTAGGCTACATTTTATCCCAGGATTATGTTTCCGTGGGAATCGGAAACGGGAACAAAATTTCACGATGGTCAAATTCTTTAAGTTCACCAAACAGCTGTTGTTTTCGCCACATAACTGGACAGAAACCTCAAGTCTAATTTGTCAATTTTAATTAAGAGGTTAACTGAATTTATGATTATTCTAAACATTGGTTTCCGTTAATATACATAATCAGCATTTTGATTAACTGAATAATTTATTTCTTTATTGTACACCAGAATAAATATACAAGACTGGTGGATTATATTTATTGACAGACTTTGTGGAAACACAAATTACTGTCTTTACAAGATACCCCTAAAAATATTAGGTGCCCTATATATGTATATTAGGGTTGTGCTTACATATGTACTCTATTTATTTTAAACTTCAGGATAGTCGCACGTTAGATGGTGAGCCTACTGACGGGTGGGGAGACTGACAGACGCAGATTGTAGCTATCTGCTCTTGAAATTTATCGTGCAACTGTAACTGGCAGAGGGAACCTACGATTTGAATGCCTTCAGGAGCATGATCACTCTCGTAAGTGTTAATACTATATACGGCAACCCTTCTCAGGACTAATCATCTCAAAGATACTTGAGGCGGTGATCGTTTACAGAGCCCGGAATAAGTCAATAAACTGCTAAATGTCCTTCATTCACGCTTATCAAGTAAGATATGAGATGTTTATGGATTTATCAATTAGATACGTAGATTTCATCCGCTCATTCAAAACGATCCATGTCACATTATACACACTTTCACATGTGTATTTTGATTGCTCAAAATGTTTTTGTTCCTTCGTGAGCTTTCATAAGAAATTATTTCCTGAATTCGTCTAAACCCAGTTACTCTAGGATATAATCGAATGTTTTTTACCTGTGTCATCAAGTCAAACCCTAAACAGCTAATTTGTATTGTCGATTGATGGCCCTTGTTGGAATTTCCCAAACATTAATAAATTACTCACGTTATTTACTTTTTGAAACAGAATAACGTGCTCACCTTTGACAGTGCCTTATGGCGCAGGTGGTCAGGAATATAACAGTAATTTTGTAAAACAGTATAAGTGTATTTTTCAAAACCTTATGAATCCCTTTCATGATGAGCCTTACAATTCACGTAGGTACTTACGGTATGTAACAATATATTCTGCACGGCTTCATAGAAACTGATTGAGCTAGCAATCAATAAGTTAATCAAATCAACCTATCGCCGTCCACTGCTGGCGTGGGCTTCCTTTAATCATTCAATTCTTCTCTTAATCATTTTGGGCTCAGGCAGACGGGTTGGTTTTGTTTTGAATTTTCCTTCTCTTCGCCTGTTAGTCAGCATGTGAAACACTTGGACGCTGACATGGACTTCAAAGATCAGATAAGGCCTCATCCACCTTATAACAGCACTACACGCACGGAAAAAAGGCTCTACAACAGTCTTTCCTGCATTAATAATTTTGTAGCTGTATCATATGAATTTAGGTACGTAACTGTACTACAGACGTAGCTACACTACACTTCGTTACAAAATATTAAACGCTTTTACATCCGAAATCACATCACAACAATAGCAGCTTCTCATGTTACATGCGTGATAGTGAATCTGATTCTTTATATTCATTTGTTCTCATTGCTTTATTCAAATTACAAACATGATTTTATAACCCATCGTGCTTGTCACCTACAATTATTTTGACATGAGTTCTATCCGATACAATATAACCAATCATTGTAAAACTTTGCTAGAATTAATCGCATCAAATAATCTAATAAGCAAATTTACAGAGTCAAAGGCTAATAACAAAACTAGTGAACGTTGCCCTTCATATTGAACAAATGCCAAATTAAGGCAATATTGACTGAACCGTGGTACTACAGATCGAACACGCAAGATCATGGTCGATGTTTTCGTCAATTTTGATTGACGTACGAATAATGCTCTTTAGTGACTACATGGTCTATCATTTTGTTTGTACATTGTAAATGTTCTGTGTCTAGTGTGGGAGAATTTTCGAATTGTATCGCACTAGTTTTTGAACTTTAAACAAACACGAATTCATCGTACGGATTAAGCTGATTTGAAACTTAAAATAATAATGACATTACATTCAAGTTATTCTTGTAGTACGCTCGCCAAATTGACATCGCCCTTCTGATGACAAACCATGGTGACATCTAGTGATTGGAGGCCACTCTTACAGTCGGTACTGTTTCAGACAGTAGTCCTCAAGTTGGCAGTCCCATGATGTGCCACTATACGCTCAACTTGAAAACCCCGGGGTTGTACGAGAAAGGAAACACGTTCTAGCAAATATTATAAATGTAATAATAACAATGTCAGTAATGTCGTAAACTGAAGGTGTGGAACTATGTCATTTACAGAAGACAACAATTTACAGAAGTGAAGTGGTTTAACAAATTGACGAAATTTGAAGAAATATGTAAATCTAACCAAGGTACACCAAAATGCGGTGTACCACAAGGTAGTATATTGGGACCTCTACTATTTTTAATATAAATAAATGACATGCCTTCCGTAACACACCATAACATAACCCTTTTCGCTGACGATAGTACTGTTCTGTTTAATAGTGATAATGAATTAAATTTAGAATTGGACATTAATGAGACTTTAATTAATATTGTTGACTGGCTTAAAATAAATAATTTAATATTAAATTTTGACAAAACTAAATTAATGAATTTTAGGTTAAGAACCCACCGCATATCTTCTCCAAAAGTTTGCTATCAAGGTAACGTAATTGAGACAACAGCAGCTACTAAATTCTTAGGTTTGCAAATTGATGAGAATCTCAACTGGAAATATCACATTGAACTAACATGTAATAAACTAGCACAGTTCTCATACGCACTCCACAGATTGAGTAAGGTTTCAAATCCTGCAACTTTATTAACAGCGTACCATGGCTATGTTAGCTCATCTCTCAGGTACGGAGTGATTTTCTGGGGCAATAGTACAGATAAAGAGCGTGTTTTCATTGCACAGAAACGTTGTATCAGGGCTATGTTTAACATTTGTACACCCAACTCCTGTGCTCCATATTTTAAGAATATGAACCTTCTCACATTTCCGTGTATATATATTTATGAGTCTGCAGTGTTTGTTAAGCAAAACCTCAGTTTGTTCAGTTATCGCACCCGTGTAAGGCATCAGAATAAACTACATCTAGTTCCTAGTAAAACGCATTTCATGCATGAGAGTTTTTTTTTGCTTAGCCCCACGTATATATAATAGTACACCTGAACGTATTAGAACTATTACAGAAACAAAAATATTCAAAAGGCAACTCCATGACCTGTTAGTAGAAAAATGTTATTATTCTATAAAGGACTTTCTGAATCCTATTCCTATCTGAGAAAATACTATATGCCATGCACGCCTCTTTTATGGTGTGTTCAGTGATACAAGTACCTATGGATGGATTTTTTATTTTTTTTTTCTCATGTGGTTAAATTATTAATTTTGTACTATTGACATTTCTCTGTATTTGGACATTTAATCTGACATTAATTCCGTGGCTGGCGTGAATAAGTTGACAAGTATAAAATGTCAATTTTAGAGGGCGGCCATTTGAAAGTTTGACCGTTTCTGGTAAATCGGTAAATTAGTTAAATTTAAGAGTATGTATTGTTTTCCATATTATTTTAGGCCAATTTTAAAACTATGATAGTAAATGAGACAAAATCCTTACAGTTTTGGCAATATTAGACTTGTCAAGTTGTTCACCGACGAGTTATCAAGTTAATCACCGAATTATTAACTTGTTCTCAGCAACTATAAAAGTGTTTACAGTAGTTATCAACTTAGGCACCATCAAAATAAGTATTGTTTTCTTGGGCAAGCAATGTTTTTTTATAATACATGATACATAACTGACAAAAACAAGGGAGGTAGGTACATACATGTCGGAGACATATCGTCGCCAGCAGGACGACGCAGGGGCATCCAAGACGCGGGGGGTCCACGCGCCCCGCTCACCGAGCAACAGCTGTGCGGCCGTCAGTCACTACGTCAAAAAACACCGTCACCTCAACACGCGCACCTATATCTACCTACCTATACGTCTGTGATTTGTACAAGAACCGTTATTATAAAGTTCACCAAGAAACCAGCTGTTTCTCTTGCCACCACCTGCAAGAACCCAGAGCACGTCGTCACCATACTTACTATTTAAACATCATTATCAAAATTCAAAACAAAAATAGGTAACTGGATAAATATTAAAATCAAATGCTATGATTCTATTAGTTCCATATGGTAAAAGGAGTAATCACTGTAGAATAATCAATTGCTTCGTCCAAATCTGGATCAGTGTTAGTTGTCAAGGGGTCATTGACTGTTTTAAGTTGCAAATAAAAGTCTTTAAAAGACTCGTCGATTAAATGAAGGAAATCCAACAAGTCCTTTTTTTTTCATTACTTATTGGTAAAGTCAGTTTTCATCGTACTGGAGCTATTGAATTGGTTGCCAGAGATATTTCTCCCCTGAGTCGTCTAGCTTATTGATTACAAAAGGTCCCTTTTTTTTTCTTACTCCGTCTTGGCAGTATGTTGCCAGGGTACCTGGTGCACCCCCGAAAAGAAATCCCAGGGACCCTGACCAGCCCTGGTCGCCATTCACCGGCGACCCTTCCTCGTGGAGGGAGACCACACATTGCCTCTTCTGTCTAATTGAGGTGCGTGCCAGAATACGTCACGCGTCACCACCCTGGGCCTGTCTCTGCCAGGGCGACAGCTAGCCCTGAGTGTCGCCCCCAGCCTCACGCTTATGGGGGACGGAGATCGTTCTGAGATCTCCGATTCCCAGCGCGTCTTCTCCTGCGGCTCGGAAGATTGCTGTTCCTCTCCCGCTCCTTCTCCGCCGCCTCTTTTGCAACCATCACCTCCTCACAAAACAAGGCGGCGGAGTTCCATAAACTTTTGCTGCTGACCATAGCCTGAACCATGGCCTGGAGCGTGATATTTATCACTCCTAAGGCCACTGAAAGGCCACATCGTTGATCCGTCCACTCTGGGCAATCTGCCAGAGTGTGGAGCATCGAATCCGGTAAGCAGCCAGAACAGTAGTGGCACTCTGACGTTGGCTCCCGCCTTATCCGATGCAGGTACACACCGAAGCAACCATGCCCGGTAAGGAGCTGCCTCAGCCGATAAGAGAGGCAGCAATGGCGCCTCTCCACTCAGTCCTTCATTATAGGCCTTATCGCCTCAACTATATCATGCCCGGCTGTTGGTTGTCCAAGTCGCTCCTTCCACTCCTCCACGACTACCTGGCGGTGCTAAGACCTCTGTCCCTCGATTTCCTGTGAAGCAGGTCTCAGATCTCGCTCCCCTGCCTCTTTGCACCACAGGTATAGTGCTGCAAGGGCCCTCGCTTCCAGGTCCCATGGAGGTGTACCGGCTAAAAGAGCTGCCGCTTCAAAAGATTCTGTGCGGTATCCTCTTATAATTCTGACGGCCAGCAGCCGCAGTGGACGTCGCAGTATTGCCACGTTACTGGCCGTTAGATTCCCTGCCCATACCGGAGCCCCGTAAAGAGCCATGGATCGCAGGAACGCAGCATAGTCTTCTGCAAGAGGTGTCAGGCCCCCTTAAGTTAGGCAGTAGTCGTGATAACGACAACGCCACTCCCTTCAACTTGGGGGCCGCACGATCTCAGGTGAGGCGGAATGTCTCCTAGCCAGGACCCCTCCATGGGACCTGGAAGCGAGAGCCTTTGCGTCACTGTTCAGAGGCGCTGGGGCGAGGTCAAAGGCCTGCGTCTCGGGAAATCGAGGCCCAGCGGTCCCTGCTCCACCAGGAAACCGTGGAGACATGAAGGTGCGACTTGAGCAACCAAAGGGGGGATTTGCCACAATCGCGGCCATCAGACCGGTCATGGACGAGTGGCTGGAGAGGAGACACGGTGCTCTCTCCTACCGGTTGTCACAGATACTTACCGGGCACGGTAGCTTCGGTAGGTATTTGTGGCGAAGACACCGGGAAACCACGGCCGAGTGTCAGCACTGCGAGGACCGCAGCGATGACACAGCGCTCCACACGCCGGTGGAGTGCATGGCGTGGGCGCAACAGCGCCAGGTCGTCGTAGTGGGTCTGGACGTGGACACTTTCTCGCTCGAGACCATAGTGCGAGCCATGATCTCCAGCGGAAGTAAGTGAGACTGCGCCGCCTTTTTCTGCGAGCAGGTCATGCTCGTGAAGAAGGCGGCGGGGTGGGTACGGGAGAGAACTCTCCCACCCGAGATCCGCAGTCGGCGGCTTGGGCGCCGCCGACGTGTCTTCGCCGAAGACTATCGGCCTCCATGACCGGGGGCCTGAGGACGGTGAGAGGGCTGCTTACCGTCCTTATAGAAGCAGGCCCATGACGGCAGCGTGACGTGAGGGATGCACGCGTCACGTTAAAAAAAAATTCTGTACATTTTTGCTAAATAAACGCTGTTCAACGCCTAAATATTTCTTGGCAATAATGGCTCTCATAGCTGGGGAATGTGGCCTTTAACAAACTTTAAATCTTGAATTGATTTTTTATTTTTAGTTTGTTTACCAAATTGCGAGCTAGGAATGTGCGGCCATAACTGGACATCTCGATATGTCATGCATTGACATCATAACTTATCATGACTTAATTTGAGGAAGACGGCTGTCTATAACTTGATATCTCATTAAGTCAGAATTCAAACAAAATATTCAGTTCGACATGACTTAATATATCAATTTGTCATTTTTAATCTCTAATTTTTTCAGACAGTCATAAGTGTGTAAGTGGAGATATCCAGAAACCGACATTATCCTGGTAGCTAAGTATATCTTGATATAACCACATATCAATCTTCGTTCACAAAAAATAAATAATCAATAATTAGGGGAAGGTGGTATGAGATGATCCCTCTAAGGGAGAATGCCTGTAAATCTGAGAAAGTACAATCTAATGTTAATATTAAAGATGTTTTGAATAGTCAGTTTATCTATCTAGGTATTGTCATACCTTATGTTCTCAAAATTCAGTATTGATAAGAGTTTCATTAATTATACTAAATGTCTGCTAAAGGATCATCTTGTCCACACAGGTGTATAAGATGATCCCAGAGGATCATCTTGCCCCGTTCAGATCCAACCCAATCTCTATAGTCGAATTTTTAATTAAACGGAGTAAAGTGACAGCAACTAATGTCACTTCTTCATAGCAGTTATGCAGCATTGTATGAAGAAGTGACATTAGTTGCTGTCACTTTACTCCGTTTAATTAAAAATTCGACTTAAGGTATCGTTAAAATGACTTTACTCAAATAATTATTTTAAAATGTTTTAATCAAATATGTGTTTTGAACAATGAGATCAACCCTTAGGCATAATCAACTGCCACAGCCCCTAGTGCTTTATCATCCATAGATCCCACTGTCCACGGCTGGTCTTCCACGATACGTAACACGTAGCAATTTCCTTTTAAAAAAAATCCATAATAAAATAACATAATGATTAAAAAAATAACAAACTCGAATGCTACTGAGAAGATCGAAACAAGCTTGATATCAGGCGGTACCCATTTGAAAATCATAAACCGAAAGAAAATGTGTGGGTACCGCCTAATATCATGGGTTATCAAGCTTGTTTCGACCTTTTCAGTAGCATTTGAGTTTGTTATTTTTTTAATCATTTAATTTATTTTAAAATGTAGAATTGCTATATTATCTTGTTACATATAGTATATATACATATAACATACATACGAGTACATACATACATACGCGCGAATTTATTACCCTCGCTGGCGCAGCCGGGCAAAAAGACATTGGGGTGAGATGATCCACGGATCATCTTGTACAGAAGCAGACGAATCATCTTGCCCCAGAGCTTACTTTTTATTTGAAATTCTCTAACCTAACCTATAAGTATCCTACAGTCACCGCAATACGTTTTTATAACAAATGAACACATTTAGAAGCTACTAATATAATAATCATTACATAAAATCGGTTACACGAAAAGTAAAGGAGTTTCAAATTCAGGCTTACTTTAGATTAACACTGTACAATTTTTTAAAAATCACAAAACACAGTGATCGTCCTTCACGCAGCCATCGCGGTTTGACTGCAGTCGGTGGGGGCGGGAACCTACGCTTTTCTCGAAAAAACAACTAGATGGCATGCACAGTATCGTCACAATCGAAAAGGATCGTCTTACCTCGAGGGATCATCTTGTACACCTTTCCCCTAGACATCTAGATTTATCAAATTAGAGACAATAAAATGCGAGATGTCAACATACTACCAAGCGTGATTACAAAAAAAATTATGTACATATTCAGTTGTAATTTTTTTATATATAGATTCATACCGTTAGGATCGTATTAAGCTAATAAAAAGAAAATCATACAAGTCGAGATGTCAAGTTGTTCACGCCAGCCACGGAATTAATCTATATATATAAAAATCAATGCCACTTTTCGTTGTAATTTTATAACTCAAGAACGGGCTCACCTATCCAAACCAAATTTTTAGGCTTTGTTTGGACTATTTAGTAGATGGTTTATGTGAAGTTTGTACAAAATCGGTCGAGCGATTCTTCATTTATCACGCATACGAAGTTGCGCGGGTCAGCTAGTATTATGTAAATTGCAAGTTTAAAGGGCTTTTACAATTTGTGTATTTAGTTGACCTTTATGCTCTTGACATTTTAATTGAATTTACTATAAAACTGCAAGGATTAAGTATAACGAAAATGTCACAGAATCAATATGAAATTTTATCTAATTGTATTTATTTTGTAATCTGACATTCTTAGCATAGTAAGCATCAATCAGATTAATAATATTGACATTTAATTATTGATTGAGAAAATTGCAAATTGAATACTGCACTGTATGCATAATAATTAATTGTTTTTAAGCTATTGCATAGCTTCTATCGCGGGCCTTGCGTGGAGACCGAATCCAGAAATTCTGTCACGAAAACGAATCACACTCTCGGCTACCTTCGGCCACGTTCGTGTATCTCACACTTCAAATATAGTGGAATTCAACAGATTCAAACAATGTAGTAAACAAACAGATTGGATCTCGACTCTCCATAATTACTTACATTTAAATATCAATCCTGGAGGCCTACCACCACGTCTTATAGCAGTATTATTTTAATATTACTTCGTCTTTTCGTACCATGACGTCCTTAAAACAAGCTTAAAACAATATTGAAACACAATAGTCCTCTTAGCAATTTTGTGACGTCACCTCTAAAAAGTTCGTTCAAAGCGTACCATGACGCAACTTTTGACATCTAGCAATATTGTTTTCCTGTCAAATTTAGCGATCTTAAAAAAGTTGTTTCTCTCGGGCGGATTTATTATTGTTATAGCAATTTTTAATAGAAAAAGTCATTATTATATTTTATATAGTAAGTAATTTGCAATAATTGTCGCTAGTGATCGTATAAAAGGTGAATTTCATGATTTTAGTCTAATATTATATTCATTTTGTGTAATGATCGTAGATGGCATTTGCATTTGGAATATTTGAGTTTTTGGAAGATGATAACGCAGTCACTAATACAACAAGAAAGCGGCGTCGTGTACAACTTCGCGAAGAATGTGATCCTTTTGATTTAGATGAAGCAGAGTTTATCAAAAGATATAGACTCAGTAAAGAGCTGGCACATAACCTTTGCGATGAGTTGAGGCCGCTTATGCCAGCCCCTAAAAGATCTACAGATTTATCTGTAAATACGAAGGTAAATAATTGTAAAAAGTTTTTTTGTGTGAGTATATCTTTGTGTTCATAATATCAATTAACTAATCTATAATGTTTTATTATAGGTGTTGATTGCATTATCATTCTATGCAACGGGTTCATACCAACGTCCTATTGGCAACAATGAGGGTCATTTTGTAGCACAACAGACTGTCTCATCTGCCATAGCACAGGTTACGACATGCCTTAATTCTTCTACAATGCGACAGAAGTATATAAAGTTCCCAGTAAATGAGCAAGAGCGGAACAGTATAAAAATCGGGTATGTACTTTGTTATCCTTGCAAATTTCCACTCATTCACCCAAGACAAGCTGGCCAGTAACTGACTAATGACTATTCTTTAGACTATTCCTTGGCTAAGATTGGTTCTCTCACTATTAAAAAGCCCAAAACTATCCTCTAAGAAAGTCGCTGTTAAGTAACTGACACTCGGCGTTAAGGCATCATGAATGAGAGCATCTATCTCATTGTATGGCTAGTACACCCATTCTATCTACTCTCAACTCAAAGTATGATTAATTAACATTAATGTATTTCAGATTTTACAATAAGTATGGAATTCCTGGGATTTTGGGTTGTATTGATTGCACCCAAATTGCAATAATTCGCCCAGTACAGCATGAGGAACGTTACTTCTGTCGCAAACATTACCATTCCTTGAATGTTCAGTTGGTAAGTGCTCATATCTTATTTAAATATAATTGAAAACAGGAGAGAAACATAGAGTATATTATGCGAGTAAAAATATATTTATTATTTACAAGTTATTATCTAGAGAATATTAAAATTTGTTTCTTCTTGTGGGGATGCGGAGACACTATCCAGCCTGTTTTGTCATATTGACCAATCTGGGGACAATACACAATATTGTAAAATTATACAATGTCATTCAATGTACCTACTTACTTAATTTTTTTTTTCAGATTTGTGATGCAGACATGCAAATAGTAAGTGTTGATGCAAGTCATGGTGGTGCTAATCATGACTCTTTTATATGGAGTACACATCCCTTAAGAGCACATTTGGAAACTCTTAGTGATACTGAAGACATTTGGCTTCTTGGTATGTTTGGCATGAACTTTCTTTGCACTTTGCTGCTAAAAACTATACCATACTTTCTAATAATATTAAGATTTTTCTTTCACTAGGAGACTCTGGATATCCCTTGAGAAAGTACATGATGACACCAATACTGGATGCTGCACCAGAATCACCAGAAGCACACTATACTAATTTGCATGTCCATACCAGAAACATTATAGAACGCACAATTGGGCTTCTTAAAGCACGTTTTCGTTGTTTACTTGTGCACAGAGTGCTGCATTACTCCCCAAAAGTAGCAGGCTCTATTGTCAATGCTTGTGTAATCTTACACAACATTTGTAATAAGGCTAACCTACCAGTGCAACAATTAAATAATGAAGATATGGTTCAAGAAGCTCAATCACAGCCCCAACATAATTTTAGTGAACATTCGCGTATTACCAACACCAGCACCGCTCTGCAGCATGGTGTATCTACTCGGCGCTCTCTTGTGCAGCGGCTGTGGGAAAGGCGGCATCTAACTTCCTGAAACAATAAGTTGCTTTATAGTATTCTACAATCATTGTTACTAAATTTCTTTTTAATTGTATTATTTAATAATTTAATCTTAAGGCAAACTAACACTACTAAAATTTGAATTATTGTAAACTGTTGTTAAGTATTAAAGTTTTGTTTACAAATGACTAACTTTTTATTTATTTATTTTTATTTATTTATTTATGTACATACACACATGTAACATGAAATGGAAATAACAGAGAGAGTAAAGTACAAAGGCACTACTTATTTCAATAGAAATCTCTTCCAGTAGGCCTGAGATAGGAGAAGATAAAAAAAAAGAATATAATTATGTGTAATTTTTCAATCTCCCGGGTTTGAACAAATATTTGCGTCATCCGCAAAGTTAATTTATTGTCTAGATTAAGATCGTACAGCTTACTTATAATGGGTTATTTGATTGATTATGGATCACACATTTATGTCTCCAGTGAGAATCGAACCCACGAATTTGTGATCTGCAATCGCACATTTCGACCTCTAGACCAACAAGGCAGTCAAATATACATACATAGTCACGCCTTTTACCCCGAAGGGGTAGGCACATGCACATTTCACCTTACAGTTTTATGTCCCAAGTAATAGGTGGTGGGCTTATTAATGGCAGTCAAATATCACAACATAACTATATAAATAACTAAGATGCACATTACTAACCTTACTACAGCATTGGTAAACAATTTCAATTGCTCGACTGCCTCCTTCATGTAATCTGCCATGCTCACAATCCCCGCTGCGTGAGTTTGTGAGGACTGCACTAGGGCACGTCTTGCAGCCTCCTGTGACAGTGGTGGCTCGCGCCTCCGACGTCGGCGACGCGGAGATTGGTGTACAGATGCTGGTGCAGGATGCAGGATAGGAGAGGGAGTTCTTTGGGGGGCGCTAACTGCTATATTTTGGATAGGAGAGGGATTCGTTTGGGGGGCACCACCTGGAATAGGTTGAAAATCTAGGACCTCGATATTGAACTCTGTGGATGTCAGATCACGGATAATATCTGTGTTTTGCAACACAGACACTGATGCTGGGGAATCCTGCACATTCACATCCATTGAACCAATCTCTGGCGGCTGTAATGATAAAAGAAGAGTTATTCATATGAGAGTGCTCAATACAACAAATAGACATGAAGCCGCATACATTATTTACTTACCAGTTCCACCCGAATGCCAGGCAAACCTTGACCGAAATCGTCCCCGAGTATTTGTAGAAACTTTGTTTCAATTTCAGTCAATGGTTTTTCAGTTGATGGTCCTCCGCCAGTCCGGGTGTGAGAAGCCCGCACCATGGCCATTCTCTTTTTTAACTTGGCCTTAAAGTCTACCCAGTACTGAAATATAATAATAATGTGGTTCATGTATTGTAATAAAATAAAGTTAAGAAATATAGAAGTATACCTAATTTTAATAAATAGTTACTTTAGACCAGCCTGTCCAATCTTTATGGCAGCCACCTCCTTCAGAGTTCAAAACTTCTGCCACCTCTCTCCACTTTCGTTTTGCGAATTCTTTGGCTTGTAGAGAGCGGTTGTGGGCAGAAGCGACGTCTCTATTCGCGTTCAAAAATTCCCATAATATCTCAAGTTGCCGGCACGAAACTCGGTTAGATCTTCGGCTGGAAAATAAATTAATTAAAGTCATCATTTCATTAATAAGTACTACATATGCTAACTTCGTATTAGCAGTAAATAAATATTGCATTTTAAAACGAATTCATATACTGACTACTATCGTACTTACCTTGATTCCATGTTGAACATCGAAATCTCATAACAAGACTAAAGAAATATAATATTAGAATAAGCTAACTAACCCGGCTTATCAGTTTTATTATAACCACTTAACATTTTTGTTTCAAATTTCGTTCGTACTGTATCACCAACCACTTGACAACCAAAACAATGTTCCGAATCACATCATGGGCGTTATACCTATAGCCAGCACCCGTAGTTAGTCCATTTTTAATTTTTGTTATGTTTTTAGCGAACATACAGTAAAGATTTATGTTTATTTACTAATTTAGGTATAATTAAAAAATAAATGTATTATAATCAATACTTATTAGGTCGTCAAATAAATGATTTTACTTTCAAACCAATTCTCAATGAGCGATTCGGACCGCGATGTTTAGAAAAGGACATCGCTATATAAACTAAATAGCGTTGTCTCGTTTCAATTATCAGCAAGGAATGGACAGAATATACAAATCATTCGCTCTTTCCCCGCACTATAGCAGGAATGGTACAATTTTGTTTATATAGGGTCATGGTACGAACATCGATATAGATAAGACTAGATGACTAACGACCGCGCCAACATCAAGCCTACCTAACGTAAGCCCACAGGCTTAGGTGAGCCAAACGTCAGTTCAGTCTGACGCCGTTACGCCAATCGTACGTACAAATTGAACCGGGCGAGAAAATGGGCAAATGCACAGTAAAAGATTGCGATTCTAAAACATAAAAACACAATTAGTCATGTAGAATTACTTTTAACACGTAATTATACTATTTACGCATTGATATCAGCGTAAATACCGCTATAATCGAATTTTGAAAATAAAATTTGTGAATCCATTCAGTGTTACCACAAAAATATCGGTTTGGTTTACCCACATCAGTGGGAGAATTAGTAATTAATTACCCATGTAAGATACATTAATATATACCCGATAAGGCAGGGTTATGATTTTGACAGGCTATATACGTATGTATGTATGTTCATGCATTCCCTCAGAGCTCCTCAACTAGGTACTTATTAGAACTGGACTAATGAGATATTGTTAGAAGCGTCTTGACGTTCGACTGGTTGTAAGCTATATATCGTGTCACTGAATTTAATGGTGCGCCCTCTAGTGGCAATTAAGTACTGTGTTAAAATAAATTTAAGAAAAGGGTTAGACGTTTTGTAAGTAAGTGCCTTTTTAATGGTCTATATAGAATACTAGCGGACGTCACGCGGTTTCAGCCGGGAATAAAATATAGCCTATGTTAACCGGGAAGAGTGTAGCTTCCCAACAGTGAAATAATTTTTCAAATCGGTCCAGTAGTTTCGGAGAGAGTTTGTTTAGTACACCGGGAACCAACCCTAAAGACGCGGAATAGGACCCCTATGCGAGACGGCAGTGTTAGCCAAGGTCTGTCGGGATGCGATGCGATATGGTCACGCCTTTATCCCCGAAAAGGTAGGCAGAGGCATTTTATATTGCCAAATGGCCAAAATTCACCTTTTTATAAGAATATAACCCACGTCATATGTGGTGAGACGTACTGCCGTTGCCGTGTTGAGATGGACAGGCACAGGTTGTGGCAGCCCGCTGTTGAAATTTTTCAACCTTGGTCAAGTCTTTCAACTTGGCTTAACGACTGCCATTTTACTGGCAACCAAGAGCAACGTGCCTTCTGAAGCACGGAAACGTCGGAAACGCTCAAATAAATGCCAGCCGGGACACCCTTCGTAGGCAGTAGCAGGGCGCAGTGTGGTTTTAGTCAGTAGGCGTTCGCAATAGCATCCATGCGTAATTTCAAACGTAAAAGAGGAAAACCCATCTTAAGGTAGAGAAATTTCTAAAATGGACATCAGAAAAGATTTATATCTACCGTTGATTAATGGCACTTGGTGTAACTTGCTGCACATATTGCAAAAAAACTGGCCAGGTGTGAGTCGGATTCGCGCATGGAGGGGCAAACGCGAGACTCTATGAACGAGACATGAGGCTTTGCCGTCCGTCTGTCTGTTAGTCACGAGGCTGTATTGCAGGAACTGTGGTTGATAGAGCAATTTTTTTCACATGTGATGTATGTTTCTGCCGCCATAACAAAAAATACCTACTAAAAGCAGAAAAAGACCCCACACAACAAACATAAATTGCCGTTTTTGTATGGGGACCTGAACTCTGTGCTTAAATTCGACTCGCACTTGGCCGGTTTTTTTTAATATGAACACGTAAGTTTCGGTTTCAATCGAAATAAAATAATAAATGAAATAGGTACATAATAATTTTAAATTTGTTTAGTAATTCTATAATTATCGTGGGTAAAAATTTCATACAGTAGTCAACACTGGCCCACGTTCGTCATGTTTATGTTTTTGTCTTTGTTTAATCGCAGTGGCGGCGGTGTTCACCGTACGCGTGTGAGTGAGACAGATATATATTTACCATTACTGCTTAAAAAGTTTCATAGTTGCGTCTTCTCAGCTCATAAGTAGCCGTGCTTTTGTCGAGACGCGATGTTCGTGCTTGCCTCTCTAATGATAATATATATAACTCTATGGGTACGAATAAATGTATTGTTATTGTAAGCTTGAAATAAAACTTCCTTGAAATAAGATTGTTTTATAAAAGGTGGTGGTAGGCCCCCTGATCATATTCGTTTTAAGGAACCATAGTTAGATTTATGCGGCCATTTCGACACTAATTTACCTTTAGAATATAGAATAATTTCATGAAAAATACTTCAATGATAAAAATTTAAACCTGTCATTCTTGCTTGTCGTTAAATTATTTTTTCTCAGTCTTGTTTGTCTTTGGCATATACTCGCTTATTGATTATGAAAAGAGGTTTAATCATAATCAGTTTGACAACAATTACCCTTAGATCATCTAACCACAGGATGCGCCTTACTTAAGCATTGTTTTCTGCCATTGCACATGACCATTTGGTCTTTTGGCTTTATGAAAAGCCTGTACATCAGTACATCATTTTATATGATTAAACTAGTACATTACATTGTAGTTGACTGTACAATAACAATTAACACACAACAGCCATTACGCGTTTGTCGATTAATACATTTTTAAATGCAATGAAATTTTATATGTCTTTGTGTTTCCCCCTTCACTTGTATGAAAACTGGCAGAATATTTTTGTATGCGGTGCATCGCAAAGGCTAGTCCCGTGTGTTATATGGTCTAAGCAATTACCTAGTTTAATAGTATAATAAATTATTTAAAAATGAACTTTAACTTTAAATAATTATAATCGGTAATCGTAAAACAGTACTGTGTGAGTGTGTATTGTTCTGAAGTTCTGCGAGGTTTTTCT
Organism: Miltochrista miniata; assembly: GCA_933228765.1. NCBI lineage: Eukaryota > Metazoa > Arthropoda > Insecta > Lepidoptera > Erebidae > Miltochrista > Miltochrista miniata. Next base: position 18,787,907 of record OW121765.1, read on the forward strand.
ATTATCTCTAATCTATTATATAAAAATAAGTCGGGTTTTCCTTCCGGACGCTATAACTCTCTGGAGTAACGCACGAACCGATTTCCACGGTTTTGCATTCGTTGGAAAGGTCTCGGGCTCCGTGAGGTTTATAGCAAAGAAAATTCAGCAAAATTTCACATACAGCGCCATCGCGGGCGAAGCTGCGGGCATCAGCTAGTTAGGTATATCAATGACTTTGCTTCAAGTAGGTACTTTGGCTTTTGGACATTTTCTTTGCGATCTAATTTAAACTTTTTTATATATACTCATATAATTTCTAGGTGTGTGGGTGTGTGTGTGTGTGTTGCATTGGTTTTAATCACTCAGGTACTGCCGTTTTAAATTCTCCGTATGTATGCATATACATATACATACGGAGAATTTAAAACGGCAGTACCTGAGTGATTAAAACCAATGCACACACACACACACACCCACACACACACACACACACACACACACACACCTACACACACACTCACACACACACACACACACTCAAAAATCAACTCACATAAACATACATGCAACAAACACACACACACACATACCCACACACACACTCACACACTCACACACACACTCACTTACACACTCACACACACACTCACTCACACACACACTCACACACACTCACGCACACTCACACGCACACTCACACGCACACGCACACACACACACACACACACTCACACACACTCACGCACACTCACACGCACACGCGCACACACACACAGAGAGACACACACACAAGTTCAAAAGTTCTAAAGTCCAAAAGTCCAAAAGTACAAAAGTACAAAAGTCCAAAGTACAAAAGTCCGAAAGTCCAAAAGTCCAAAAGTCCAAAAGTCCAAAAGTCCAAAGTCCAAAGTCCGAAAGTCCGAAAGTCCGAAAGTCCGAAAGTCCGAAAGTCCAAAAATCCAAAAGTCCAAAAGCCCAAAAGTACAAAAGTCCAACAGTCCAACAGTCCAAAAGCTCAAAAGTCCAAAAGTCCAAAAGTCCAACAGTCCAAAAGTCCAAAAGTCCAAAAGTCCAAAAGTCCAAAAGTCCAAAAGTCCAACAGTCCAAAAGTCCAAAAGTCCAAAAGTTCAAAAGTCCAAAAGTCCAAAAGTCCAAAAGTCCAAAAGTCCAAAAGTCCAATAGTCCAATAGTCCAAAAGTCCAAAAGTCCAAAAGTCCAACAGTCCAACAATACAAAAGTCCAAAAGTCCAATAGCCCAAATGTCGACAGTAGGTACTTGGTACTTTACTTTGTTGAACATGGGCCTTAAAATCTTACTTCTTACTAATATCATAAATGCGAAAGTTTGTGAGTGTGGATGTTTGTTACTCTTTCACGCTCTAACGGCTGAACGGATCTCGCTGAAACTTGGTACAGGGATAAATTATGGTCTGGAACAACACATAGGCTACTTTTTATACCGGGAATAAGTTCCCACGGGAAGCGGTAACGGTAATAAAATTTACGCGGGCGAAGCTGCGGGCATCAGCTAGTATATAATATTATAAATGCGAAAGTTTGTGAGTGTGGATGTTTGTTACTCTTTCACGCTCAAACCGCTGAACGGATCGGGCTGAAATTTGGTACAGAGATACATTATAGTCTGGAATAACACATAGGTAGGCTACCTTTTATCCCGGGAATAACTTCCCGCGGGAACAAATTTTACGCGGGCGAAGCTGCGGGCATCAGCTAGTATTCTTATATAGAAATAATTATACTAGCATAGTTGATAAAAAATGCTATGTAATAGCTTTACCGCGGCAGTCCCCGAGTGCCACACGTCTTTTTTTTTAAAATAAGTCTATATGACGATGACTTTTCTGTTACTAGTTTGCATGCAATCACTTTATTTTAAATAGAATTTAATGTTTCGTACGCCTTAAGGCAAAACATAGTTAAACACCAAACTAACAATAAGACCTGTAAAATTAACCTGTGTTTACGAAATAAAGAATCTGAATCTGAATCTGAATCATTTCCGAAATAAAAGAGATGATAAGAATTATGACGGGGAGGGAGCGGCAAATGATAATGAAAGACATAAATATTGAGGATCATAATAAGGAGACATACAATATATCAATATTCTCTGTACATAAACCACGTAATAAGTCCAGCTGCATCTTTACGAGTAAATTAAACTAGTGACTTGGAAGGAGCACTTGACAAAGGACGTAATTACAGTAATTTACCCTTTTTGCGTATGCCACCTCTAGGGCGTTCGGTTTTCCGAGGGCTTACCAGGGGCTCCCAACCGTAGGCTGTTGGGCGTTACGTGAGGTTTTTTAGTCGGTAGGAGTCCGGTATAGCATCTATAAAGGATTGTCCCTCACGTTAATCAAAAAGATATCAATGTCAGAAATGGCCATAGACTAAAATTCACTTCTGCAAGTTAATAATTAGACTCTGTATGTATTTGTTTTGGATACATTCGATTCATACATAAAATGAAAAAGAAACTTGGACCTAACATTTCTTTTTACAAATTTTATTTAAATGGGTTAGTGAAAGACTTATTGCTTTTCTACTCCCATTTCCCCTCAATCACCTACTACAAAATTGTCTATCAAATAAATGAACATGAGTAAGAAGTTTCATGAAAGTCGATGAAGAAATGCGACCTTAGAGGAGCACAAACACACACACACAATCACAAAAGAAAATTTTACCATATCATGAACATGTTGCCTCTCACTCACTACGTTCCGCCGGTCGATCAATATTTCTGACATTGATATCTGGTGTTGATACATATTTAATCAACTAAATAATCATGTTAAGCCCAGATGAGCCACGATATACTACTTTCCAATTTGTTTTTACAACCGTTTTATGAGCAGAACCGGCTGGACCCGCAGTTTATGATTATTTGAATACCTTCTCGCTTACGTATTGATATTGTACTAAAACTCACATCAAACCACCATTCATTGCCTATAAATATGATGTCAACGCCTAATGTGAATATTTTAATTACAACAACTGAAACTATTAGAAATCGCTATCCGCTATAAATGTGACTAAAGCTTCCGCAATATGAAGATTTTACGAGAAAATTTAGTGTTGAACAATAATAACGTTGCCACTTCTCTTAGAATGCAACAGCTAGTTTATTATTTGCTTTATAATTCAGATAGTTCATTCCTATAGTCACGATTGATAGTTATTTCTTAAAATATAATATTTTAGAAGCTTCTCAATTACTACCAGTCATATAAATTTACTATTTTCTAGATCACTATTAGTATAAGACTCGGCGATACGTCATAACGGCGATCTCTTTTGAGATTTGCACTTCGCGTTGTCATACTTCTAGATCTTCAGTTATCTATTATTTAGAAAATGAGAACTAAACTTTAGACAAAATTGAAAATAGATAATAATTATAAGTACTTATTATGTAGCCTCCAATAAAAAATACGATCACTTGTACTATTCACTACTTAAATTTTAATTTTTACAATACTTGATCGGTATCGCTTAATAGCATTAACAAAGGCTTCAGGTTCATACACTTATTTCTGACAAAATGAGGCTTTTGTCGCAAGTCCGGTAAGGTTAGGTTAGGTTAGGTTAGGTAATAGGAATAGTATAGTATAGTAGTAGTAATAGTTTTCATAATTGATTACAACCAGTTCCATCAAGTGCCAACAATCAAGAGTATAAAGGATGTTATGTAGCCAATTTAATAAACCAGTATGGTAAGTGATGTCAATAAAAATAAATACGTTGACAATAATAGTCATTAAGATTTTGACATTATCACTGAATTGTAAAAAACGGAAGCACATTGACAGCAATTTCTAGGTATAAGTTACTCGTCAAAGGAAATGTTGACATATTTTCAAACTGGTTAATTATTATAACATGTCATATGTTACTATATCGGTTTCTTAATTAGTTTTATGAACTTGACAGCTATCTTACACACATTAATTTGTAAAATATACTATACTGTTACAATATTTTACGCAGAGGGGTTTCGTCTATATTTCCGGAGTTAATGTTATCGCTTTTTTTGTTGCTATAAAGTCCAACAACAAGACGAAAGTTATGGTTTTTGAAAGAGAAGAAAGTATGACGAATTGCTCAATCTTCATTGAAGGGCAAAGAGTGGAACAGGTGAAAGAATTTGTATACTTGGGTTCCAAATTTGTAAGGGATGGAAATTGTGACCAGGATATTGAGCGAAGAGTTTTGGCAGGAAATCAAGTGAATGGGGCTATGTACACCTTTATGAGCAGTCAAAATGTGTCTGACAAGGCCAGGTTGGCTGTACATAGGGGAGTGCTCATCCCTACACTTATTTATGGTAGTGAAAGTTGGGTATGGCAGAAGAAGCATGAAAGCAAAATTAATGCAGTGGAAATGAGAAGTCTGCGAAGTATAGCTGGAGTGACTTTAATGGACAAAAAAAGAAGTAAGTAAGTAAGTAAAAAACTCTTTATTTTACACCAGAAATAACATTTGAGCAAAACAGTTAAAATTACACTTATTGGCATAACAATTGGCGGCCTTATCGCACAAGGCAATCTCTTACAGGCAACCTTTTTTATGGAGATTGTATGGTGTGAATTTTCTAGGGCAGTTTGGTGTACATTACTGTACCTACATTACAAATAATAATATATGAAACATTTATTTATAATATATACATAAATTTGTACATACTTATTTATACATACTACACACATAAAAGTAAGTATACAGTTTTAAGCTTACCTACACTACAATTACAATATATATATATATATATATATATATATATATATATATATATATATATATATATATATATATATATATATATATATATATATACTAAACTAATACCCATTATAATAAATACAAGAATCTTTAATATTGTATTTAGGAGACCTGCTAGCAGACTACATGCAGTCATTGACACGTAAATAATAGTTTTTGACTAGTCCCTTGAAGGTGTGCAACGATTGTGCACGTCGGATATTCTCTGGCAACGCATTCCACAAGCGAACTGCTTGGATAGTGAACGAATTGTCCATAAAATTAGTTGTGTGGGCAGGCATTCTTAATGTCAAATTCTCCGATGACCGTAAACTTCTAGAGTGGGCGACATTCATGAAACTAAAGCGTTTTTTTAGGTATAAAGGAGTAACAGGATTAAAAAGGATACTATATAATATGGAGAGGATATGAGCATTCCGGCGAAGGCGGATAGGCAACCACTTGAGTCTTTTGCGGTATTCAGAGATGTGATCATATTTACGTAAGCCAAATATGAATCTTATGCAATAATTCTGGAGTCTCTCAAGTTTGTTTAGTTGGTCTACGGTGAGATCTAAATAGCTGGCATCGGCATAATCAAATAAAGGAAGAAGAAGTGATTGTACAAGCGCAATTTTGGTTGCAGTTGGTAACAAATCTCTCAATCTACGCATGGACCCCGATGCAGCGAATATTTTTCGTCTCAGCTCATGTAATTGAGTACCCCAAGACAAGCTTTCATCTAAATGTATGCCCAAATTTTTAACAGATTTACTGTAAGGTACATTAGTTCCATGACAGGTTATTTTTGGAATCAGTGTCCAATCAATTCTTGAAACCATCCATTGGCTGCCAATTATTATAACCTGGGTTTTGCTCGGATTTACCCTCACTCCGTGAGATTGACTCCACTTGCAAATAACGTCTATGTCCTCATTAACTTTGTCAATGGCTACGCTCAGGTTGCTCAGTGGAGCTTGGGAATAAATTTGAAGGTCGTCTGCGTACAGGTGGTAGGAAGAAGACAAGTCTTTGGCGATGGAATTTATAAAAACAGCGAAAAGTAATGGTGATAGAACGCCGCCCTGTGGCACACCAGCAGATGTATCACACCAAGAGGAATAGATGTCTTCAGCATTAATACGCTGCCGGCGACCAAACAGGTAACTACGAAACCAATCAATCACCGTTGGAGATATGTTAAGGGAGCACAATGTACCGAGCAAGATATCGAAGTCTACCGTGTTAAAGGCATTGCTGAAGTCTAGCAAAGCTAAAACTGTCAACTTGCCATTCTCCATACCTGCTCTTATGTCTTCCGTGATATGAAGTAAGGTAGTGGTTGTGCTGTGTCCGACACGAAACCCGGACTGGAATGGGTTTAATAGTAGGTTTTGGGACAGGAAATTGTGAAGCTGCGTGTGTACAAGTCGTTCCAGAACTTTTGACAGAAAAGGAAGGATAGAGATAGGACGATAGTCAGAAAACGAAGAAGGATTGGATTTTTTGGCAACGGGGATAATTAGTGCCTCTTTCCAAGCTACTGGGAAGACACTATGGGTAATCGAGAAATTAAGGATATGACAGAGGATGGGGAGAACTTCATCAAGTATGGGCATAATCATTTTACGGCTAAGACAATCATTACCTACGGCGTTAGAAGTAATTGACAATATGCTCTTCTTAACATCACAAGCAGTGAATTGACTAAAGATGAAAGGAACACAGTCGGGAGTGGATAAAGTTGAAAGATGTTTAATCGTATTAGTTTTGGTTACCATATCAAAATTGGAGACAGCTGTGAAAAACTGATTAAGTGAATTTAAGTTAAGACTTTTTGAAACAGAGACTTGACGAGATTTACCAACCCCCATAGATCTTAGAAATTTCCAGACTTTAGCCGGATCTCCATTCTGGACAGAGTTGTGAATATGCTGGCGTTGCGCATTCCTACACACCTTGCTACAGCGATTCCTAATGAGAACATATTTTTCCCAATTGGAGGGCGTAGGCCGTCTCTTGTATTTGGTCTTGGCTGCAGCTTTTTTAGTAATAAGTGCTTTGATTTCGTCGGTTAGCCAAGGCGATGGTCCATGTTTTACTTTAATCCTGCGTATCGGCGCGTGAACATCGTAGATTGAAATTAATTGGGATCTAAATAATTCTATTTTATTATCGATGCATGTGGAAGTAAGTAATGGTTCCCAATCAATATTGTCAGCATCCCTGCGCAAGTCTTCGAGATTTATGCTACCAAAATTGCGATGCAGTAAGAATTTGGGTTTGGGTTTAGGAGTTCGAAGGCGATAGGAAAGAAATATCAGATCATGAAAAGAGAACTCATCAGCCGTGCGCTGACCATGCCTAGCTACACAATCAAGTGACGAAACAATAATGAGATCAAGTAAACCAGGTTTACGATTAGGAAAATGATGTGTAGCTCGGGAAGGAAGAATTGAGAGGTTACAAGATTGAATAATGGATTGAAAAGTTGAAGATCGAGAGTCATTTTTGAGAAGACAGGTATTAAAGTCACCCAAGATTATAGTTTGACTGTAATTAGGAACGAAGTTTTCTAAAAGTATTTCGAAAGAAGTGAAGTAGTTTATATCAGAAGAAGGTCCATAGAAGACCCCCAGAAGTACCTTAGTGTGGAGGAGTTCAACCTCAACGAATAGATGCTCGCCAGCAAGTCGTGGGGGTGGCTGAGGTGAAGAATCCAGAACAGCATACGGTAGGTGAAGAAATAGCGTGATAAGGGAAAAATATGGTATAACAGAAGATGTAGTGACTAAGATCGAAAAAGGGATGCTTAGATGGTTTGGACACGTGGAGAGAATGGATGAGAATAGACTGACAAAGCAGATTTATGAGGCGAGAATGAATGGGCAAACTGGTAGGGGTAAACCTCGGCGTACGCATGCCGATCAAATCAGAGACGTTCTGGAAAAAGGCAAGGTCAAGAGTACCCTTAACCGGCGAGCGTGTATGAAAACAGTTATGAAAGTAGAAGAAGCGAAAGTTGTATGTCAGGATCGTAGCAAGTGGAAAGCCATAGTCTCTGCTTATCCCGATGGGAGACAAGCGTGATTATATGTATGTATGTATAAAGTCCAAACACAACGAAAAGGAAAGTGTAGACATACTTAGTTCAAAAGTTGTGATAATATCTCAGTTGCTCTGTCTTCACTCATTTGATCACTGTCAACACGTGGGTTACGCTAACCACATTCGTTTTTGTATGTGGTCAACCCAACCCACGGATCTCAATAGTTCCGCTTTCCAACTAAGCACTTTTTAGCCAGAATAATGAATTTCTCACCGTATTGCACAATTACATTATAAATAATATTTTTAACTGATAGAGATTTTGTTACATGATTAGGTATATTAGATACTAGCTGACCCGCGCAACTTCGTTTGCGCCACATAAGAGAGATATTACCTGTTCCCGTCGCATTTACTCCGAGAAAGGTTTCTCGTCGCGTGTATTCCCGTCGCTTTATTTTTAAGAACAATTTCGTTTATGAAAGAGGTATCCCGTGGCATTATTGTAGAAAAAAATTGAGTGCCATTCAAATGGTTATTGTGCACCAACCCAAAGATAGACACATGCTATCGCGCAATTTTTTTAGAACTTTTTTAAGAGAAACAATTTCGTAGTACATATTTTTTACATAACTATAAATATTTACGCAGCACACGCAACGAAGCTCTCAAAAGGAATAATTTTTCCCCCGTTTTTGAAACATTTAGTATTACTGCTCCGCTCCTATTCGTTGTAGCGTGATGCTATATAGCCTATGACACTCCACAATAACGTAGCTTTCTATTGGTGAAAGAATTTTTAAAATCGGTTCAGTAGATCCCGAGATTACCCCTTACAATTTAACAAACACACAAACTTTACTTCTTTATAATATTAGTATAGATAATTAGTATATTTATTTACATTGAACAAAAGTCGGCTTTGCTACAAAACTTATAACTCGAGAACGGATGACGATTCTCTTTTATTCTTTACTAGCGGACGTCACGCGGTTTCACCCGCGTAGTTCCCGTTCCCGTGGAAATACGGGAATAAAATATAGCCTATGTTCACCGCAAAGAGTGTAGCTTCCCAACAGTGAAAGAATTTTTCAAATCGGTCCAGTAGTTCTGGAGCCTATTCGTTACAAACAAACAAACAAAAAAACATAAAAACAAAAAATCAAATCTTTCTTCTTTATAATATTAGTATAGATTTGTTGAATTTGTCTGTATCTAACACAAATAGCAAAATAAGTTACAATTTGAAATATCACTAAAATATGTTAGTATGCTTTTCTATTGAACCAGTTTCTAAGGCCATAGGTACAACGGGAACGAGACGTTCGAGACGGTATGGGGACCACTAGTTTCAATATAAGTTATAAGTAATATGGAGTCTACTCCAACTCTATCTAGACTCTATTCTATCTAGACTAAAGTCTCTATTCAATAGAGTATCAATCTATCTATATAAATAAAAATGGATCTCCGAAATGTATGTACGCTCACAACTTCAGAAAATCTGGACCGATATCGCTAATTCTTTTTTTATGTGTTAGTTAAAGCCAGGGCAAGGTTTGTATTTAAAAAAAAAGACATCTATTATTTTTTAACGAGTCAGCTTGTTATGGCGGAACAAGGTTTGCAGTGTCAGCTTGATATGGCTCAACAAAATTTGCCGGGTTAGCTTGTAGACTATAGTATTATAAAAGTTGAACCTAACCATGAACTTGAACTTAAGAATAGACACCATCACCATACACCTAATATACACTAGAACAAAGCAAGAAACAATAAACATTCTAAGATATCACAATCACAATGATAAAACAAATTACTGACACGAGCCGCGAGAACAACTAATTAAAACATATCTTCAAAGAAACGAAATATCAATATCAGAACCAATTTGTAGGCGTATAATAAGGCGAGGCCGCACAGTTTCATAATTTTAATTACAAGACAAAAGTCGTGTGTGGCGCCCCGTCGTGGTTTCGCTTCGAACTAATGATGAACTGAAACAATGCGGTTTCATTACTCGATGCGTTGGGGCATACGCATACCACACTGTATCTGTCTATGTTCTTGTATTGAATAGATGTAATACAAGCCAATCAAATGATGTAGATTGTGATAGTAGTACGTTTTATTATGAGGACCTTTGATTTGGAGTTATAGCATACTACAAATTCCTTACTTGATATTATGTCACTCAAATGGTACAGGGATCACAGTTATAGATGGGTACTTAATTTTGGATTGAATACCTGCACTAGATTAATTGAAATTCATCTTCTGTGATGGCAAATCAATAAATATTAAAAACGAAATATTGAAATCAAAAAAATATTATTAGTTTCGTAAACCTTACTAATTTGTTACAGTTTTCCATGTGATTTCGTTAAGTACGTTCAACTATAAGTGAATATAACGTGCAACTATAACGTGAATTTTTCCACATTCCAGAATCAACTTTTAGCTGATAAAATGAGTTTGACATCGTTAGCATTTTAAAAAGATTCTTTTCGTGAAGTGGAGTCTTTTAACCTGGTTTATCCTTCGGCTCGGTAGAGAAGAAGCGGAATACCATTGGGTTCAATGGGTAGTCTCTGAACAACAGCGCTGGGTGTCCCAAACAAAGTCGCCCTATTGCCCCCGCATGGTAGTAAATTACTCAAATATATTTCACTACAGATTTCGTGTAGGTACGTTAAATATATATTTACTGGGGATATCCTTCCGATGGCTAAACCGGGGTTCCCGGCTGTAAGAGTGGTTGGGCAAGGAGTAATTTTAGTCGAGAAGAGTCCGGTATTGCATACACGAGGGATTTTCACACGTAAGAACTTTATAATTATAATATTCAAGGCTGATTAAAGCTGGTATGTAAGCTTATCTATCAAACAAACATCTTAACATTGATCTCAAATTCGTCATTCACACATGATAAGTATTCAAATTTACTGTCTTGCCGTTCATTGTAACGGTTTCTAATCGATATGCAGTGGTTGACGACGTGTTTTGATTGATTGAACGTGTGCAACTATGTCGTTATTTTCGTCCTATCTCGGCATTCTCGTCTCTGATGTATTCAAATTACTTGAATAATACGTGTTCACATTAACAAGCTACATTTAGTGCTCTTGTCTTCTATAGATGAAATTACCTTACTTGTCTTTCTGCATTTCATCCTACGTGACATTGCATTCTACGTGACGCTTAAATCTTTTACAAAAAGGTGTACAAAACTTCAGCATAGGTATGTACCTATGCTGCGCAAATAGCCTTTCTCTCCCAAAAATTAGACGAAATTAAACTTTACCCAAAGTCCGACATTTATACTCGTATTTTATCACGGTTTTGTAGTACGATCGGTTTCTTATCAAAATAAATATAAATATTATATTCGTCCGATATCGTTGTAGTGTATTAGGGACTTACCAAAACAATAACGGGACAAAAAAGCCCTTTTTAGTTTATTTGTCTTCACGTGCTATGCTTATAGATTGACTGCGTGGTAGGTACAATAGAAACAACTTTTTGACTACGTAGACGAGCAAACTAAAAATATGAAAACAAACAATATAATAAGAAATGTACATAATAATACAACATTTATTTATGAAATGCAATTTTTCCTATTCATCTAGAAGTTTTCATAGTACTGTCTGTGTCCCACAGTTTCACCTGTGTGATGTACTTCGACCCCACAAATAACCGTATTTAAAAGATGAAATATGCATTCAACAGCAATATTTTTTGAATTCTGTTTCGCTCTCAGATTAATTTGGCGCGCGCGAACGTCAGTGAATTGTTTTTTTTAACATTTAGCACGCCAAATTGACGTCGCCAGCCTAATGGAAAGCCGTGGCGCATCTAGTAATTGGGGGCACCTCCGACAGCGGTCCTCAAGTTGGCCGCCCTGTGATGTGCCTCTTCACGCTTTGCTTGAAGAACCCAGGATTCTAAGAGGAGGAAAACACATGTGCGGATTGTGGCCTAAACTTGGAGAGGCCTTCGTTCAACAGTGGATAGGTTAATTTGATTGAATGGCGAATTTTTTAAAAATAGATCTGTACTTTGTGTTTATCGATTACTAGCGGACGTCACGCGGTTTCACCCACGTAACTCCCGTCCCCATGGAAATACGGGGATAAAATATAGCCTATGTTCACCGGGGAAAGTGTAGCTTCACATCAGTAAGAGAATTTTACAAATCGTTTCAATAGTTTCGGAGCCTATTCGATGTACAGAAACAAACAAACAATCAAATCTTTCGTCTCTATAATATTAGTATGACAAACCAACCAATATTTATAAAAATTAGAAGTTTAGCCTATGTCATAGGGATGCAATTTTACATGATTCGTAAATTTAAATTTCAGATTGCGTCGCAGCAGAAAGAGAAGGAAACTGATGCGGAGTGCTGACCACTCGAGACGAATAAGAAGCGTGATCACTGTGCCGAACACTTCGGGGCCTGATTGTCCCGGTCTCGCACGGCGGTACCATGAGTGCAATACTATTGTAAGTAACTAATCGACTACCTACCTATTAATTAAAGTACTCGAGTAAATTAAAATTAACTTATGGTAAATCATTCGCTACGAGCTTGCTATAATTCCGAATCTTAAGATACATACATCTCGTAGTCACGCCTTTATCCCCGAAGGCTAGGCAGAGGCATAAATTTATGCACACATTTCACCCATTGAATTTGTCCCACGTAATAGGTGTTGCCGTGTTGAGATGGACAGGCGCAGGTTGTGACTGCCTGATATTGAAATTTTTCAAGCGGCCTAAAAAGGCCTTCAACTTGGCTTAACGACTGTCATTTTACTGACAATCGGAACCAACGGATTATCGTGCCTTTTGAAACACGGAAGCGCTCAAATAAATGTCACAAAGTGGTCACATAGATGATCACCCATCCAAGGACCGGCCATAGTGAAAGTTTGCATTGATCGTTTACGTTATACTGAGTCCGCGGGGCCACAACTAAGAACAGACTAACTAAGAAATTGATTAGAAATGAACTACCTACACATACATTCTGCAAGTAGTTTTGTTTTTGTTGGACCCAGCTAATAAGGGAAAAGCCTGTTGCCGTGAATGGGCACTGTATTATTTTTATGGATTTCATAATCCAATCTATAATTTCAATAAGCTGGACATTTTTCCAAGACCAAAACCAATTTCAGCATGACACTCACGCAAATTATAATTCTGTGATAATAAATTCATACTAACTTGCATTTTCATCTTCAGGCTTGTCCCGGGCCGGCCCGCGATCCCCGAGGCGAGCAGTGCGCGGTGTACGACCGTCGACCTTTCCGTGGCAGGTTCTACACTTGGGTGCCTTACGTTGATGGTGAGTTGAAGTAGTCTATTTTGTTTCTTCTCACCGACTTCCCAATAATAACCCTAAATTGCACTTTGATTGGCGGCTTTGTTTTGGCAATTTTCAACTGTCGTCATACTTTTTAAACTGCATAGATATTTACACCTTCTCCGGAAGTTATAGTAGGTATTATATACTATTCCCTTATATTATATACTACATACATACATATGGTCACGCCTTTATCCCCGAAGGGGTAGGCAGAGGCATATTATATGCCCACATTTCACCTTTGTATAATTTGTCCCACGTAATAGGTGGTGAGCCGTATTGCCGTGTTTAAATGGACAGGCGCAGGTTGTGACTGCCTGCTGTTGAAATAAAGCCTTCAACTTAGCTTATCGACTGCCATTTTACTGACAACCGGGACCAACGCCTTAACGTGCCTTCCGAAGCACGGAAACGCTCAAATAAATGTCACAAAGTGATCACATGGATGGTCACCCATCTATGGACCGGCCATAGTGAAAGTTGCTTACTGCAGTGATCGTTTACAGAACACTGAGTCCGCGGGGCCACGAGCGCTTCTTATATACTATACTATATTATATACTATACTATATATTATACTATATATTATATACTATACTATATAGTATAGTTTATAATCTAGGATTATTCCTTTCTGATGAAATTGACTTTGTCTGGAGAGTACGGTGGTTGATGGTAATGTAAAGTAGGTACTAATATTAACCCGATAGAAGGTTCAATAGATATTGTTTTTAGAGTTCAACGGAACCTAAAACTGATACTCCACTGTCGTCTGTCTATCATTAAGGCAGAATTATTTACAGATAGGTAGGTACTGGATCAGTTGCCGCTATTACAATCAAATACTATAAAGAAATATAATGTAGGTAGGTATATGGAGGTTTTTATACAACAAACGTTATTATTTTTTCTTTTTCCCAAGTTTTTGGTAGAGACCCCTCTACGTGAGTTGTACTCGGTCTTGGGCGGTTTATTTAGATTTTTTCAGAACTAATATGTATTGAATAATACGTAGGTCTTACCCACTACTTCGTTACGTTAAGCACAAAATACCCTAAACCTAACATCAGCATTTTCTGTTCTAGGCGACTCACCCTGCACACTGAATTGTCGACCTCGTGGTCAGCAGTTCTATGCGTCGTTAGCGCTGGTGGTCGATGGCACTCCTTGTACGAAACCAGGATTCAGAGCCATCTGCGTGCAAGGCGACTGTAAGGTAAGTGATTTAGAACTAACAATAATCCCTCCAAACTGTTCTAAACCTATTAGTTTAGAAAATAGGTAAATATATTTACCTATTTTCTAAACTAATAGTTTATATCATTACTTTAAAATAATGATATAAACTTGCATATAAACGTGTATTTTATAAAGTGCAGGCCATTCGTTTTCATAAGTTGCCAAACTAAAAACTAATGCTTAAAATTCTAATTGCAATTGTGAAGTACCTATCTACCTATCTCTAGATGTTTTTACGTTTAGTCTTCGCCTTTAAAGTTTTCTTCACGAGAAATATAATTATTATGCCATTACCTTAGAATCTGTACTTATTCTTGTTAGTCTCGGTCGTAAAATGAAAGTTAGATTTTTTCTATTTGTGTTTGCGTGACAGCGCCATCTAGTATGCACTAGTAAAAAGCAAAAATGTTTAAGCAACATCATTCAGAGTGCTGCCATCTCTGGGTGAATAGTTAAAACGCTGGAACCGTTGTAGTATCTTTAAGGTAAGACCGCACTGGGCGGAACTGCACTGCAGCGGAACTGCGTGACACGACGCGACAAAATATTCTTTATATGGAATTGTATGAGGCAACACGCACTAAGCGGCAACTGAACTACACTTCAGCCGACTGCAGCGGAACTGCACGACAAAGTTGATCAACTCACCAAAAGTGTCGCGACCTGTCGCGCCGTGTAGTTGCAGTACAGTTCAGTTGCCGCTCAGTGCGGTTTAGGCCAACTTCATTTTCATAGTCAGTAGGGATGCAATATCGTTTATTAAAAATATCGATTTTGGAATATCGATATTTATCAAAATAAAATATCAATATTGAAAACATTGACGTTTATAAACGATATAATGTTGATGTTTATATGTTTTTTTTTATTAAAGAGATCTTGGTAAGCTTAAAATCTGAGCTTAGTTTCATGGCAATCGGTTGAAAAAAGCGGAGTTATGAACAAAAGTTGAATAATCAAGGTTGTGTTTCCGTGTGATCCTTATTGTTAAAAAAAACAATAAGAGCGGCAAACAAATCGATATATCAATATATCGTTCGTGATTATCCATAATATATCGTATATAAACATCGATGTTTTCAATATCGATATTTTTTATAAACGATATTGCATCCCTATTCAAAGTTTCATAGCGTCCGTCATCCATTTCGACGTCCATCTTGCTCAGAGGTTCCCTATCTACTGAATACATTTTTGTAGTTCCCCTGCAGTTGTAGTGCGGTATACCAAAAAATGACGCGACGTGTAAGACCGCACTGAGCGGAACTACTGAGTTCCGCTCAGTGCGGTCTTACCTTTCATACAATCCCCGGCAACTTGTTGTGCAATGTTTTGGTTGAAAGTACCAAATACAGTAATTTACAGAAAAATGGGAGAGCCAATACTTTTTATCTTAGCTCAGACTTTTATTGTACCTAGTCTACCTTCTAGCACTACGGTAGGTACCTACTAAGATAGTTTAAGTACCGTATACCTAACTCCACATTCATCCGTGGCAAAAACTAGTAAAGGTTGCTAATTTACGCTAACTTTGGTAGGTACCTTTTTCAAAAAAAATGTCAACACAAAAGAAGCTACTTCAAACTAAAAACTCGGAAATAAATCAATACGTATTTATCTATACATATAATAAAATGATAGAAAAGTCAAAACTGTACATTGGAAATATTTAAAAAAAAATACTCGCTGGGTGTTCTACATAAGATACCGATGCTGAAAATATAGTTAGAATTTTTTTTGTCTGTTTGTCTGTTTGCTTTGCTTTGTCCGGAAGGATCTCGAAAAGTACTCAATTGATTTGATTCAAATTTTGCACAAATACTAACTAGGGGTAGGGTCTTGAAATAGGCTATATATTATCACGCTACTTATCCTAGGGGCTAAGCAGAGAACAATCAAATTGGCATTTTAACATAATTTTCACGCGTACGAAGTTGCGGGCAACAACTAGTATATAAATAAATGTAATGTTAAAGTCTGTGCCAATAGGAGAAAATTAGGTAGGTATTTTTCAACTCTCTAACAACAGAAACTAATAGGTATAAGTAGGTTGGCACGGAATGTCTGTAATGTGGTAATTATCTACTTTCATTGCAGTAATAACTTGGCACCGACTTCAATATTATATTTATATTATTTTCTGATAAATATAAATACGTATCAGCATAGGCCCCCGGAAGGTTTGTAGAGTTGTAGAGCACCGTGTTTAGCCGGTAGGAGGCCTGCAAAACATCCATGAAAATTTTCCCTCGTAAAAAGAATCTTCTGTTATATCCTTTATACTTTTGATTGTTGGCACTTGATGGAACTTGTTATAATACACTATGGAACTCGGGACTTCACGCGAAATACATACACTTTTCACACCTATTAGATATTACGTGACGGTCCGGTAATTTTGTTTCTGAGGTTGTAGTCCATAGCAGTAAGTTTCAATTTAGCATTGTCGTAAACATCCACAAATTGTAACATAATGTCTATTAAACTTAGTTCAGTAGTCCAACGCCAAAAGTAACAGAAGATTACATTATGAAAACTCACTCACTTGTACTATTCCACAACTTTTATTTTAATTTTAATAATACCTGACTGGTTTTGTTTTCGTTCTTTCGAACCGTTGAGGATGCTTTAATAGCGAAATCGGTTAGGTATTATTAAAATTAAAATAAAAAATGAATAGTACAAGTGACTGAGTTTTCATAATGTAATCTTCAGTTACTTTTGGCGTTGGACTACTGAACTAAGTTTAATAGACAATATGTTTCAATTTGTAGATGTTTTCAACAATGCTAAATAGAAACTTACTGCTATTGACTATACTGTATTTCAATAGCTTTGCGCAAAAATGTAAACAAACACATTTGATCCTATATATCCATAGTTACTTGCAATTGTGTATTCACCCTGATTATATTCCAATATCCAGGAGTCATACAGTGTTCTTACAATTATTTCGACACCAAATAACTTCTTTATGACAGTTTATTGAAGTGAAACTTCTTTATCGGCGTTGGAAAAAAATTTGCGTCACGTCACGTCACGTCACGTCACGATTTTTGGTTACGCGCCATCTTTGTTCTGTTCCCCACCACGGTGGATTCGAATTAAGAGTACTTTATCCAGGGATAGCATGTCATTTAAGGGTTTTTGGACTTTTGGACTTTTAGACTTTGGGACTTTGGGACTTTGGGACTTTGGGGCTTTGGGACTTTGGGACTTTGGGACTTTGGGACTTTGGGACTTTGGGACTTTGGGACTTTGGGACTTTGGGACTTTGGGACTTTGGGACTTTGGGACTTTGGGACTTTGGGACTTTGGGACTTTGGGACTTTGGGACTTTGGGACTTTGGGACTTTGGGACTTTCGGACTTTCGGACTTTCGGACTTTGGGACTTTGGGACTTTGGGACTTTGGGACTTTGGGACTTTGGGACTTTGGGACTTTGGGACTTTGGGACTTTGGGACTTTGGGACTTTGGGACTTTGGGACTTTGGGACTTTGGGACTTTGGGACTTTGGGACTTTGGGACTTTGCGCCTTTGCGACTTTGCGACTTTGCGACTTTGCGAATTTGCGACTTTGCGACTTTGCGACTTTGCGACTTTGCGACTTTGGGACTTTGGGACTTTGGGACTTTGGGACTTTGGGACTTTGGGACTTTGGGACTTTGGGACTTTGGGACTTTGGGACTTTGGGACTTTGGGACTTTGGGACTTTGGGACTTTGGTACTTTGGGACTTTGCGCCTTTGCGACTTTGCGACTTTGCGACTTTGCGAATTTGCGACTTTGCGACTTTGCGACTTTGCGACTTTGGGACTTTGGGACTTTGGGACTTTGGGACTTTGGGACTTTGGGACTTTGGGACTTTGGGACTTTGGGACTTTGGGACTTTGGGACTTTGGGACTTTGGGACTTTGGGACTTTGGGACTTTGGGACTTTGGGACTTTGGGACTTTGGGACTTTGGGACTTTGGGACTTTGGGACTTTGGGACCTTGAGACCTTGGGACTTTGGGACTTTGGGAATTTTGGACTTTTGGCCTTTTGGACTTTTGGACTTTGGACTTTGGACTTTGGACTTTTGGCCTTTTGGACTTTTGGACTTTTGGACTTTTGGACTTTTGAACTTTTGGAATTTTGGACTTTTGGACTTTTGGACTTTTGGACTTTTGGACTTTTGTACTTTTTGACTTAATTTAAGGTGAGGTGAAAATTAAGTTTATGAAGAAGTTTCACTTCTTACGTGTGTACACTAAGTACACGCAATTTTTTTTTATTTAAAATACCTACTCAGGATAACAAAAATTCCAACTATTTGTCATACTATATTTTTCTTCTCATCTGTCTTAGACAATGACTGTCAAAACATGACACGTTTACATTATTGCCAGATCGGGCAGGATTGGACTATACAAGCTCAGAAACAAAATTACCGAACCGTCACGTAATATCTAATACAGCGAACCAAGTGACCCGACAAGTCTTTTATCTAACGTACTATAGAAACGGCGCTCGTATTTTTCTTCTATTACAATACCAGGTTCTTCAGCTGTGAAGAAGTATTTTAATAAGTTGCCGACCATTGTAAACATCTTTTCTGGGTGCTGCAATGTCGTCATGATTTTCTATCAGGTGGAGGAAATATAAGTAAAATAACAAGTTTTGTGGATGCCTTGTAGGTAGGTGCACTGGTACCGTATGCGACTTATGTTGCTGAGGTCTTGAATTTTAATCCCTAGTCGGAACAAAAATTTTTTGTTTCAGACTTTGGGTTTATGATGTATCTATTCATTTAAAATTAGCAATAAGTATGTTTATCACTTGTCTAGATTTCATTGAAATAAGTTTTAATGTCTTAATTTAGTCTAGATGGCTCTGTGGGGAATTTCCCAAGACATAATTATTTTGTTAGTTTAAAAATCTCAGGTACATTGCAATAACAAAGGTGCGTAAAGTTTTCAAAGTAGCTAATTATTATACGCGAAGAGAACCCCAAAAATATAATAAAATTAACATCGATCATATTTTAATTTTGGGGTTCAATCAAATCATTATAAAAATTACAGGACACCGGTGGAATTCACAATTTCGCTCAAAAAAAAAGAATTGGTAGAAGCATTTTCTCTACATTTTATTTTATTTTAGAGAGTGATTGTCTTTACTCTAATACACTAATCTAAGTCAGACATATTTGTTTCGGAGTATGTTCTCGTCACTATGACCTCATTAGTAGCCATCAGGTTCACGACTTGCAGGTGAGACTGAATTTGGACACCAATCATCTCGGTATGGATCATATTTAGTATCCAGATATCTACTGATTACTTGAAGGTAATGTCATTAATGCTGGTAGGTGCTGGTCGCCTTATTAAGTGCTCTAGCCCGTTAGGGACACAACCAGTTTCCTACAAAGTACACATTTCAAACATCCCTCTACACTTAGTCCTAAGTTATAGTAATCAGTTCGTGCAAATGTTGGTAAGCCCGCGGCTAGTTTGTGTGTGTTCTGGCTCCATAAATCCTTGTATAAACAAGGAATAACGAACCTGTTTCACACCAGCATCTGCAGCTAAGAGTTATTAGATATGTTACATACTGAATCGTGTGACGAGAAGATGACATTATTTTAGAAAAGAGAGAAAACTCATCAATACAATTAAACCGATGGACTCTGATCAACAAAACCACCAACGAAATAATAAGTCAGTGGAAAACTTTGTACAAAGTAAACGTGTTTATTATTATGGACACCTCGCGTCATTTATGAACGGATCTTGATGATTTTTGGCTGAAACATACAGGATATTTCGCCTCACAGGTTGTGTTTTCTTTTTCTTTTTTCCTGGATGCTTGCGAGGTCTACTCTTCGCAGAAGTACAATGAAATAGCAAAAGTAGTCGTAGTAGGACACCATAGCAAGCAGGAGATAGCTTGCTATGGTATTTTACCCCTATTCACCGACGACGGAACTCAATGTTACCGTACCGAGGACAAAACGGACATATTTTCTAACCGTTTAAAGAGTCAATTCTACCCAAGCCCAGATTCCAACATGCAGCCCGAAGAAGCAATCCGGCAGCATTTGGAGTAATATTTTAAAGCGCCAATAACATCCACGGAAAAACCAGTAGTATCTTCATCGGGAAAAGTACAGGAATTGATTTGCCGAAAAAAAAACTGTTAAAAACTTCTGGACCTGGCCGGATCCTAATTAAAGCGTGGTAGGAAATACACCTAGAAAACTGTAGGAATATCATAATACACCTCCTAGTGTAAAAAAAAGTCACGATACAAACTATATTGAGAGCTAAAAACCTACAATCGATTTTCTTTATCAATGAGTAGAAGCAGCAGCTCTCCAGTAGAAAATAACTCTTAGAAACAAGCTAGTTGAAAAACAAAACTCTTTTAGATGATTCTGATATGGATTAAATCATTACGCCACTGGTGAACCAAAAATAACATAATGTTTCTACAGCTGACGCAATAAATCACTAGATCTGTCATACAAATATTCAATATTAATGTATACTAGTCCAACTTCAATCTGGTCCGTCTACCAAACATGTGTTGGTAAGAAATTTGACCATGTTTATGGATTAACTCGTCCAGAGTCGTTAGATTTTTGGCACCATTATTTGAAAATTCTGTCTGTTAGAAATCAAGTCAAAAACATTTTTTCGTTTCTTTCGTAGGTTATGTCTGCCAAATCTGTTAGACATGAAATAATACAATCATCTTTGTAACCTACGTGCGTGATTATAAATAGTTTAAATTGTATATCTGGTACAAGACGTGTATGAATGATATTATATTCTTTATGTTTTGTACAAAATAGAGCCAAGTTGGTTGGTACTGATCTCTCATTTTCTCATTTACTTCTTGGATTCATCTTATCATTTTATGTATCGAAAATATCCGATTCGCTCTCGGAGTTTCAATTTTGTTTGTTACCTTCACTGTGTACAGCCTGAAAATAAACATCTCTTCCACTTCCCTTAAGAGATCAGACACCATCATAAATCTCCATTGCAACCGTAAATATAGGTAGTTGATATAGTTGCAAAATGTAGTGACATTAGAGCAAAAGGCCGCAGGTTATAACGGTACCAAAGATCAGTTGCTATTGTTTTGACAGTAATAGTTGTCGATTACCTACCGAGTATCGTAAGCCTAGATTCGAGATTTTCTTTGTGTCTAAGCTATGCTATTATTTTACAGCGGATACGAACTACATTTATAATTTAACTAGCTTATGCCTGACGGCTTCACCCGCAACATACAACAAATTATATATACCTAATCATTCATTCTAAATAATCATTTACACAATCTTTGAATAAAAACTTCAGAAATATTTCGAGACATATACATACAGACATATTATATTCCATTTTAAAATAGTGTATACATATGTACATTTTCATCGACGAACAAGTCATAGATAATAGAAATTATTTCTATTGAGCACCAAGCCATGTAACTACATAGATCCTGTGTTTTGCCTGCGGCAGTATTTACTTTGAGTGAAATGACAAATTAATTATACTGTAATGATAAGCCGGCTCTGCTTGAATTACTTGTTACTCAATTTCTATCGCTCAGTTATTAGCAATCCATCGGTTTACTAACTACTGGTTGTTTAGACTGAGCAATCCTGGATATAATGTATGGGTTTATAGTTTACTTGACTTTTTGCTATATTTCTGCATTTCTAGCGCTGAGATAGGTACTTATAATAATCAATGTTATCTTTATATATCTATTCAAAATAATTATAGGTTTTGATTTGCTATTGAATTGTGAGGTAACTAACTCTTTTGTAAAATAATTATACATTCTATTATTTTTTGTTTTTCTTAGGCGTGAGTTTATCAGTAGCTTTTCGTGGCGTTTTCAACTAAATATTTTGACTTTACCCCCTGTACAAATAGCCATTCAACAAAGTTGGTTTCATGCACATTTCAATTATATTTCGAAAGTACTAAATTTTCCAATTATAATTATATTTTAATGGTACAAATTTTTCCAAGTTATTTCTTTTCACTTATATTTTACTATTCTTTACTTGATCTTCAATCCAAGTTTAATTGTTGCCTCATAAACTCAGTAAACAGCTATATTGAATACGTCCACGGAAGACCTAGAAATTGCGTGGAAGGTAACTGCTATATAATTTGTCAGATCATCAACTAGTCTGATAAAAGTGGCCCCTGCATAATTGAAAGTGCCGCTAGAAACACGTATACATACTTACCTGTCCGGTGGTGTAGTGAATGCTCTCTGGTTTTCAAGTAAGGCAGTTTTCTCAGTATTGTACCTAATGATTAGAAACACATCTAATGTTTCATTATCCCCGTAAATGTCCTTTTTACTGGCCTAGGTAATTAAATGTTCGACTGTAACTTTTCTGAATTGTTTTACGGCAGCATGTCACGGCAGCCTTAAAACAATTTCTAACAATTTGAATACATCATTAGTGAGAGTTTCTGATACCGTTTGATACCTATTTCATTATACAAGACACAATTATTATAAATTATACACTATATACTAGACAAGTAACTAGGTCTTTTGTCTTTGTAAGCAGTGATAGTAGATTTAAATCTATTCCTAATTTGGATCAATCGATGACGACTTCTGGTTGATTTTGAAGTCTTCAATCTGGTTTATTAATAAAATGTGAGAGAAATTAAAACAAAACTTATTTTGTATTTTTGACCGTCTTGGGAAGTCAGTGTCACAAGTACATAGTATATTTGTATCTGATGAGTATAAAGGAATTTCAATTTCAAAATTTTTAAGTTATTCCACGGATATGTATTGCAGAGTAGCTCGAAAACACGACTGCGTGATCCTCAGTCGCACATTTACACCTCTAGCCCAACGAGGTAGTCCAAAGATAGTAAAAAGTTGAAGAATTAAATAAAATACAGTAGAGAAAAAAAGTTTGAGCAACCTGACGCATTCGTATTTGGTGACCACTTTAACTTCTTTCTGAACTGTAAGACTTAGCCTATTGCGTAAGCCGAATAAAACCTTTGCAAACATTTTCAATATCTATTTTTCCAAATACCTTTTGGCGACATCGTAATACCTGAGTTTCATTTTGGTATTCTGTATATTAACGAGATTGCTAGCCAATTGTTTTGCTCACTGCGTCACTTATCCTACAATTCCACAAACATCAGAATGAGTTCGTAGTATTATAGACTAATTGAAGTACGGAAAACCTTGAAGATAAAGCAACATAGTGTCGTCGTGGTCAAAAGGGTAATTAATGACCAAACCACACAAAATATACAACTTTTAATGACTATTCTACCGCAGAAGCATCTAGTGTGGTTTAGTAAAACCGTAAAATTCAGAATAACCGAGTGGGTGTTTATGATTTTGTTTATATGTTGGTAACATAATGATCTTACTACACAAAGAAGTATTTATATAAAACTAGCTGACCCGGCGTACTTTGTTCCGCCATATCAAGCTGACCCATTAAACGATATAAAACAAATATTTAGAAAGTATTTTTGCTTTTTTTTTTTGGATAAATACCTACAAACTTTGCCATGGCTATAACTAACACAAAAAAAATTAGCGAAATCGGTCCAGCCGTTCTGAAGTTATGCGCGTACATACATTTCGCCGACTCATTTTAGATAGACATCCTCTAGAACTGAAAGAAATTTCTGTACGCTAAAGTAGTACCTACAGTGTTCACCAAACACCACACACGAATTACAGTTAAACACTATTATTTCAAGTAATGCTAGTTAAAGGGCCGAACCGTGAAACGAGAGTGTCCGATCGCTTTGACTAATTGGGGAATTACGACGCCTTAAGCCAGTATTCGAACCTTCACCCTGTTGCCTAAGGCGATACTCATACTTGCAAATGGCAGAATATTACGTTGTTGCTTATTTTCTAGGATGTGGAGATCTACATCTACGTAGATAATACCGTTAGTTTGTGATGTTAATAATTAGAAAATAATGTTGATTTTGTGATATTAATGTACGTAAGAAGCTATCGAGATTATGATAAAATTAAATTAATTAAATGAAACGTAAAACTAAATTATGAATAGTTTTAATTTTACCGTAAGTTTTTACCTTTCATGTAAATTTATCTGAATTGAATGAATTAGCTTCTTTTTATTAAATAAAACTAAATTGTTTTATTATACATATAGCTTAGTTGCCACAGAAAATATATAATCACTGCCACAATTATGATGCTTCCGGAAATAACACAAAATCACCTAGGAACAAACTAAGATTTGAATATAATCTCCTTTATTATTTCGTTAGACTCTCATAAAGTAATGTACGCAAGATTTATTTTCGCAAAATTAACGTCCATTAAAAGGAAAAGTTCGACTATGAAAGTTAATGCCAGCCACTTAACTGCATGTTATGGCGGGAATGGACCATAAACTTTGTTATTTCAGAAACGAGATAATTTTATAGCATTATCGTTATATGAATCTATTTTATTTTAGCTTATTTTCTACAAAAAATTGTTTTATAACCTCAGTTTCACCCACCTCGTGAAGGACGCTTTACGAAATGATCTGCAATGGTATAGTTTTGCCTTATATTGCATCAATTCGAAGTACTTACTGTAGTTGTAAATCAAAGGTTTAGAGTGCCTCTTGTAACATTGGATGAAGAACTTCTAAATTCTACAAACCGGTGATGTGACAAATAGCGTCCCCACTACGGCTTAAAAGTGAACAGCATTTTTTTTATACATACATATCTACATATAGTCACGCCTTTATCCCCGAAGGGGTAGGCAGAGGCATAGTACACGCCCACATTTAACCATATAGTGTTATATCCCACGTAATAGGTGGTGAGCCTATTGCCGTGTTGAAATGAACAAATAGGTAGGTAATTGTCATTTTACGACAACCGTGTTTCATTTCGAGTTTTCCTTCTCTACGCAATGGCTCATTTTGCGAAAGAGTTCCCTTAGTCGCCTCTTACGACACCCTCAGAATGTAATGGGGTGGCGACATTTTGTACCCGTTGCAACACGGGACCCCGTCGCCACACATGTTTTTAACTTGGAGAAATTCCATCATGGATGCTATGCCGGACTCTTACCGACTAAAAACCACACGTTCTCTAGTCTACCTAATGCCTACGCTAGGATGCCCCGGGTAAGTCGTCGAAAAGGTAGCGTGTAGTTTACTTATCAATTTCTGTTATGATTTGTTTGTGTTGGGGAAAATTCTGAACCTATTTTTGATTATGCCATCGCCACACCATGAATATCCTTGATTACTTTAAAACTTCTTGTCAGTGGACTTATTGTGAACCTCTACCAGTTATATATAAGTATTCTGACCGGGAGAGAAGCTTGGTGACATGTAACACAGATTTAACATTGAATCTACAAAATGCACCAGTGTTTCACATAATTGTGTTATGTATGTACCTGCTGCTTTGTTAAATATGAAGGCTTTGAAAGAGAGAATAAATAATTATCTTATTTTAAAAAAATGCTATTCATCTCACCACAACTTTTTTTTTGAATATGCCACTATCCTTTTTATTAGTAACTGAAATTCATATACCTACTTTACTTTATTTACTAAGTAGTAGTGATATTTTCTTTAATTTTAGTATGTAGGTTTGCCTGCTAGGGTACTATGAAAACAAGTTGTCGAAATGAAAAGCAAACAACACAATATAGTTTTAGGTAAACAAACAGAAAACATAATCAACCTATGCGAAAAAGTTTTTCAGCAACTTGACAAACCCCGGTCCTAAGTCAACTTATAGCAACGAGGTCCAAGGGGTGTTAAAAATATAAATAGCGAGTCGCTCAAACGATTTCACCATAGGTTATCCTACTAATACACTCGAGAGCAATGAATCCGGGTCACTTAAAGAATCTTAAAAATCTCGGAAACTAAAAATGCTAGGTTAATGCAATAAATTGTATTTAATAGACAATGTAATACTCCTTAAATGAAGGTATTAAAACTTCTTAGTTATTGTAAAGTTATATCATAAAAAAATCAAATTTGAAAAAGGGCCACTTTCGAAGATGGAACTACGAAATTACAGCATTTGGTGTTGCTTTTGTTTGTAATCTGTCATTTATGTGGGTACATAAACCATGTTGATAGTGCTCTATATTCATTAATCAAGCTGAAATTATGTCGCTTACGCCTGAAGAATGCACCAGAATACTTACAATGCTGGAAACCGGCCGGAGTCAGCGCGATACAGCCAGGACTGTCGGTGTGTCGCTGTCAACAGTACAAAGAGTTCTCCGACGTTACGAAGAAACTGGTTCTAACCTACGCAGACCAGGAACGGGCAGAACCAGGTGTACCACAGCACGAGAAGACCGATACTTGGTGAACACCATGCTTCGAAATCGCTTTCTCACAGGAACTGAACTCACCAATCAGTTTCGACGCCTCGGAGGAAGTAACCCAAGTGCATGGACAGTAAGACGTCGGCTTGCTGAATCTAACTTAAAACCCCTTAGACCTGCAAACGGCCCTAAACTGGAGCGTGGGCATCGTATTTCGAGACTAAGGTATGCCCAGAGCCACGTAAATTGGAGTATTGAAGATTGGTCAAAAGTTATGTTCTCCGACGAATCAAAATTTATGCTCTACAAGCACGATGGAAGACACAGAGTGT
The DNA here is from genome assembly GCA_933228765.1 of Miltochrista miniata. Classification (NCBI taxonomy): domain Eukaryota; kingdom Metazoa; phylum Arthropoda; class Insecta; order Lepidoptera; family Erebidae; genus Miltochrista; species Miltochrista miniata. Next base: position 18,815,005 of record OW121765.1, read on the forward strand.
ATCGAAGACCAGGGGAAAGATTCAAGCAAGCATGCATCGAAGAAAAAGTAGCCTACGGTGGTGGGTCTGTACTTGTGTGGGCCGGAATTTCTTCTGAAAGTCGCACAGAGCTGGTGATCATAGAAAACGGCTCTTTAACTAGCGTAAGATATGTGGAAGAAATCCTCAATGATCACGTTGGTCCATTTATGGTCAATTTAGGTGAGGATGCTATATTTATGCATGACAATGCCCGACCTCATACAGGTAGGATTGTGAATGACTACCTTCAAGAGATGAACATTACTCGTATGGAGTGGCCAGCGCGCAGCCCGGATATCAACCCGATCGAGCATGCTTGGGACGAGCTAGGCAGATGCGTAAAACAACGAAACCCTCCCCCAATCACGCTTCGTGAGCTCAAAATTGCTCTCACAGAGGAATGGGAGAATATTCCCCAAAATCGTATAAGGAACTTGGTGTACAGCATGCCAAACCGCGTAAACGCAGTAATGGAAGCACGAGGAGGCAATACGAAGTATTAAAATTCAAGAAAATCGTAATAAAGTTCAAAAATTTCATGTTTCCTATTTTTGTTTTAAGGAGAGATCGGCAGTTTTTTCTTTATGTAATTTTGTGTTAATAAAATGTATGGTGACTCATATTTTTTTTACTTTCATTTAAGGAGTATTACATTGTCTATTAAATACAATTTATTGCATTAACCTATCATTTTTAGTTTCCGAGATTTTTAACATTCTTTAAGTGACCCGGATTCATTGCTCTCGAGTGTATTATAAATGTAAAAGTTTGTGAGATGTTTGAATGTTTTAATGTTTGAATATTTGGATGTTTGTTACTCAATCAAGCTCTAACAGCTGAACAGATTGGGCTGAAATTTGTTACAGAGATAGCTTATAGTCTGGAATAACACAAAGGCTACTTTTCATTACGGGAAAATGTTCCCATGGGATGCGGGAACGGGTACCGAATTTCACGCGAGCGAAGCCGCGAGCATCATATATCTAGTATCAGCATAAAATATGTAGTAAACATGTAAAAATACCGGCCAAGTGCGAGTGAAACTCACGCAAGAAGGGTTCTTTACCGAAAATCACAAAATATCATATTTGTTGCATGGGAGCCCAAAGAGTTGCAATAATAGTTTCTTCTGATTTTAGTATCTATTGGTTATTATAGCGGCAATAGAAATACAAAATCTGTGACAATTTCAGCTATCTAGCTTTAAGTACGGAACCCTAAAAACAAAAATATTGTTATTATCCATTTATGTATGTTTCATAGAGAGTATGTTTCATAATAATATCTTAACGAGTTCTTCACAAACTAATGTAAAATATGAATGTCTGCCAAACCACTGAAGATCGTTTTTCCATTCAGTATTTCTTGGAACACACCTGTTATAAAAGTGACCTTTACATTATTTGCGATCTTGACTTCAGTTTACAACTTCCGCCGGCTTTGAACCTTAAACAAACTCTCTGAAAATAGATAACAAAAAACGTACTCTCGCAGAAATACTTTTAACGGAACTGTAATCGTAAATTTTTAAAGAATGCAAAATATTTTGGGTTTGTATTTAATACTGGAACAACCTTGGGTTAGTTAGAACATGCAATATTTATTGAAAACAAGAATCTCCCACCTATTTTACGAGCAATTTTTGTTTTGTAGATCTCGCATTTTAGTTAGTAAATTACTGACTGTAATTTGCATATTAACAACTTTTGCAAATTTTTATTTATGCACTTATTGACGGGTTAGGACATAGGTAATATTATGAAACTTATTGAAATTTAACAAACCGTTGATCATACAAATACCTACCTAAATACAAACATTTTGGATAACAGTAAAATAAGTAATTAAACTTACTATTTATTGATTGATAGCCATTGGTAAAATTTGTTACACATCTTAAAATTTAAAAGCAATCCACATAAACATTTCCCACTCTATTAAGACCGGGTCGATCTCGCATTACAAATGTTAACATTGATGTTTTTGAAAACACCGTAAGACAAAACCAACCAATCAAGAAGATACTGAAAAGTAAATAATGTAGAAACTGTATATCATGCTTAACTTATAGTGAGGTGTTTTTTTTTATTCAAGATACCTTGTTTAAAGAAAGTTTTTCAACTTGTTAGTGATAATTGATAAACACCAATAAGCCACACATATTACTAAGTCACATAGCCTATGTGTAAAAAACGTAACTTAGAGTTTTGCAAAAGGCTAGACTAACTTCTGCACAATTCTACTTACATTGTACTTCACTGTACTTAGTACAAACTATAAGCTATAAACTATAAGCTCATTGAATGTTTATAGTATAACTAGCGGTACCCTGCCACGCTTCGCTGTGACTTTTTTATGGTGGTTTTATGTGCCTATGAGAAATGAGTAACAAACTAAATGATGGGTACATTAAAAAAAAAATGTGTGCGTGAACTATTGTACACACGTAAGAAGTGAAACTTCTTCATGACCTTATTTTTCGAAAGAAATATCATAGGAATTAGTAGTAGTCCAAAAGTTCAAAAGTTCAAAAGTCCAAAGTCAAAAAGTCAAAAAGTCCAAAAGTCCAATAGTCCAATAGTCCAAAAGTCCAATAGTCCAAAAGTCCAAAAGTCCAAACTACAAAGTCTAAAATTCTAAAAGTCCAAAAGTCCAAAACTCCAAAATTCCAAAGGTCCAAAAGTCCAAAAGTCCAAAAGTCCAAAAGTCCAAAAGTCCAAAAGTCCAAAAGTCCAAAACTCCAAAAGTATAAAAGTTCAAAAGTCCAAAGTACAAAAGTTCAAAATTCCAAAGTACAAAGTCCAAAGTCCAAAAGTCCAAAAGTCCAAAAGACCAAAAGTCCAAAACTCCGAAACTCCGAAACTCCAAAACTTCAAAACTCCAAAACTCCAAAACTCCAAAACTCCAAAACTCCAAAACTCCAAAACTCCAAAACTCCAAAACTCCAAAACTCCAAAATTCCAAAACTCCAAAACTCCAAAACTCCAAAACTCCAAAACTACAAAACTCCAAAACTCCAAAACTCCAAGACTCCAAAACTCCAAAACTCCAAAACTCCAAAACTCCAAAACTCCAAAACTCTAAAACTCTAAAACTCCAAAACTCCAAAACTCCAAAACTCTAAAACTCTAAAACTCCAAAACTCCAAAACTCCAAAACTCTAAAACTCCAAAACTCCAAAACTCTGAAACTCCAAAACTCCAAAACTCCAAAACTCCAAAACTCCAAAACTCCAAAACTCCAAAACTCCAAAACTCCAAAACTCCAAACTCCAAACTCCAAAACTCAAAAACTCCAAACTCCAAAACTCCAAAACTCCAAAACTCCAAAACTCCAAAACTCCAAAACTCCAAAACTCCAAAACTCTAAAACTCTAAAACTCTAAATGTCTAAAACTCTAAAACTTCAACTCCAAAAGTCCAAAATGTCAAACGCCCAAAACTCGAAAAGTCCAAAGTACAAAAGTCCAAAAGCCCAAAAGTCCAATAGTCCAAAAGTCCAAAAGTCCAAAGTCCAAAAGTCCATAACTCCAAAGTCTAAAAGTCTAAAAGTTCAAAAGTCCAAACTCCATAACTCCAAAACTCCAAAATTCAAAAAGTCTAAAGTCCAAAACTCCAAAATTCCGAATGTCCAAAAAGTTCAAAAATAACATGCAAAACATATCTGACCTACTAGTACTCTCTTTTATTATTCTGAATGCAAGAAGGCCGCAATCAAACTTCTCTTAAAAAACATCAATCTGGTAGGTACATACTTTCTAAATAGGTTGTTTATAATATTTTGTTCTGAAGCTAGTAGAATATAATTTTAAAAAAACGACCGACGCCATCTATTGGTAAAATCACTTTTTTAAGCTATTTTATTCTTATTGCTGTTATGATAAAAGTAAATAAAGTAGCCTAAAACCATCTCTGAATCCTATTGTATATCGTGTCCAATTTTGAGCTCAATCGATTCAGTAAATTTTGAGTTTTTAATAGATACACAAACGCACACAACATTTTTATATATATATAGATAGATGTAGTAACACATTGCAAACCTTTCATTGAAATCCTGCTAAAGGTGTTTTATACGCAATAAACTAACGCGTATAGGTGCAAATTCAAGTACAAGTCATATAAACAATTAATCTTCCAACGTGTCATTCACTAAAATAATATTTACCGACAAATGGCACACACATTTCGTTTTGATTAATGTTGTTCATAGCCACGGATAATTGTGTACGTAACTGACATAAAGTGAATGTCTAGCCCGATAGTTATCTGTAATTTGACAGCTGTCAATCTTAATACAACAATATACCAATTGAGCTGAGCACTTACTATCTGCTTATAAGCGAACTGTGCCTATGCTATAGTTAGTTACTTCAACTCATTATGCTTGTTTGTTTTATACCAAACCCTTCGTTGAAGAGACTGAGGACGTCTGTAGGGCTCCTTGTTTCCCAATTTATACACTAAACCCCGCAGTGACCGTTACCGTAGAGGCAACTGATCTGTCTGTCATGATCAATCACTACCACTTAAATTGTACGATGTAGGATAGTAAACACTTTTGAATTATGACTTCTATATCACTTTCCTCCGCAGAAGTCTACCACCTCCCCTATGTTATAAGAATACAAAGTAGTTTTCTAAATCATTACTTACATTAATCAATGATACCTTAACACTACTAATGAATATAATTCATTCCATTATATTCAGTAGGTATGTACAAAATTTTTAAACTAGGGTCTTTCAATTATCCTAAGGCATATCCATCGGAATACATCATCCTACACACAAGATATAACCATAAAGACGCTCGTATATTTATATCTAAAGGTCGTCAGAATGAATACTATTTCAGTATAACTCCTCAGAGACAGTGTAATGTCTACGTGCTCCAATTTTCCGACCTTTTATGTCATTTTTACACGACACCTAACAAAAAGCTCGCTCTTTCATAGGGTAAAAATTTACAATGAATAAATCACACATTTTATGTCACAAGTTTTAGTTTATTCTAAATCATTTCATTTATTTATTTCTTAACAATTCACATTGTATTGAAAATATAACTACAAATCACACATCAAACAGAATCATCATACAAAAGATTAACATTAAAAAAGAAAAAATGCCTACTCAAAAATATTAAATAACTATCAATTAATTGCATTTTCATATTATTGTCATAATTTTATAATTCAATTAAAAAAAAAAAAAAAAAAAACATTAATAAACTCGAATAATTAATAAACACCATTATAAATATTGACATAATTTAAAATTTCAATAAAAAAGGACACAGGTATGGCAAAATAACATAAACTAGTAACATTTAATTCATGAACTTTGATGAGACTTAATACTGTCCCCAGCAAATAATTTCATAACGGGTTCGCATAAAGCTAAAATTTGATATGACTTTCTTTCGCACGCGCACCGATAGTGTAGTTCCTTTTTGTGTAGAAGTAATGTTTTCACCTCAAAACGTTTTGGGTGTACATATTGCAATAGCTAATAGTCACACTCACGAGTAGACAAGTAAGACACTGCGCCATGTGGTGAAGAAGACCCGAAAACAATTATTGTAGAATGTACATTTTATAAGTCAATATTACCAAATTACTCTTTCAATTTATATCATTTATTTAGTTGTATGATAACTCTTAATCCAATGCCTCAATAAATAATTCACGTTTGTTTAGCAGTATTTGGTTTAAATATGCGAAGTATTATTTTGAAATTCTGAACCATCTTGAACAAAGTAGTATAGCGTATTAAACTGTAAATAAAAGATCCGTAGCTACGGAATCTTGATACGCCTATTGTAACAGACGCACCTGTACCAAATATCTCTGAAGCATTCATGAAAAATGTACAGAATTACTCATAATAACACTTTTATTACGAAATTCTAATACCAAAACATAATAAAAACTAACAGTGATTTAACATACGGAATACTTTATATCAACTAGATGACGCCTGCAACTCCATCGGCGTGGAATATTGTTTCCACTCCCTCTTCCCATGGGAACTTATTGTTGTATATGTGTTATTCAATACTACATATAATCTATTCCTGTACTAAATTTCAGTCAAATTCGTTAAGCCGTTAGGGCGAGAAAGAGTAACAAACAATATGACCAGTCCTGTAGTTTGTAACATTAATTATATCAGTAAGAACTATTTCCACATTTAATTATTTCAGTTTATACAGTTCTGAACTACATTCCATTATTTGTAGTGTATGACAAAATGCACAATTTGATTAGATAAGAACTGCCAGGGATGTATTTAGTCCTGTCACAGTGTCTGTTGGCTGATATCAAAAGTATGCCAAAATATTTACCGTCTAATTAGCTTCAGACAAAGATATCTTTATAATACCTATTTTCGAAGATAAGTTATGTAAATAACTGAGGAAAGCAATGCAATAATATAGAAATGTGTAATATCTAAGATCTTTGTATATTTTTCTAGCCCATCACACAAGTACATAAAGATTATTCTCACCCTATCTTTGTGTGATCTGATACCCATACACAAGCAGGGTGGTCAGCTTACTTTGGAATCAGATAAGTTTGTGTGAAAATGTCCCTGAATATTTTATTCTTCTATACATATAATTATCCGATCTACTTGTATGTCTCTTTAAGATTCATAGAAATTATAGTCAAAACTACTTCAGCCTCTTGCTTACGCATGTTTTTAAAGTACATTCCAGTCAAAGAACCATAAGCCCTCATATGATAATTAATTACAACGCTAATCGGTTCAATTTGACGGATTATTGATCTTAGTAAAATGACTACAACACGACGTTTCTGACGATGCTCTGTACATTGGCGCCAAGTGTTAGCGCATTGACCGAGTATAATCAGCTGAATCAAACCCATACGGTGTTACTTAACATTCCTATTGGATGTTATTCACATAATTATTCAAATAAATCATTTCATCTTACCGTGTGATCTATTTTTTCTGACTGTATCAGTTCCAATATCACTATGTTTCTATTTATAATCGTGAGTTTATTATTATTGACATGCTCCATTTGGCTAGTAAGACATAGATCATGATACAAAAATATCTCTTCAAATACATTGAATCATTCTTGTTTGCAACAAATGTAAAGTTGGGTATACTACGCCAAATCGAATGCCAAATAATCGAACATCCAAATACTCGAACGTTCGATATATTGAACGTTCGATATTTTGAACGTTCGATTATTTGGCATTCGATTTGGCGTAGTATACCCTTCCAAAACAAAGAAGACTAGCATCTGTGACTTCAGTGCACTACATGACATGTGGATAATATTAATTTCAATTCAAAATGAACATTTTCCATTTACGCTTGCGCACACTACAGGTACCAAAAGACAAGATAATGTACGTTCTGAACCTATTTAGATACAAATATTTTTATTTATCTTCGGTAGTATACCCTGTAAAGTTAGAGTCGAAGATAAATAAAAATATTTGTATCTAAATAGGTTCAGAACGTACATTATCTTGTCTTTTGGTACCTGTAGTGTACGCAAGCGTAAATGGAAAATGTTCATTTTGAAGTGTAAACATTTTCAATAACTATGCTTATGCATTTTATAGGCTGCCTAAGTTTGTAACTCAAGCTCTAGAAAAGTTCGCGAAAAACTTCCTTTCGGGAAGGTCGTCCGCCACCACGACACTGCGCCCACACATTCCGTAATGACTAATGCGTATTGTATGTCGGTCTAGTGACACATCCTCCATTCAACCAGAACATTTAGGTTCTCCTTTTAATTCCCTACAATTATATAGGTTTAAAATTAACTACCCCGCAAGCAACGGTAATTGAGTAACAATAAGTTTTTGAAGAGCTCCTTACCGAAGACCCAATACTTCACACAATGGGTTAGAAACATTGTGTGAATGAGAGCAATTAATATAATAACATGTTTGCCAAGGGCGCCAAAATCCAAAGATTTTTAGTATGACTAACTTCATTACTAGTACATAAAATAATATTATAGGTACGTGAATACCCTGTGTGTCACAAGCAAGAACAGAATCTTTCCTAAAACAGCTTGTTTAATTTGCTTTTGTACTTTAAAGGCGTTTAATTCTGAGATATCCGCTAAGCAAATCAGTGTCGCTGCTTGCAACAAAAAGACAAATACACAAACATAATGATACTCGTACTTTTCTCCTTGTATCTACTTTGTTTTAAAACTACGAACGATTACATTGCAAGTTCTCAGTTTGGAGCAAACCAATAGTTTACTATTTCTCCGTGTGACGATGAAAAAAAAATTCAGTAAACATTTGCTTGAAGGCTTTGCTTAGTGAAAAAATGCGCTATTGTGTACACCAGCCGTAGAGATAAGCTCAAAGTAAATTGATGTTAGACGCGTGTTTTGGTTAAATTCTTTATACTATTTTTGATCAAGGTCTCCGAGTTCAGTGTTCGCCGTATAGAACCATCTATGGGAGTACATAATGGATAGTATTTTCCTAGCTGAGATATAGTTGTTGACTAAGCTTGTAGCTTAAAGATATTCAATAGATATAGCGAAATATTTTTAAAATTCAACATTGTAAGTTTCTACAATATGCCATTTTTTAGGTTTCGTACCCAAAAGGTATGACAATATCTTCATAATACCTTTAATATGCATACGGATTTATTTAATCATCATATTGGTGACAACTTTAATATTACGCGGTGTACCTAGTTACTTACACAAAATCAAAAAAAGGGGCATGCGTTTCTAAATTAATTTCGTTTGATAAGTTTTCACTTTTCTAATACTGGATTATCTCGGCTATTTTTTTACTCCATAATCGTGTTCATTTTTTTAGTAAAAATACGTTTTTATACAATCAATCAATCAATCAAATGAGCCTATCGCAGTCCACTGCTGAACGTAGGCCTCTCCTAATTTACGCCACAATCCACGGTCCTGCGCCTTACGCATCCAGTCCCAGCCTGCGACCTTTACCAGGTCGTCGGTCCATCTAGCGGGTGGACGTCCTACCCCACGTTTGCCGAGACGCGGTCTCCACTCTAGAACTCGTTTGCTCCATCGGCCGTCGGTTCTTCTGCAGATATGGCCGGCCCACTGCCACTTCAATGTACTTATTCTGCGAGCTATGTCGACCACTTTAGTTCTTTGCCGGATGGTCTCATTTCGGAGTCTATACCTCAGAGACACCCCAAGCATAGCCCTTTCCATAGCCCGCTGCGCAACCTTTAGAGCTTTGACCAACCTCTCTGTAAGTGTCCACGTCTCGGCACCGTATGTCATAACAGGTAGAACGCACTGGTTGTAGACTTTGGTCTTCAGGCATTGCGGTAAAGGCGAATTGAAGACTCGACGCAGTTTGTGAAATGCTGCCCAGCCCAACCGTATCCTTCTGGCGATTTCCTTGTCCAGGTTCCCTTTCCCCAGTGTAATAACCTGCCCAAGGTAAGTATATTCCTGGACGACCTCTAGCCTCGATCCCTCGACGTATATTGGCCCCGGCGTTACGTGGTTATTAAACATAACCTTGGTTTTTTCCAAGTTCATGCCGAGTCCAACACGTCGAGACGCTCCGTTCAGGCTATGCAGCATTCCGCTTAGCTGTTCCAGCGTCTCCGCCACAATTACGATGTCATCGGCAAATCGAAGGTGCGAGATTTGCGTGCCGTTGATGTTCACGCCCCACCCTTCCCAGTCCAGTGTCTTAAAGATGTCCTCAAGCGCATTGGTGAAGAGTTTCGGGGATATCACATCACCCTGTCTTACACCTCTACGCAGTTCAATGGGACTGGTTTTTTGATTCTCTAGCTGGATGGTCATGGTAGCGTTGTCGTAGAGACATCTCAACACCTCGATATATCGCCAATCTACACGACATCGCTGCAGAGCGTCCAGGACTGCCCAGGTTTCGACAGAGTCAAAGGCCTTCTTGTAGTCCACAAAAGCCATACACAGCGGCTGATTGTACTCGTTTGTTTTCTGTACAATCTGCCGTACAGTATGGATGTGGTCCACGGTGCTGAAGCCTTTTCGAAACCCGGCTTGCTCCTTTGGCTGAAACTCGTCGAGCCTAAGGGCGAGGCGGTTTGTGACTACTCTCGAGAACAACTTGTAAACATGGCTTAGGAGTGAGATGGGTCTGTAATTCCTCAGCAAGGTCTTATCTCCTTTCTTGAAGAACAGAGCCACCGCACTCCCGCTCCACGCTTCAGGTGTTTGTCCCTGTTGGAGGACGGAATTAAACAAACCCGTCAGCTCGTTGAGGACCGGAGCCCCCCCCCGCCTTCAGTAGTTCAGTTGTAATTCCGTCCTCCCCAGGGGACTTGTTGTTTTTAAGTTGCCCGAGAGCCGCCCTCACCTCGCCCTGGTCAATGTCCGGAATGTTCTCAGTATAGTGGCGCGATAGTGGGGCTCGGTGTTCACAATCAGTAGGACCCGTCGGCCTTTTTGTCCGTGATGCATACAGGTCTCTGTAAAAGCTCTCAATTTCCTCGAGAATCTCGAACCTTGAGGTCACGGTTCTGCCATCCGCTGTCTTCAGTTTCGTCAGACGGGGTCTTCCAAGCTGTTGGGCAAATACCTTGGTACCCCTGTTCTGCTCGATCGCTGCCTCGACGATACTGGTGTTATACCGTCTAAGGTCGCGTCGTATCAGCTTTCGGATTTTGAGATTGAGATCCCGCTGGTCTGACGAAGACGAGTGCGTAGATGGCCCTTCCCGTCTTATTCTCATAAGTTCGAGAGTCTCGGGCGAGAGCTTAGAGCACCTGTTATTGCTTTTTCCGGACAAAAACCTTCGGGACACTTGCTGTAGCGTCCTGACCACATTTTCGGCCTTATCGTGAATATTGCCAGTGGTTTCCAGCAGATCGAAACGATTTTTAAGTTCTAACTGGAACCTCTCAGCCCCTGAGGCTAACTGGAGCGCGGTAGGTCGGAGAGTAGGCTTCATCATACGGGCCCTTTCAGCTCGGAAGTCCAAATTCAGAGATGCTCGCACAAGTCGGTGATCACTACCGGTATTAAACCTGTTAATCACAGAGACATCTCTAAATATACACTTCCTGTCCGTCATGATGAAGTCTATCTCGTTCCTTGTGACCTTGTCGGGGCTTCGCCAAGTCCATTTTCTGTGGGGCTTCTTCTTAAAGAAAGAGTTCATCAAGAAGAGCCCCTGAGACTCAAGAAAACTGACAAGCATATGGCCCCGGTCATTTCTGCGCCCCACACCAAAGGGACCGATCTTCGTTTCGCCGCGTTCTTGTACTCCCACTTTGGCATTGAAGTCCCCCATCACAACGCTGTAGTGAGTCTTGGCAGTACCATGTAGTGCTTTTGCTATGTCCTCGTACATGGTCTCAACTGCCTCGACAGTGCTGTTCGAGGTCGGGGCATACACTTGTATCACCTTCAGGGTGAACCTGTTTGTGAGTCTCAGTATTAAGTATGCTACCCGAGCCGAAACACTGCTGATCTCCACAACGCTGCTAACGAGGTCCTTTTTCACCATAAAGCCGATCCCGCCCTCGGAAGAATGTCTTCCGTCACCTTCCCGAAAGTAAAACAGGTCGCCTGATGCAAGGGTTAGCGTGTCCTCCCCCTTTCTTCGGACCTCGCACAATCCCAGTATGTGCCAGTTAATACGACCTAGTTCTACCTCGAGTTCGGTGAGCCGCTCGTCCAGGCGCAGAGTAGTTCCATTATACGTAGCCAATGTCAGTTTTGTATGGCAGCCTCCCGTAACCCGGAGATTCTTAGCACCCCCCCTCCCGCCGTCACTCCGACCGCTGCCGTGATCGGGAACAGCGGGAGTGCCGGGAACTGTGGGCCGTTGTTTTCTTGTGTGCATCATAGGAGGACATTTGGCCTTACTGTATCACGCTGGCCAGACGGGTTGGTACAGGGTTTAATTTCGAATTTTCCTTTTCTGTGCGCCATGACCTCGTCCGTTTATCAGCAGGTGCACCACTCGCAGGTGAGGCTGGCTTGGACCCCGGGGTTGGTGGTAGGGCCCCATCGCACCCGTTTTTATACATTTAAAGTAAAACATTTTCTGATTCGAAAGTTTTTAAATACTTCAATTTAATGTACCGAGAAACGCGAAGACTCCATCTCTTGTCATAATATATAGATCAAAGATCAAAGCTTAGAATGATGTTAAAATATTTTTAGGAAATATCGTTTTAAAGTAAATCCCCCAAATAATATGCTTTCGTACAATTTATTTAAAGAAATCTGTTTGAAAGGCATCATTATTAGACAGACATGTATATTTTATTTTCATAGCACAAACTGTCATACCACCTAAACAAATACCTACCTGGTCAAAACACATTCGCTGGAGAAAAGAACAATAACATGCCTGAAAAGTCACTGACTTGATGAATCACAGATTAAAAATTACGATAAAAGAAGGATACAATGTTTACCGATGTGAAAAATTCCTCATCTAGATAAGTGTTTACATCATTGTTATGTATGGAAATATGCGTATTAGGCCTATTAGGGTGCCTTTCCACCAAAGATGTGCTATGCATGGGTTTGGTATCCACCTTAAATAAATAAATAAACATTTGTGGAAAATCTCACACAACATCATCTAGCTCAAAGATAGATATCCCATAGAACAAGCTAATATAAGCTTGTTCTATGGGATCTAGAAGACTGATAGACATGCTTATATATTTCTAAATACATACATATTATACATAGTAAACACCCAAACTCCGAAACAAACATTGTCAAATTATTCAATCGATGAATGTGATAGGTGGATTTCAAACGCATCCACATACCACATCTCTATTGGGAAGGCACCCTGAGGGTGCCTGGTGTCTTTTCTGAGATATGTTATGCTATGTTGCTAATGGATGCGTTTAATATCCACCAATCGTAATTCATTGGTCCACATAATATAGCACTGGTAGAAACGAATTCGACTAAGCTATATTTTTATATGGAAGGATACATGCTATGGATTCATGCTGTGAATGCGTGCTATGAAAGCATACTATGGATGTGTGCTATGAATTCATGCTATTAATGCTTGCTATGGATGCGTGATATGAATGTCGACTTGTTACTAACGATACAACACATAGAGTGAGATGTGCATTTTCGTCGCGCAGCTAATTTGCCTCATCTTCGTAGCACATCTTACTCACACCGCTTCTGTAGCGGTGCCGGTAATATTTGTGCTTGGTAGGTATCAGTGAAAAAGGGTCACATAGTTTCATAGCTTTGCTTTTACTGTCTTGCTACATATCACATCTAGGTGGAAAGATACCCTTACGCTCCATCTGTACACACGAGATGATTTATGAGTATCAGTGAATCAACGAAGAAGGTACATAAACCGATCCTTTTATGGGGAATCTTTGCTTTGTTGTCACATCGACTGAATGTCGTAAGCCGGTATCAATAACCTTTTTGTTTAATATTTTGATCATCAAACTGAATTATCTAGACGAGAAAATATTTAAAAAGTGATAAGCTATGTTTACAACTAGCTGTGCTCCTCGTATTCGTCTGTGTTGCAATATTTCTTAATACAAGCTCCGCTCCTATTAGTCATAGTTTATACTACTTGCTAATTATGTAGATTTTATTAGTGATTTTCTTTTAAAAGTCTGTTTGAAAATTTCTGAGCTTCTTGATGACAAAAATAAACATCTTTCTGTCAACTCGCAGTGACGCATCATGGGATCCTAGTGTCCGGAGGGCCTCTGGCTTAATCTGTGACTCAGGCCAGGCAAGGTTTTTGATGATTTAGTTTTAGTGAGTGACTAAATAAAGAAAGTAAGTAATAGTAATATATGAGTGCCTTTCATTATTAGATATGTTCTGTTTGTCGTTCATTATCCCTAACGCTGTAAGAGGCTAATTTACTTTATAATAATGTAATTAACACACACGATGCCAATGTACGCGGGCTAATGAAGATGTCTACATCCTTTGAAGATTAATTATACCATTTACGTTCTCCCTAGTAATCTTTGGCGTTGAGACTTTAATATTAAGTCTATGTGAAAATATAAGTACTTGTGAAGTACAAAAATGGATAATGACATTGTAATTCAATTGAATTACTAGTGTTATTCTTTAATTATGAACTACTTTTGTATCGGTGTTTAATTCTATACAAGTCATTTGTTATCGAATAACTTACACATTATCTTAGCAGATAAACTAGAAACAACTCATTTACTGTATATAGGTAGGTTTAAGGCGCTAATTACAACTTTGCGCAGAATGCACAATCCAAACAACATTATCTGTATGTTAAACAACTGCATAACATTATTTTGCTTGCACAAAATATTTGTAATATTAATTTGACAGACAGCTCATGCATGTGAATAGATTCGTTTTTAAATATTATCTCGTTACTTTTCTATTTAATGAAGTAGATAATTATCTAAATTATTCGAGACAAAAGTCAACAACCACAGATAAGTAACAAACATAATTACGACAAATCCTGTAATACACATTTTTGAAATATATAATACTAGTTGCTGCGCGCGGCTTCGCCCGCGTGAAATTCAGTACCCGTTCCCGCTTCCCGTGGGAACATATTCCTGTGATAGAAAGTAGCCTATGTGTTATTCCAGACTATAAGCTATCCCTGTACCAATTTTCAGCCCTATCCGTTTAGCCGTTAGAGCGTGATTGAGTAACAAACATCCAAACATCTAAACATCCAAACATCTTCACAAACTTTCACATTTATAATATTAGTAGGAAGTAGGATAGTAGGATAGTAGGAAGTAGGATTCCTACCTTACCTGTCAAGCTGACAGTTCGAAACGACCTTGAGTTTGTCATATTCAGTACAATAAACCTTAAATAAATGATAAGATCAAATAAAGGAACTATTAGACAGTTATCGACGTCCATCAAATTGTAATGTCAACTGTTGGACATATTTAACAGTTTCACACATGTGTGTTGGTGATTTGTCATAACTCACTTGTCAAATGTCCAGCGTTGAAGGGTTACCGGTTGTGAATAAAACAGTATGTGCAAGTGGACAAGTAAAAGTGGATAGGTAATTTATATTTGTAACGAAATGAAACCCTCTGCATTGGTTTCAGGGTCATTACTTACCGTGCTGCGGTCCAGTGCAGTAGTTCAGTCCTTATCCAAACCTGAAAACCCCCTTTCAGGTTTGGATAAGGACTGGACTACTCACTCTACTCGGATCGCCTCTGCCGCGCCATAGGCTAAGCCATATTTATGCTAAACTACAGCTGTGACTCGCAAAAGTTACTTCCGATGGGCCCCCAAGTTCCCTTAACAGCAATTCTCTTACCCGTATTTTTTTGCCGCTCTCGAGGCTTCTCTAGAATCGGATGTGGAGGTAGGTCGAGTTCCAGGTCCGAACCACGGGACAGGGGTGCCAAGAGATATGAGAAAACCGTGATAGCAGGACATACAATGAAATCAAATGGAAAACTATCACGTAGTCTAAAAACAGAGTATATTTATAATACTATTTTACTATGACAGAAGCGTTGAAAATTTGATAGCAATAATAATAGTCTAGCTGAAAAATATTGGAATTTTAAGTAAACATTTTACACAAATTAGCATAATTAGTTCCATCTTATTTAAAATTCTAAAAGCTTTGATTCATTCAACCATCTTTGAAAATAAACAAGTAAAACAAGGCATAATACTCAAATGAAATTTATGAGTAACTGTTGTTACCTTCATTCATAAACGGTATTCATTCATACGTCAATACTATAGAGCAACGAGGCCAGTTACATGGGGAGTAGACATAGTAGGTTTGATCTGTATTTATCTGCGAGAGGACACCGTAAAATATAAACCACAACAGAAGAAATCGGCTGCCACTATGGAACTTATACAACACAATTAAAACAATACACTCATAATTAAAGGCCCACACATATAAATATTTCTAATAAATGTGTATGTATAAGCGTAATTCTTTAGGAGTACGCTTTGACAGACGGCGCCTCCCCTCTCGATAAAAGTCACAGATTCTGTTGCTCTATGGTCAGTACTTTTGAACGTACTACCCGTTCGCTCTAACTTTGCCGCTGGCGTAGAGGCGTATACCCGAATTGTTAATTAGACGAAGTAAATTGACAGTAGCTAATGTCACTTCGTCATAGAAAATACGCAACATTATAAGAAGAAGTGACATTAGTTGCTGTCAATTTACTTCGTCTAATCAAAAATTCGACTTTAGTGTGGAGCCGAACGGCAAAGTTAGAGCGAACGGGCAGTATGTATTAGTACGGCAGAGTAGGAAGTATTTAATCGATATCATGCATTTTGCAATCCCACTTAACCACTTAGGCGTAAGCATCAGATGTAATCGTGAAGGGCATAGTTGTTTATTCTGACTTCGGCCGTTATCATCACGCTTCCATTTGGCGGTAGCAAGTAGACTGGCTAATTACACCTGTCTGTCAAATGCTAGTTATCGGTAGAGCTTTATCGTGCATTTACCTATAGCCGAGTTAAGACGTACGGCTCTATATTTATTCAAATATCTGATAGTCGCAACTGAGATCTACGTACTAGTTTATTAGATACCGGTTACTTAGTTAGGAATTTAATCTGCTTAGACTTTCCCTGTCTTGTTCGTATTACGGATCAAATTGGTCATCATGGAGTTTTAATTAATTCGAATCAAGTTACGAACTTAGTTAAAATGTGAGTTTTATTACAATGGAGTTTGAAAATGTTTATTAAAGGCTTAAAGGCATTGAATAGCGTTTAATAAATCATAGTAATCATCCCAAGTATCGTACTAACAACCTACGTTTTGGATGCAATTCGGCACTACTGACATCTCTCGAGCCCAAGCTAAATTCACCTTCAAATGGTGCACCTGCTGAATAACATACTAAGTAAAAGCAAAGAGAAGATAAACTTGAATCAAAACCAGAGGGTTATAACTGCTTGAACAATCCGTCAGGCCAGCGTGGTACAGTATAGCCTAGGCTAATTACGTTCCCCCTGCAAAAAATTGCTAAAGGCCTATATCTAGCCGCGAACTGCGGTAGGCTAGTCGAGGGCATACCCGGGGCTCCCAACCGTAGGCTGTAAGGTAAGGTACGTGTGATTTTAGTCGGTAGGAGTCCGGCATCATCCCTGTAGGATTACTGTAGGTAGCATCCCTGTAGGATTTTCCTCACGTCAAAAAAAGGCTAGTTACAATGTACGTTTTAAATTATAAATGCGATATAATAACTTCAATAAACCTACTTCTGTATAAAAACAGTGACGTACCTACAGTATGTATTTAGTGAATAAGTGTGTATTTCAACACAGGTGCGAAAAACAGGTGATACCATTCATAAAGCTTCCTGAAAACCATTATATTTTAGGGTAATACCATAATAAACAAATTTTATAAAGAAAACTGGGGCAACCTTGAGAGAACAATCGTTAATAGTCTGCTAAATGCGTAATCGTAACTTAAACACGTGTTTCTTTGGACAAATGTTTGTTGTAAACGAAGGTGATGAGCGATTTGTTCACTAAGTGGATCAATCGTGCAATAACGTTACATCTCTATCATACTTGATGGATTACAAGTCAAGTCTAAGAGGATGTTGTTATGATACGTACAAAACATCGTGTACAATTGTTTATACTTCCAACTAATACGTTTAAATGGGCGCCATTTGCATAAAGACTAGGTATACCAACTTACGTAATTAGATTTTATTCATATATTCTCGTTTTCTTTGACCACGACAAATATATTTTCATAATAATATATCTTTATTATGTGCTCTCTTCGTATAACTAAATTATTCGCATCATTAATATTTAAATCATAAATGCCGTAGTAACTATGAATATTAGCATGAGTGAAATTTAAAATCATAACAAAGGTGTCGCTCTATGTTGAAAAAGAGATTTATCAAACACCAGAAATATTTTTTTAAGCGGGTGTTATGATGACGCTGCTGCGGTCTTCAAAGACTGCTAGGAATCCTGGACCTCAGGGTATAGACGGAAAGATAAGCATGGACCGCGTAGGTTAAGTCGGTTAGAGTCCGTTATCGGGTTATAACACTCGTGGGCACTCGTGGGTCCACATTAAAAAGGGAGGTTATGATTGTGTCCACCTGCCGGTCAGAACTAAAACCCCTATTTTTTAATATCCATGTTCATCGCACACCTTATGATTTCTAAACTACTGATGAGAATATTTAACAAACGATCGGTAGAAAGGTTGATCGTACGCAGGATGTAGACTATTCTAATTTCATAAGGTGCCTTCTAAAGGACATAAAAGGTAAATTATAAAGATTGACACGAGCCAATTCACGCCGGCTGCTGGACATAGACCTCCCCCAATAATCGCTACAGTGTGACTACAGATACCAGGGACCTCTATAAGGTCTTCAGTCTCAATAAGTTCTTCAGAATAGTACGGTCGTCATTGGAAAACCCATTGATTGCATTGATCGTCAGTTCTACGAACTATGTGTGCGTCCCGCCCATTGCATTTACTACCGACTGCACTACAATCATGTCGGCGATCTTGGTTCAAATCAAATGGTATCAAATGAACAAATACTGTATAAGTAACAATAATAGTTCTAAAATGATGTAAAAGCAAGTATGTTGAAAACCAGACACTATCGTCAATTATTATTATTTATAAGTACCTTCATGATGTTTTGTAAGACCAGTTTTTGCATGTATTTAAATTTTGAATAACTCTTCTATATAAACCACTTTATTCGTTTTTTTTTTCATAAATTTGAAAAGCATTTACTTGTTTTTGCAAAAATAAACAACAAACATGCTTTTATAAGAAACGTTCGATGTTCTTATCTAGGTATTTTACTTCTCGCAAATTTAGGACCACATAATGAAAATATTATCCTTATGAAAACGTTTAGCACACCCTCAATGAAAGCTTCTCACATTCCTTCTCTCTTGAGCCGCTTTGATCTCATAATTATAATAACTCGGTTGATAATAAAACACAGTTCGTTGGAACATAATTGTTCACAGGTCTCAAGGCTTATCTATGAATGTAGAAACGTCCGAGAAAGGTGTGTAGGTATATTCTAATCCCCATGACATTGCATAATTATAATTTACGAAAGGTTTGATGAAATGGAAATAAAAATTCACCTAGTCTACTTAAGCGCTACATTATGTCAATTACTTTTCATGATACGCACGGTTCCTTCTAACATACAAAATTAACTTATTCTGGAAGTAACTCTTTCAGTCAGAGTTACTGAAATTAAAAAAATAATTGCCTAAATATTCTACTGTGCTGCGAATCTGTTACATAATATCTAAAAGCCTATCTTATTTTAGACCTAGTAACTCATAGGAGAAAAAGGCATATGCCTACTATGTAGAGACAAAAATTCGTTCATTTTGGCGTCACGCACGCAAATCGTAAAGGTGGTACATGGGGGCGCACAGCGGCCGCTACACAGTCGACAACGAGACCGCGTAGCAGCGCCACCGACCGAGTATCCGCTTGCTTCCTGCGCGTTCCGGAAAATTGGCGCGAAAATGCGGGACGATCAAATCGTTTGATAGGCGGTTCGAAATTTCAAGTTCAACTTTACGAACAAAACATTCCTTGCTCTGTGAAGTGATTAAAATTTGGATGTTGGTTTTTTATGTGTGAATTACATGCGTTATTTTTTTTATAATCTATATCTTTCGAATAGAAAATATCTGCGATACACCTGCCAGAGGAGTGTGTGTGTTTTAAAATAATAAGGATATGCTCAATAATCTAAAATATCTACACATGTCGATCAAAAAAATAAAGAGATTCAGTCCGAGTTAAACGAGTAAGAAATTCAGAAAGTAGTTTTCTTTAAACCGTATAGGTACTTACATAAAAGAGAAGATTATTTTAAATTAGGTAAATTAATGATCTGACATTAAATATGACAAAAAGTAGAGCATAGAATTTCAGTATTTCAATAATCAAGATAACGCAATATTAAAAATATGTACTTATCAAATGACAAATAAGCCATGAAACTCGGCTTATTAGCTACGATATAACTATTTACCATTCTTTCAGCAACAATGTGATATCAAGGTTTTTAAGATAGTGACATATTCAGTACAGAACTGTTCTAAAAATATGCAGCAATATTTTGTTTGTTTCCTTAACAATCTAAAAAGCCGAAAAATTAATTTCGTGTATCAAAGAAAGACAAAAATAAAAAACCAGTACAATTCAAGCTTTCGTACCAAAAAACGTATCATTTTTGAAACACGAAATTGACATTCAAAAGTTGATAAGGCCCTTTAATTTTGTCACACATACGGAGAGACAGCGGAGTTTCAGTAATAGGCTTCCGTTTTTGGATTTTCGGTGGATTTAGAATCCAAAAAACGACGAAAATAAAAATGGAACAGTTTAAGAGTACCTACGTATACCAAGGTTGTTGTACCTCAAGGTCGTCGTAGGGAAGACGGTTATCACTTCATCTATCTAACTGTCCTTATCAGTACAGAATACGCTAATCTGGGTCGCACGAGTTAGATGCGAGCTGCTTTTACCACAGACCTATATTTTTCATATTTACTTATAAACTTGTTTATTAACATTTTGCAATTGATAAAGTAGAAACTCAGCCTTATTATAATGTAATAAGCTTGACTTAAACTTAGAAACTTGATATAATCATAATTTAGAAGAAACATTATTTTCTTTGTTAAAGTTCGTTATAGTTTAGTTCAGTACTAGCATATAACTACGGGTACATAGTGCCTATTGCCAAACATAGATCTATGTGTTAAAACTTTACAATATTACTTACAACTTACGATAATGTACTAAAATTATACTTTCTATAAACTATGATAAAAACCTTTAAAGGCAAAAGTAATGAGAGGTTTCAAAAAATTTTATGGTCTCATTTTAGTTTAATGTATTTCGAAATTAACAATTGCGTAGATTAACTCTGAGAGAGTAATAAAGTTTAGGCCCCGCCAAAATTTCCAATAATTTACATAGACATGAAATTAATTTTAAAGAAACCTAAGAATTTTATTTAGAATCTCTATAATAATATTCGTAGGTTTCTTTAAAATTACATTTTCATTAATTCTTTAACATAATATGCCTTTCGTAACCAACAATTGTTTATTATATAGATAAGCGCCATCGTAACTATTTAATATAATTATATACTCTTTATCTTTATCATTCACGAAGTAGTGTCTAAAAGTAATCGTTTACCCGTCTATATTTAAAAAAATAACCATTTTTGAAAAAAAATCACATAAACATGACGGCGAATAATTAATTATTAAATATTTCTTCGAAATTCTATTGGTGGCTTAATAACTCTAAAGCCTTTATTGTCTTCATTTCCTTTTCAAATGAAAATCGCCGACGTCAAAAAAATCCGTGCTATCAATGAAAACTTGTGCCAAATTTGTGATCGAATTAGGCTATAGCAGTCAACTGCTGTGCATAGATCTTTCGAAAAATTATTAGGAAAGCAAATTGAAATTCAAAGAAAATTTGGCTATCTGGTATTCAAGACTCTTCATCAGGTTCTCTCAAAAACTTAGTTGCAGAAAACTGAGAATGCGAACTAAATGGGTCAGATGGGACTCCTAATCTTAAATCATAGGTTACAAATTATTTTTATTCTGCTGTAACGAGACTCAGTATTATTTTTAAAATCCATTTAAACTGAGATGACGCTCAGTTTCATTTTAGTCTTTTCAAATGTTACGCTAATTTAAATATTCGACCACGTAGAACATACGAGACTATTACCTGGCTGAATATTCGTGTCGCAACTTAAGAGTAGTTCATTATTTAATCTATGACAGTCGAGATAAAACGCCACGAAAATGGGGCAATTACAAAATATAATAAATATTGTAAAAGTTTGCATACACTGTCCTCGAAGCGCCCTAAACATAACAGTTTGCTTGCCCTAAATTGTTAAAAAGGGACCGTATTATCTCGTTATGTCAATTTTGCGCGAGATATGAATAATACAATTTCCTTGCTACTTACTTACGTCGCTGTTGTATATTTTATCAACCGTGTGAGAAGCAATTCATTAGATACGCGAAGAACATCAATAAAGTACTAGCAACTTGTTGATTTAACTTGCGTAAAAGTGATATAAGCAAAGTGAATTTTATAGGTAGTCGCAATTCTTTAACGTAATGAGCAGATAGATATATGCAGCCTGTGCAAAAAATCATTTTAAAAATAAACATGAACGAATTCGTTTTATTTTGTGTAATACCTAACATTTCAATTGCATTATAATTTTAATTGAAAAACAGTTTCTGATCAACAGAATGTTAAAAAGGTTACATGTTATTAAAGTGGTATCCTTAATACCACTTTAATAACTTTAATGTACTTTATGGGATAAGCATTATTTGTTTATTTATTATATCTACATATGATCACGTCTTTTATCCCCGAAGCGGTAGGCAGAGGCACATTATATGCCCACATTTCAACTTTTAGATTTTTGTTCCACGTAATAGGTGGTGAACCGTATTGCCGTGTTGATATGAACAGGCGCAGGTTGTAACTGCCAACTGTTGAAACTTTTCAAGCCACCCATAACAGCCTTCAACCACAGATGACTAAATAGTTACAATGTAACTTCAACTTGGCTTAACGACTGCCATTTTTTTAGCACCCGGAACCAACGACTTAACGTGCATTCCGAAGCACGGAATCGCTCGCAAATAAATGTCACAAAGTGGTCACCCATCTATAACTGGCCGTAGTTAATGTTGCTTACTATAGTGATCGTTTACAGAACACTTATATAAACGGGGCCACGATCGCATTGAACAAAGCGAGCGTTGCATAGCGTCAATAGTAAAAAAAATCTTAAAATGCACCTCACACTTTTTTACAATAATATACATTTATTTCTTACTAGCTGACCCGCGCAACTTCGTTTGCGCCACATAAGAGAGAGTATTACCTGTTCCCGTCGCATTTACTCCCGTCACTTTGCGTTTACTCCCGTAGCGTCTCGTCGTTAATATTCAATACTACGTGAGAGAGAGAGAGAGAGGGAGAGAGAGAGAAAGGTTTCTCGTCGCGTGTATTCCCGTCGCATTATAATTAAGAACAATTTCGTTTATGAAAGAGGTATCCCGTGGCAAAAAAATTGATTGCTATTGTGCACCAACCAACTTGCTATCGCGCAATTTTTTAAAACTTTCTAAGAGAAACAATTTTGTAGTACATATTTTTTACATAACTATAAATATTTACGCAGCACACGCAATGAAACTCTCAAAAGGAATAACTTTTTTCACGTTTTTGAAACATTTACTATTACTGCTCCGCTCCTATTCGTTGTAGCGCGATGCTATATAGTCTATGACACTCCACAATAACGTAGCTTTCTATTGGTGAAAGAATTTTTTAAATCGGTGCAATAGATCCCGAGATTACCCCTTACAATTAACAAATATACAAACACACAAACTTTACTTCTTTATAATATTAGTATAGAAGTAGGTATAGATATAGATTTACACTATTCTTAATTCAAACTTATTAAAATGTATTTTCTACATTTTAGTTGGATTTTCCATAAAAGCGTTTCTTTTATTTTAGTATTTAATTAAAACTTATATTATAATTTATTTACAATTATTATAATAAATTATCTACAAAAGGCTAAAACAAACAATTTAAAAAAAGAACTAAGAATTTTATTATACATACCTACATACATGCGTCGTAGTATTCCTCCACATCATCGTTCACTGGAAACGTTCCCAGAAGACTGGCAGCATTGCCACGTTGAATGGCAATGCTTATCCTTTGTGCAAGGAAATAGCCAGCCTTCTGGTCCCGTGAAGCGTCGACTAACCGCTTTGCCAAATCTTTATACAAAAAGCGGGCACTTGGACCCCAAGGCCCCAACGTTTCAACCCCAAACGGCTCAAACATATAATTACCTATTAAATTACAGTATTTGCGCCGTTTGAGGTTTTCTGCAGAAGCAGCAGCAGCACCTGCACAACCTGCTGTGCTTGGAAGATGTGACGGCGCAAGGGTGTCAACGCATGTAGCGTCCCACACCAAAGGTCGACCCATCTTCCAAGGCAACAATGACATACCGTCGGGCCTCTTGCCATCGTCGCGCACCAGTCCGTTTGGTTCTAAAACGGCGGGTACGCCCGCGGTGACAAGAGCCCGACGTATTATGTCATTCAGGTTGGCGTGGCGAGAAATGCGGCCGGCACTTCTGCTGCACGAGAGGCCATGATGTCCAAGATTGTCGACAACTTCTCCACAGTGACAATAATGCGGAGAAACACACGGCGCACCTAGACGGAGACATGTGGCAAGGCGAAAGGTAGTATCATCTAACATAGTACCTATGTTGGATGATGGAAGCGCTTGAATCCATAGACCCGACTCCCACTCTCCCACAGCTAGCAAACGCGCACGCTCTGCAATATTGGAAGAAGTATTGATTAAATTAGCTCTTTCCAAGTTACAGAGCGGCACATCCCACAGTCTCTGAGAGGATAGGTTGTCGGGCAAAGGAGTATTGGGGCAGGCCATCTTTCAAGCATTTATGGCGTCAGTCTTACACGACACCTCAGAATCAACCTGTGTGTTAATTAAAATTTTTCTGGTTAAATCTTCAGTGCCGTGAACTGACGACAAAAATGCTGGCAGACTGATGTTAGAAATTTTGCGAATACCGAGACCACCCAAGCGCACTGGAAGGGACGCTTGGAGCCAGGCTCGGTCGTTCAAGGCCACATTTAAAATTTTGCATAAGGTGTGCTGAATCGTAGTATCTATATTTTCCAAAAGTGGCAAAAATTTCCAAAATTGTGATGAACGAATGGCATGAGTAAATTTTGGAACGAAAAGGCAAAACCGGAGTATAGTGAAAGCTGAATGAACACTAATTTTAAGTAATCGATCAGAAATAATATCGAAATTTTGTAGCTTTTCTTCTAAAAAGGGTTGAAAACCTTCTTCTAAAACCGGGGAACCCAGGAGGCGAAGAGATTTGCTATCTAAAATTTTTATGTTAGGAGCCAAAGAATTAAATTTGTGTATTGTGGAAAGACTGTCTACCTTTTCAGTAATAAAAAGTTCACATTTATCCGAATTTAAATTCAGACCAATGGAATTAAATTTATTTATTATTAATTGTAGGTCTTCTAATACTGTTTTTACATCGCCTCCTAGAGTCCCGTCGTCTAGGTACCATATGTTGAATTTAGAATTTATTTCTCTAATAATAGGATGTATTGGGTGCGATGGGGCCCTACCAACAACCCCAGGGTCCAAGCCAGCCTCACCTGCGAGTGGTGCACCTGCTGATTAACGGACGAGGTCATGGCGTAGAGAAGGAAAACTCGAAATGAAACCCTGTGCCAACCCGTCTGGCCAGCGTGGTACAGTAAGGCCAAACCCCTCCCAAAAATGATGGCACAAAACAGAAAATGGCCCCTAGTTCCCGGCACTTCCGCTGTTCCCGATCACGGTAGCGGTCGGAGTGACGGCGGGAGAAGGGGTGCGAAGAATCACCGGGCTACGGATGGCTACCACTCACGACTGACCCTGGCTACCTATAACGGACGCAGTCTACGGCTGGACGAACACCTCACCGAACTCGAGGTAGAACTAGGTCGCATAAAGTGGCATATACTGGGGTTGTGCGAGGTCCGAAGAAAGGGGGAGGACACGGTAACCCTTGCATCAGGCGACCTGTTCTACTTTAGAGAGGGTGACGGAAGGACCCCTTCCGATGGCGGTATCGGTTTTATGGTGAAAAAGGACCTCGTTAGCAGCGTTGTGGAAGTCAGTAGTGTTTCGGCTCGGGTAGCATACCTTATACTGAAGCTCAGCGACAGGTACTCCCTGAAAGTGATTCAGGTGTATGCCCCGACCTCGAAGAGCACTGCCGAGGCAGTTGAGACCGTATACCAGGACGTAGCCGAGGCACTACATGGCACTGCCAAGGCTCACTACAACGTTGTTATGGGGGACTTCAACGCCAAAGTGGGAGTACAAGAACGCGGCGAAACGAAAATCGGACCTTTTGGCGTCGGGCGGAGAAATGACCGGGGGCACATGCTTGTCAACTTTCTCGAGTCCCAGGAGCTCTTCTTGATGAACTCCTTCTTCAAGAAGAAGCCACACAGGAAGTGGACTTGGCGAAGCCCTGACAAGGTCACTAGGAACGAGATAGACTTCTTCATAACGGACAGGAAGTTTATATTTAGAGATGTTTCTGTGATTAATAGGTTTAAAACCGGCAGTGATCACCGACTTGTACGAGCATCTCTAAATTTAGACTTCCGCGCCGAAAGGGCCCGGATGATGAAGCCTACCCTCCGACCTACTGCGCTCCAGACGTCACTGGGATCCGAAAAGTTCCAATTGGAACTTCAAAATCGTTTCGATTCGCTGGAAACCACTGACTGCGTTCACGATAAAACCGATACAATGGTCAAAACGCTGCACCAAGTGTCCCGAAAGTTTTTGTCCGAGAAAGGTAAAAAGAGGTGTTCGAAACTCTCGGTCGAGACTCTCGAACTTATGAGGATCAGACGGGAAACGCCACCTACGCCAGCATATTCGTTAGAACTAAGAGACATAAACGTCAAAATCCGAAAGCTGGTAAGACGCGACCTCAGACGCTACAACACCACTGTCGTCGAGGCCGCTATTGAACAGAATAGGGGCACCAAGGTCTTTGCCCAGCAGCTCGGAAGACCCCGTCTAACGAAACTAAAAACAGCGGATGGCAAAACCGTGACCTCAGGGTTCGAGATTCTCGAGGAAATCGAGTACTTTTACACAGACCTCTATGCATCGCGGACACGAAAACCCACGGGACCAAGCGAGAATGACCACAGAGCCCCGTTAACGCGCCACTACACGGAGGATATACCGGACATCGACCAGGGCGAAGTCAGGGCGGCTCTCGAGCAACTAAAACCAAATAAATCTCCTGGAGAGGACGGAATTACGACTGAGCTCCTGAAAGCGGGTGGGACTCCGATCCTTAGAGAGCTTACGAGCATATTTAATTCCGTCCTCCAGCAGGGTCAGACACCCAAAGCGTGGAGCGGGAGTGCGGTGGCTCTGTTCTTCAAAAAGGGTGACAAATCCTTACTGAAGAACTACAGACCCATCTCACTCCTGAGCCATGTCTACAAGTTGTTCTCGAGAGTAGTCACAAATCGCCTCGCTGGGAAACTCGACGAGTTCCAGCCAAAGGAGCAAGCCGGGTTTCGAAAAGGCTTTAGTACCGTGGACCACATCCATACTGTTCGGCAGATTGTACAGAAGACAAACGAGTACAATCAGCCGCTGTGTATGGCTTTCGTGGACTACGAGAAAGCCTTCGACTCTATCGAAACCTGGGCAGTCCTGGAAGCTCTGCAGCGGTGTCGTATCGATTGGCGATATATCGAGGTGTTGAGATGTTTGTATGATACCGCTACCATGACCGTCCGATTGGACGATAAGAGGACCAATCCCATAGCACTGCGCAGAGGTGTGAGACAGGGAGATGTTATATCACCTAAGCTCTTCACTAATGCGCTTGAGGACGTCTTCAAGTCATTGGACTGGGATGGGTGGGGCGTAAATATAAACGGTGAATATATCTCACACCTTCGGTTTGCCGACGACATCGTTTTAGTAGCGGAAACGCTGGAACAGTTGAGCGGGATGCTGCATAGTCTAAGTGAAGAGTCTCGACGTGTTGGCCTCGGCATGAACTTGGATAAAACCAAGATCATGTTAAATGAGCATGTCGTGCCGGGACCAATATACGTTGAAGGATCGAGGCTTGAGGTTGTCCATGAGTACACCTATCTGGGTCAGGTTATCACATTGGAAACAAATAACCTGGATAAGGAAATAGCCAGAAGGATTCGCTTGGGCTGGGCAGCGTTCAGCAAACTGCGTCGGGTTTTCTACTCGCCGATACCGCAATGCCTCAAGACGAAAGTCTTCAACCAGTGCGTTCTACCCGTTATGACCTACGGTGCCGAGACGTGGACACTCACGGTGGGGCTGGTCCGTGCCCTTGGGGTTGCGCAACGAGCGATGGAACGAGCTATGCTTGGGGTGTCTCTGAGGGATAGGATCCGAAACGATGTTATCCGTCAGAGAACAAAAGTGGTCGACATAGCTCGCAGAGTATGCGTTTTGAAGTGGCAGTGGGCTGGCCACATTTGTAGAAGAACTGATGGCCGATGGAGCAAGCGAGTTCTGGAGTGGAGACCGCGTCTTGGTAAACGTGGGGTAGGACGACCCCCTGCCAGATGGAGCGACGACCTAAAGCAGGTTGCAGGGATTGATTGGATGCGCAAAGCGCAGGATCGTGTGTTGTGGCGAGGTTTGGGAGAGGCCTATGTCCAGCAGTGGACTGCTATAGGCTGAATTGATTGATTTGATTGCGAGAGAAAAGATGACAGGCCCCAGTGGGTCACCTTGTTGACAACCAACAGCTGATTCCAAAAGGTGGTTTTTATATACTAATTTTGTAGGAAATCTGTAACATTGCCAAAGGAATTTATAAATTTTAGGAGTTTCTAATTTTGCTTGGGTCAACAAGGTGTCTCTGTTTAATGAATTGAAGGCATTCCTCAGGTCAACCTTCAGGATGACCTCACCTTCACCACTGCCAAGATATGTGGAGAGAGCGTGCAAGGCTGCCTCGCACCCTCCTTTGGAGCCAAAACCAAGTTGTAAGGGCTGAAATTTTTCGGCAAGTTCTGTATTATAAAACTTACAACAAAGTTTGGCTACCAAACGTCTTAAGACGCTTCCTACGGCAATGGGATGAATGCCACCATCTTTCTTGCGTAAGGCGCACAAATTGGCCCCGTACAAGATAGCGATGATGCCATCATCCACATTGCCGGAAAGCATTAAATTTATGAGAGCCGTTAGCTCCTTCAGCAGAGCATCGCCAGCCTCACCTGTGTTTTGACACAACAAATCCTTGAGGTGTTGTGGTGTCAGACCGTCAAGACCGCCCGCAGATCCACTGCGGAAGGAGCAAACGGCTGCAAGTACGTCCTTGGCAGTGACACTGAGACACTCAAAGTCATCACTGGGTGGTTCAGGAAAAGTGAGATCAGCTGACGGCGGTGGATGCTTATCCTGCAAACACGCGATCGTGTCTGCAGAATTAGTCGCCACCACATCGCTACTAAAAAGTAACCTCGACGCTCCCCTTATGTCACCTTCCCTTATTTTAGTTCACTTTATTTTTTCATTTTTATTATTTACTGAATTATTGCATTGTCATCGGTCTTTGACGAGTGTGCAAAGTTTGAATTAAACCTGATCGTTCAAAGTAGGGCGAAATCGAGCCCAAAAGAGTCGGTTAGAAGCAATTTTAAAAATAATTATAACTTTATGCGAAAATGAATAAATCAATCCTCTAAAATTTAGAGTACTCTAAATGACCCCCCCCCCCCCCCCCCAGACGCCGGATAGCATCCGAACCACCCCCTGGGCGAGGCCGCAGTGGCGGCCGTAGGTCTGTTGGGAGTCCTGGGACATCCTTCTGAGTAGTTCTGAGGGCTTACCCGGGGCTCACAACCATAGGCTGATGGGCGTTACGTGAGGTGTTTTAGTCAGTAGGAGTCCGGCATAACACCCATAAGGAGTTTCCCTCACGTAAAAAAAAACGATAGAGTCTAAATGATAAAAAGTAATAAATAGATTACTTTTTATCACCTGTATAACTAATTGGAGATAGTTTATTGACTTCTATTTACATAGGCATCTAGCCCAAAGCTAAAATGGTTTAGGTTAATGCTATAGAGTACTATAATATAGCAGCACTATACTAATTTAAAGGTAGCATAATTTATTAAGCGGCGCCGTTCGGCACATCATCAAATAAACAGCTCCTTATGAAGTCATAAAATTTAAACCCGTATTTCATTAGTAATATAGCCACAAATTTAATTTAATTTGAAACTAAATCGCTTACGCGTTTTGTGCGTAGGTAGGTACTTACAATTTTTTTTTTATTCATCACCAACAATGTAATAATTTTCATCAAACTCTGATTTCAGATTAAGCTAAACGAGACTAAAAACTGTTCACGATATACCTTCAAATATAGTAGGTATTCGACTTTTAAGAACACGGACAAAATGCAAGATATAATATAAATACTTGATCAATATCAGCTGTTTATCTATCAATCCTACCTACGAGTATTACAGGGCCAGGCTACCATCAAAAAGTATCGCTCGAATTAAAAATAAACTCTCAAGTGCTTTCATGCTCTTTAATCTCTGTGCGTAGTTACAGAACTATCCTACATAATATATAATAAATATAATAATATACACCTATCTGATCGAAAATCATATCAATTTAAATATAGATTCACAAAATGAACACCATTTTACATAATTATCACATTTGCAAGTTATTTATTGGTTTGTTATGAAAATCAACTTAACAATGTAATTGTTATTAAACCGGTACGCAGACCCGACTATATTGGAACTTTATGAACAAATTCAACAAACCTGTATCTATACATATTGTACAAAACTGTTAACACTTAAATTTTCACTTTCGAAATATCAAATAATTTTAATGTAATCACTACATTAGGTAAGCAACCAATCGAAAAGTTGGAATAATTTTAGAGAATATCAAAAATAATACGAAACTTGTCTTAAAAATAGAGCTACTAAATATCATGAGAGATAAATCTTGAGATAATTGCGAGAAGTGTGGACCACACCTTTCAAAGGGGCTATTATCATCAACCGTGTAGCAGCCCATCGACATGCAATTAACACGCCTCACTGTTAAGGCTCGGTTAAAATGTTGTCATTATAATATTATAAAGCGCTCGTGGCCCCGCGGACTCAGTGTTGTAAACGATCACTGCAGTAAGCAACTTTCACTATGGCCGGTCCATGGATGGATGACCATCCATGTGATCACTTTGTGACATTTATTTGAGCGTTTCCGTGCTTCGGAAGGCACGTTAAGCCGTTGGTCCCGGTTGCCAGTAAAATGGCAGTCGTTAAGCTAACTTTAAGGCTTTATTTCAAAAGCAGGCAGTCACAACCTGCGCCTGTCCATTTAAACAAGGCAATACGGCTCACCACCTATTACGTGGGACAAATTATACGAAAAAAAAGGTGAAATGTGGGCATATAATGTGCCTCTGTCTACCCCTTCGGGGATAAAGGCGTGACCATATGTATGTATGTATGTATAATATTATGTAGTTAAACTTTTTAGATCTTGAAAGAAATGGTTATGCTATAAAGAAAGGCTTATCGTTATTGGAATATAGAGCTTACTATAATTAACATTCCATTTTGTACAACTGAACTAATATTGAAATAATATATTTATAGGTCCTAGGTGAAAGATCGTTTTATATTTAGTTTTGAAATTACTAAAATACGTACTACAACTGACAAAAAAAGACATTTAAAGTTATACAATTGAAACATCGCTCGCCTTTACATCAGAAAGCAATAATAGTGTTTAACTCTTTTTAACCGACTTCAAAAAAAGGAGGAGGTTCTCAATTCGTCTGTATGTATTTTTTTTTATGTATGTCAAGCGATATTTCCGTCAATTATAGACGGATTTCGAAATTTATTTTTTTGTTGAATAGGGTTTACTTCTGAGGTGGTCCCATTTTCACCAGGTCAGGATCTGATGATGGGATCCAGGAGAAAACGAGGGCAACCACCGAAAATTGTAGGGACAACTAGTGCACTTGTTAACTTTTTAATTAAGTGCTTTAATGTTCTACATTTTAATGAAGGTTTGGAGTCGACCTGATCATAGAGTCGAAAGACAGTCGAGGGCATTCCTTAACAATTTACAGCAGTTACCTTGTGTTTGGGCTTGATTGATTTGTATTGATGAGAACTTTGCACCTAGATTGATAGAGCCGCCTTCAAAAAAAAGGAAGTTCTCAATGTTTTATGTATGTTCACCGATATTTCCGTCAATTATAAACGGATTCAAATTGTTTTCTTTCTTGAAAAGGGTTTACTTCTGAGGTATTTTAATCAGATCAGGATCTGATGATGGGATCCAGGAGAAATCGAGGGCAACCACCGAAAATTGTAGGGACAACCGGTGCATTTGTTAACTTTTTAATTCAGTGCTTTAATGTACTATAATTTAATGAATATCTGGAGTCGATCTGATTATGGAACCGAAAGACAGTCGAGGGAAATCCTTTACGATTTACGGCAGCTACCTTGTGTTTGGGCTTGATTGATTTGTATTGATGAAAACTTTTACCTAGATAGATATATTTTTCGGTTCACCCGTCACTTAAAATAATGAAAAAAAAATTTTCAATAAAAAATAAAACCGAGTTCCACCAAATTTACTTAGCAAAAAGTAAAATGTATTTTGATTTATCAGATTTTATTCAATATAGTATTGAAGTTGGTGCCATGAATAATACCTACATAAACCTATGGGTTTACTTGGCGCCGACTTCAATATGATATTGAATAAAATCAGATAAATCAAAATTCATATTACTTTGTGCTAAGAAAATTTGTTGGAAGTCGGTTTTATTTTTTATTGAAAATTTTTTTTCCGTCGACACATAAAATGGATGTAATCGCCGCAATTCCGTAAACACTCAATACTTTGAATCCTTCCAATAATAATAATGGTATTAGTACAACACTATATATTACAAAACTATAAATCAATATTATAACAAATAGGTATTTGACCAATAAAAGAAAATGAATTGATATAAATATTAAATTGAGATTTAAACTACAATCAAATTCATTAACGTGAAAAGCCACAATAATTTTAAAGCAATTATAACAATTAATTATGGTACGCAGAATAGTAGTTTTTTTAAGAATTACGAGAACTATCAGAGTAACCAGTTATTTGGATTCAGGCCAACAACTTGTACGTGTATGGGGAATATTCATTCAGTGCTGTCATTCATGGCTCATGTTGAAAACTAGACTAATCATATAGACATTATATACAATCTGTTCAGACAAACAGACAGATATACATATACAAATTAGGAACACAGTTGTAATACATAACACAGCCAGCTTTAGCTGCAGCAGTACCGAAAGATTAAACCTCCACGCAAAATCAATTCGAAAAGGGTTACGTTCCACAGTGAAAAATCAATTTGATAGAACGTGGTTTATTCAAACAAACTAAAACTGAATAGCGATTGAATCTTATATAATGTCAATTAGTGCACCCAATGCAGTCGATCATATAAAATTTTAACTACTTCTAAAAAACGTACAGTCAGTAATACTTACAGTTCTGGTGCGTGTTACAAAATATCATCAGAGTGGCGAGTATTCTAAACGTCAAAGCCTTGTTTAAACTTGAGAAAACGTCAAACAGTAAATTGATAAATACAGTGCGGATTCGACCTAGTTGCACAGGCGTCCCACAGATGAGTATGTGCATAGTTGCAGCCGCTTCAACGCACTCCCTAGTAGGTAACCTTTGTCTCATGTTTAACAGGATTACCCAAAGATTAATGAGGATATTTAAGATATAAGACCTCCAGAAGAAACTCCAAATGTATTATTCCAATTTAAATAACCAATGCCGGAAAAGAAATTAGAGTTCATGTGTACAAATAAATCCATCAAATCATATTATGTTAGCCTTCAACTAACACACATGTGAAATGAATAAAAATAACGTCTTGTGACGCAAAATACAAGATAAAATTCATACAAACAGCATCAGTCTATTTAAAGATGTTGTAAAAATGGTTGCTTACAATCCGCCCTTGAAAAGGTTTAGCAAATTCCGACGCAACATTTTAAATCGTAAAGGATTTACGATGTAATTTATAACAGTCTCAAAAATACAACCATTTGATTTGTGGCTAATAAAATACGTCACAAATTGATTCATGCTCTGACGCCGACCGTCAGTTATGGACATATTAACCGCACTATTAGAGTAATTAAGAAATAACAACGGAATTATAAGACAATCCTTATTCGTACTAATATTATAAATTTTCCTTAATATGTGTCATCCATATCATCAAATCTATTACACGAAGTAAACTTTTTCTACAGCCTTTACGATAATGAAAAATTGTCACAGTTAATGTGCCAACTTTGGTACGAGTGCTTTTCTCTCGCATATTGTACAATAAGTAGGTACTAAGTCGAAAATCGATCATATTAATTTTAGCTTGGCAAAAATGTTTAAAATAACTCAAAGGTAGAATTTTCCACAAATAGTTATTTTTTCAGATGAGGGACAATAAAGTATTAAACTTATATCACGAAAAGTCAAAAAAAAAATTGAATTAATTACACTGCAATGAAAACAAATATGAAAAGGGTGGCATTCACAAACGTATAAACTGAAACGCGTAACTTAATATCAATGCCACCCCATTAATCAAAGCCATCTTCTTACTGGTCAAAATTAGTTAAAAATTACATAAATACAGCTTAATATTCAAAACCATTGAATAAGTAAGTATTAAAGCAAATATAAAAAAGAAACTCAAAACATAAAAAATGTGCGATCTACGGTATCTTAGTCTGCTATCTTTACTTCCTTATTTTGTTTGTTCTAGCTCAAATTTCTATCAACGCGGCAACGGTTCATGTTACTGGCGTATCTCTATAGGAAATGACTATACGGTATATTTTTACAGCTCAAGGGAATTTTTCAGAGCTACTTTCGTTACCTTGCAGGCTTTCAGAGTGTTTCATGGTCGGTTTATTAAATTTATATCAGAATGAAGAACACGACTAGTACCACCAATATCAATATTGTGCCAATTTAAAAGTTGTTTCATGAACTAAAGACGGAGGAGATAAAATGGCTCTGAAAGCTATAAGATCTTTAACCAGAACGATGACAGACGAAATCGTGTCGAACCACATCATTTAAACAATAATATAATAATTCTAAAACGATAGCGTTTACTTTTATTTACAAGGACAGTTAAAATATTATGAACTACACAATATCAAAATTTTATTTAAAACTAAAGTTACACAGCTTGTGTATTTATTCTCTGAAAATATTTACAGAACCAATCAAGGATAATATAAAGTAAGGCTAAATTAAGTACATTCATTTCCATAGCTAATTTTTATTTGCTCGTGGCCTACGCACGACCAATATTCATACACAAACTCTGGCAGGTGTATCAGTTACCGTTGTTTATAGTTATTGCTGAGTAAATATCTTTAATGAATGTAGGTTATCTATTCATCATAAGTAATCTAAAACTATCTTTATTAATAGTGTCATTAATAATTATATAGATAGATATATTATTTATATAAATTTTATCGCCAGATATAATAATTGATTTATGATTTTATGCGTGTCTCTTTTAGTATGCTAACATCTTTAATGGGACAATATAAATTATATACGTTTTTGCTGTTATTTTATTACCAACGACTCTTTACTGATCAAATAAATATTTGTCCAGTTTAAGAAGTGAATCGCATTTTAATAGTAAACTGTGAAAATGGTGTATAAGGAGCTGTTTCTTGTGACAATTTTACTGGTAAGTACATTGTGATTCAAAATTTGTACATTTTGTTATAGTTTTTTTTTTTTTACTGTTAAAAGTTTGCAATTGTAATGAAATTAATTCTAATTTATTATATGGTGTTTTCTTTACAATTGTAAACTTTAAACTAGTTACACTGCGAACTGCAAAGACTCGATAATATATGTATTTGTATTTCCTATAAATAGAGGTAAAATTAATGTCTCGAAATTAATGTCTCGAAAAATTAATGTCTGAAAACCTCGATCTCTCACACTTTCAATACGAGTTGAATGTCATATTTTTATACTAAAAACAATAAGAGCACAAATTATTATTTGAAATGATGTCCGGAAACAATTGCATTACTACCAATAACATCAACTGCAACTGTATTGCTAATTATGGTACTGTCTAGACGTTCTATTTTAGATGATTATTGTCACCTAGTTTTTTAGATTATACCAATGGCACTGTCTATTGACAATTTAGGTCGTTCTATATCAATTCATAACTTTTCTGTGTCATTGATTAACAATCTTCGAAATTACTAATCAACATAATTTGCTACGATGTGTTTTGAATAATACTCCGTGATATTGTTTTGACATAAACCTTGATAAATAGCGCACACTCAAAGATTAAAGACAAATTCCTTTATGAAGATTTCAAGTTTTATTTAATTTACTCATCGTAAAATCTGACATTGAAACTGTTTGTTCAATTTTACTACTAGGAAATTTACACTACACATCAACTAAAATCTTGTAGGTACTTGACTATGGAACATTGGTTAGGTAGGTAGTCATTATTGTTCGAATGGCTCTAATAGTACCTATGTCTGCAGCCATGCTTACGCTATGGGCGCGGAATGTTGGCGCCGTTCATGTTATTTGAATTTGACAGCGGATATCACGTAAACGTCAAGTAAACTTTTAAACTGAACCGTCACGATTTTTTTATTTGCTTTTCTTTATTACTATTGGCTTAGATTTATTATGTTTATTAAATCAAGAACCAGTTTGTAGATGACTATTTTTTGGATTCAATTTCACCATTATTTCTTCTGCGTTTTAAACAAGAACGATAAGTTGATTGATAAATACAGTGCGGATACGACCTAGTTGCACAGGCGTCCCACAGATGAGTATGTGCATAGTTGCAGCCGCTTCAACGCACTCCCTAGTAGGTAACCTTTGTCTTAACAGCCGACTGCGGCTGAATGGCTAATTTAGATTTCCACTTATCTGATTCAGTTGCTCATTCGACCTGAATATTCCGGTTTCATAAATTTCGT
Organism: Miltochrista miniata; assembly: GCA_933228765.1. Classification (NCBI taxonomy): domain Eukaryota; kingdom Metazoa; phylum Arthropoda; class Insecta; order Lepidoptera; family Erebidae; genus Miltochrista; species Miltochrista miniata. Next base: position 18,851,875 of record OW121765.1, read on the forward strand.
ACTTATGCCTATCAACCGCATACCATTGTTTAAATTGTGCCTATGATAACGTCACGCCTCTCAAAATCTGATTAAAATTTTAATGATACTTTCAAGTCTGTTTTAAATCAAAAGCTTATAAGCATAAACTTGTCTAAAATGAGAACGTCCAGAGACATGCTGTCTGCATTCAGTGGGATGAACGTGAAACACGCCTTTGAAGAGAAAATTCCTGTTTCACTCATTAAAATTGTACAGGTTAATGAACATTGTAGAGGCATGCTGGATGTTGTCTGCGAAATTACGTCGTGAAAACGTTGAAAACACACTAATTCTGTCGTCTAATTTATAACTGCTAATGAGCTTCCGTGACATTGAAGCAGATCTGTGCAGAAAATGAATAAAAAATAGTCGGATAATATAATCGGGCATGGCGTAGGTATTTCAAATTATTTGACTTAGTACATTTACACATAAATAATATTTTCATCATCTGTAGATTTAGTTTCTTTTATAGAAGCGTTCGTGGCCCCGCGGACTCAGTGTTCTGTAAACGATCACTGTAGTAAGCAACATTTGCTATGGCCGGTTATGAATGGGTAATCACCACGTGACCACTTTGTGATACTTATTGTCGAGCGTTTCCGTGCTTCGGAATGCACGTTAAGCTGTTGGTCCTGCTTGCCAGTAAAATGGCAGTCGTTTAGCCCAGTTGAAGGGCTTTATGGGCGGCTTGAAAAAATTTGCAAGACGACAGTCACAATCACAACCTGCACCTGTTCATTTCAACACGGCAATACGGCCCGCTCACCATCTATTACGTGGGACAAAATCTTAAAAAGGTGAAATGTGGGCATATATTATGCCTCTGCCTACCCCTTCGGGGATAAAAGGCGTAATCAGATGTCATATATGTCATGTCATGTCATTATAGATAGAACAGATGTAACAGCTCATTGTTTTATTTTTCTATTTTTGTATGTTTGTGACAAATTGTATGACCTAACCGTTTCAGCCTTGCCCATGCTTGTCTCAAGCCATAAACGATAAACAATTGAAAGTAATACGAGTACGTTACATGCGTTGACAACTGGCTGTGCATTTAATTTATTTTGTGTTTTACTTTTGAAGAAATAAATACTGATTAACCTAGCTAAATATTGACTGTTGTGTAAGTACGAAATAATGTGAAAAGCTCCCTTGACTATAACGTCCGGTTACCTATGGCGGAATAGAAGTACCTACTGCAACCTTCTAATGTACCTGAACTATATGCCGTATCAAGTTTCCGGATCGGTCAAACCGTTTATTAGCTACGGGTGTAACAAAAACTAACACAAGCACTGCACTCAAAGCAGGCCGAAAATGGGGGCCATTCTGGTAAAACTAAAATAAATAAAAGGGGTACCTACTATTATGAAAAACGTTAAATAAAACTAGCAACCTTGCAAAGGTAATGGTGTACTTTTAATAGATTTACTTGTGTACCAGCGTCCAACTGTTATAATTTATTCAACACTGTAAATGTAACATATATTTGGATAAAGGTAATAAAACCGAATGATGGTCTGATTTATTTGTATTCTTTCAAAGCTAATAAGTGGGTACACCATTATACTACATAATTTATTTGGACTTGCCATATTGCCTACATTGATTGCTTGAAGTATTATCGTTTGAACATTAGAGCATGGCCTTGTGTTTCTAAGTGTGTTGCCTTCTGGGATCCTGGTCGACATTTCAATAAAATATTGTGTGCCGCATTGTTACTGTTCCCGTGGGAATACGGGAATAGTAACAATGCGGTAAAGAATAGTAACAATAGTAAAAATTCAGTAGTAGTCATGCTTAATGCATTAATGTCTACAAGATTCCTTTTGGAATCCGTTTCAGATTCAGAACACAAAGAGCATTTTATTTATTGACCTTAAAAATAAATCACGTCATATTTAATTAGATAAATAGGCTTTTCGCATTGAGGCCGATGGGTATGCTCCGCCCATTATGAGATTAAGAGGTCCTTATCGTGTGTGGGGTCATAAAAGTGCACATTACAGGCGGTTAATGTTCTAAATGCATTAGTGTCACATTAGTAATTACGAAATGTTTGTGAGTAAACGTAAGCCATATGGTTTGATACACAACTCGGAATTCCTATGAACTTGCGACCTTTTGATCTAGATTTATAAACAGGGCTATACAACACTATGAAATATGAACACGTACGTAATGTATTTATTTTTTACTAGATTCTTGAGAGCATTTTATTCCCGTTCCCGCTTCTCACGAGAACATATTCTCGGAATATAAAGTAGTCATTATGTTTTCTATCTATCCCAAATTTCAGCCAGCTCCCTGCCGGCTCTTCATGAACTTTCACATTTATAAAATGTAAAAGTAGGATTTATTTTACATTTTAGCCCCTCTCTATATATTGTCGCAGAAGGGCTTATGTCGAGACTTTGTCTGTAGTCTGTGACTCTGTTGCATTAAACTACGTCACTAGGTCACGTGAATCATCTGTTCAAAGTTTGAAATAAAACAAAAATGACAACGTCAATCGGATTGATCTTTCACGTGTTAGAGACGGGAAGTCTGGTGAGAACGATCTTACGGCTTTCTTGTTATTGCATGTCAGTTTAATAAACAGTCGAGTACCTACATAACATTCCATAGAAAACCTTATAGCTAAAAGTAATCTATAGGTACCTAATTCAATAAGCTAGACTTCTTCTAGAAACCTTTTACCAAATTATTATTAGATACATCCATTCACTGTTTGGATAGATACCGTAGTAGTTTTACATCTACTTCAATGTTTCTTCTATTATTAAAATATTTCATCCATTACTTCAGGTCAAAACATTTTAAACTAAATATTTATATCATAAAAAAGAGGTGCAATGAACACATTACTACAAATTATTTTGTCTACAGTATTAAGCCATCGTAAATAGTTTTCTGTGGAATATCTGTACCCACACGGTTTAAGAATTAGCTACTTCATCGGTAAAATAAACGGAAGTTTCTTTCATCGAGTGTTCTATTAAAATATATTGGATATTATACCTTATTATAATATCTCTTATAATAGTAATCTTATTAATATATATCTCTACTTTTGTATAAACCATAAAGGTTTGGTTATTCTGTGCTTTGGTGACTGCACGCATGATGACGGAATAACTATACCTAATATTTGGTATGATGCTGTGAAAATTGGTACAGATATAGAATAGATCTCGAGAATGGTCATAAGCCACTTTACCTACATACTAATACATGGAACAAATTGTTATGTCAATCACATCAAGTATGTGTCAGTCACTACTGGGCATTTAGTCTCTCCTAATTCACTCCACAACACGGTGCTGCGCTTTCCACATCCAGTACTTACCTGCGATCTCTATTACATTATAGCAGCAAATTTATATCTAATTGATGATGACTGCCTCTGTGGCGCAGTCGGTAGTGTAACCGCCTGACGCGCTGGAGGTCCTGGGTTCGATCCCTGGGTCGGTCCAAATATTTGTGTGATCTACAAATGTTTGTTTAGATGTTTGGGTGTTCTCTATGTATAATAAGTATGTATTTACAAATATATAAGTATGTCTATTAGTCATCTAGATCCCTACTACTAAACTACTACGGCACAAGCTTATATTATTATTAGCTTTATTTGGGCTAGATGATGTTGTGTGAGATTAAACTATATAAATAGCTCTTAAAAACTCTTTACACTAATTGTGCAAAACTAACTGTTCACAGTCAATATACCTAATTTTAATTAGCTGATAAATTATGAATAGAATTTTACTCACTTTGTTCATGTAAGTCATAATAACATCACATCGTATACTTTGGCAAACATTATCAAAATCGTGAGTACTTCAATGACCTTAATCCATGAATCGGAAATTAACCTAATCAGTATCAGCTATATCTGATTTGTATATCAAGCGTCCCAAAAATAGTGTATCTAATCTTAGTTTGTGGTTGTAAATTGTTAGCTGCATAATGTAACAGAGGCAATACTAATCTATTATAGATTAGCATGTCGATTTTTATCTATCGTCGATTACAGTAGCTAATTATTTTACGTAAAAAAAATTGAAAATTTGGGAGAAAAACATAAGTCTGTTACTAGTTCTATTTTCTGTTGGGGTATTATTATTTTTAGGCTATCATAATCATTGATAGATTCAATCACACATCATGTAAATTATTTTACATGACATGAAGATTGCTTTTGAAAAGCAATTAGTATGCTAACTGATCATAAATTTTAAATATGGAAAAAGGATTGGTTTCAAGCAGGATTCGAACCTGCATCTTCTCGCATACCGTGCAACCTGAATCCTGCTCGAAACCAATTCTTTTTCCATATTTAAAATTTACATGACATGTACTCAATCTCAAAGCATGGTACTCAGTTTCGAAGGTCTACTTGCACAATTTAGAAATATAATTCTATTCGCATCATTGCGAACTGTTGTATCAATATAATATATGACATACTTTTAAAGCTTAATTCTACCTCGGCCAGTTTACTCATAATCGCTACTAAACATGTGATTAAGGTAATTACTGATAGGTGAACCATTCCAGCTTTCCCGTTGCCTATGAAAGTAATCTCACTTGACAGACCGTAGCCTGATACTCATGTAATGCTGACAACTTAATATTCTTAGATCTCTACATGAAATGGTGCGACTAATGCATCATCTATCTGGACAACCGTGTATGGGCAGTATGCTTTATTCGACAAGGTGCGGTAGTGTTTAAAACGATCTGAGCCTTAACGGATTCATACGAAACATTAGAATTACGGTAATTAAATATATCATGTAGGAACATAGAGCAACGCGAGTAGATATAGCATGTTTGCTCTATAACAGTTATGATAACTGTCATAAGTTAGGGGATGGAAATCGTATTCATTACACCACTCCAAAACAATTGGAAAATCGGCTGTCACTAAGGAACTTACACAAAACAATACACTCATAATTTCAGACATACACATACATATATCGTACTCTTTTCGGAGCCCGCTTTGACAGAAGGTAAAGTCTCAATATGGCGCCTTCCCTGCCAATAAAAGTCATAGATAGTGTTGTGTGGGAATCGCAACGGATGTCATGTCGAACTTCTGCGTCATGCGCTGGGCACCCCAGGTTCTCCTCGGGAGGTTGTCATAAGATTATTATGTTTTGCGTTAAAGTGTAATATTACCAGTATATTTATTTTATTTTTCGCAGGCGGTTGGCCGAGAAGGCGTTTTGGCATCGTCATCTTCTCTGGAACTTCGATGTGGCCGGCGGCTAGTGTCGGGGTTGTTTTCACGGCCTCAACTGCCTCTTGGTTACTCATACGTGACCACGGTTCCAAAAGGCGCTTGTAGACTCAATGTCTCAGAGATCGTACCCAGTGACAACTATATAGGTCAGTACAACATCTTGAATTAAATTGATACATAAAAATGACCTCGAAGAAATGGCACACTGCGTTATTAAAATTTCATTGGTCTTGTTAAATAATAGTAATCATAGCGCATACGTTAGTATCGATTTTAGATTGAAAATATCACGTCTATCGTTAGCAGTAGGGTCGTAAGGTGACGTCTTCATAAAGAGATGAAGTGTTTAATAGTGCAAAGATCGATGTCGAATCGATTAATGAGAATTGCACATGCGCACCGCGGCGTAAGTGTTCAATAGAAGCGCCTACGCCGCAAATTGTGAAATAAATGGAAGTAGCTGTCTGCACAATTGGTGGTTAATTATTTGCATGACGTACCCACTAGCAATTTAGTTGAGGTTAACAATTTATTGAACGCTTGATTATTCAATTACTTTCGCTTTATTGGATAGGTACAAAAGTACTTTTGTTGCAGCTTTGAAGATATCCAACGGTACGTACATAATGAATGGCGAGTTTGCAGTGAGTGCGCCTGGCACATACGACGCTGCTGGTGCCCGCTTCGTGTATACCAGAGAAGCTAGACAGGATCACGTGTTTGCACAGGGACCGATACATCACTCCATTGATATCATGGTATGTTTTTAAAATGCCCGATCTAGTTAATTTGATCGCTAAAATATTGATAACTTGTCTTCATTGTTTCAGGTGTTGTACACACAACCCAACCCAAATATCAAATACGAATTTTTGACCGATTTGAATCCTGACGATACCAGCAACGATATACCAACATCAAATCCTACACCAATGCACCATGTGGCACAACGCCATCATAGGCATCATAACAATGAAGCATACCCACGAGATATTCAAACGAAATTTACACCTTCACAAGGTTTCCCAAATTTTAACAAAATTGACAGTCAATCTCAAATTGAAAGTAATGTTATTGGCAGCAGAAAATTTTTATGGAAGGTATTGGAGTTTACTCATTGCTCACGAAGTTGTGGGGGTGGGCTGCAGATTGGGAAGTTCAAATGTGTTGAAGTCACTGAGAATGGCGATAAAGAGGTCTCCACATTTCACTGCAGTGGGTCTCCCCCTCCAGCTCGTAGACGACGATGTGGAGGCACTCCTTGCCCTCCTCGTTGGAGAGCCGCCCCCTGGGGACCTTGCCCTGTGTGTGGGCCCGCACAGAGAACACGCATCGTGGGTTGCGTGCAAGACCATTCACGAGGAATCACTAAGGTTAGCAAAAAGACCAATTTTATTTTTAACCCTTAACCACCTACCATACGTCTCACAGACGCAGCAGATATTTAAAACGTAAATATATCGGCGACCGAGTCCTTTGCGAACTCGTCCGTTCCTGTACCTTTTCCCCGTGTCCCTCAGTGCCGTGCAAACCACAATACATCAGTATCGAATGCAAATCACCAATTTGCCGAGAATTTTCTAATAAGCTGTGCAATAATTGTCGTGAAAAACTATAAGTTTAGGGCTTGTAATTTTTTTCTATTTAATTTAATTTTCACCATTTTCTTTTTTTTGCAATGGTTGATTATTGAATCAGTAAAAAATTATAAAAGAAGTTCATATCCATGTGATTATTTTTTATAGATCTCATTTAGCAAAGGACATAGTTTTTAAGCAGATATTGTTGATTAATAGTAATTAAGACAAAATGCCTATAAAAATGATTCTCTTGTACCTTTACTAAAGAGTTTAATACTTTCCTAAGTTGATTTTTTAATAAAAAATATACTTCAATAAACAAGATATTACTTTAAAGAACCATTTTACTCAGGGGTCTCATAGACGTATGGTAGGTGGTTGTGTGACAAAAAGTTATGGTAGGTGGCTAAGGGTTAAAATGATTACGTAATAAAGCCAATTTGTAAGAATTCTTACTAAGACTCTTTTTGGGAGTGCTTTTCCGGAGTAGCTTTTTTCAAGCACTGCAACTTGGATCGAAAAGAATTTTCCTTTTTAATTTCAAGCAAATTTTATGTTTTAATTTTTTTAAATGGAAAATCGTTCTAATTAAATATCTCTTTCCAGATAAGTGATCAAAAATGTCCACTTCCAATGCCACCTAGCAGTGAATGGTGTGACATTCCGAACTGCGATGGTACTGCTACGACGACTGCAGTGCCTCGCCTCGATACTCGGCGTCAAGTTCGAACTAAAGATCGAACTGACACCTTTAGAGATGGCCCTATCATCTCTATGGCATCAAATTACAATGAAACGGTTATCAGTACTACTCCAACGCCGCATTATAGTTTCAGCGCTGGAGGAGGATGGCTATATACTGAATGGTCGAATGTAAGGCAGTAATTCGTCTTTCTTTCTTGCATAAATTTTGTTTTTGTGACTAATAAAATAAATTACTTCTGATGAAGTAATATTTTTCACATAAAGTTATTAAAAGTGTAATATTGTTAAATATGAGTGTCTGAAACAGTTGGTAATCTCTCTGACAACTCTAGTCTTAGAGAAATATTAAGAAACTAGCTGAGCCCGCAACTTCGTTTACGTCACTTAAGGTGTATGAAAGGAAAGGTATTTCTTCATCAGAGTCATCAAGCAGCGTCTGAAACTGCCCTGTTTGCTTAATCATAAAAGAGCTTAATGATTAAGTCTATTTTAAAACAATTCAGTCCTCTTTTATGATTAAGCCAACACGCCAGTTTAGGTTCACTCACATTCAAAGAAACCCCTACAATTAAAATTTTCAAAATATCTGATTCTTAAAAGTGTTATAACTCTTTTATTTCTAAACCGATTTACATAAAACAAACGCTAAATGTTAACTGGAGCAAACCTCAACACAATAAAAAAACCGCATTGCAATCGGTTGAGCGGTTACTGAGATTAGCGTGCACAACCGTACAGACAAACAGATATACAGACATACAGACAAACAGACAAAAATTCTACAAATCATTGTTTTGGGTTCTATTGCGTTCATAAAGCCCCCTATAATATTTTTTCTTATTTATCTTCCATGTACAGACAGCGACCTGTTACGATTTTATTATATGTATTGATAACATCTATCTATCTGATGCCAGTTAGCTGAGATTTTAGTATGCTAACTTAAAAAACCAACAATCTGGTGTTTTAAAATTACTATTGTTAAATTAATTTCTGTTCTTAGTTATTCTCACAATATTTATCTACACATTTTATTACACCATTTATTAATTCCAGTGTGTAGGCTGGTGTGTGGGTGGAGGTGTACAATCTCGAGGCGTCCGATGCGCTAATCCCAACGGCTGCACCACGCATCGTGCTCCAGAATCCACACAAACTTGTGTTGTCAAAAAACAGTGTGATGCCCAGTGGTTTACAAGTAAGAGTGAAATAACTTTACCTTATAGAATTTCTGTAGTTTATCTTTATGTAAAACTGGTAACAATTCTCAAAGACAAACATTCATTATTGTAGGTTGGTAATTTTTTCCTGTTGTCAAATAAATCGTTTAGTAGTGGTGTCATCTCCACATTTGGCACCCTCTGGAAATCAGCGCTGTTAATGTCAATTAACAGCACTAAGCTGAGAGCTCAGAATTCTGAGCAGGAGCAACAAAATATGAAATTTACAGGTTGTTTGAGTAATGCGTCTTTTATCGATTTTTATTTCGTACATTATTATTAGTATTTTGTTGTATGATTAATTTTAATTTAATTTTGTCTTGGTGATGTGTTTCTTTTATTGTTAATAATATTTATTTTATATCGTGTATAGATAGTTAATGTTCAGACTTAGAAAAAGAAACCCTTGTTTTATATTGTGTCTATTCTGTTTCTAGAATAAAATGATTTTCTTTCTTTAGATAAATTATGTAATCAGTCAAGTCGTGCTAATAAGTAGGTTGAGCATTAGATATTATATCTTTTTATAACCAACAATGATTATTAATATCGAACATATTTTATGGAGAATTTCGCTACCACGACTCAGTAATAATTACCGCCATAAAATAATACTTTAACTTTCTGCGTTCGGTTATTAAAAATTTATGAATATACATTACTAGCGACCCGCCCCGGCTTCGCACGGGTGCTATGCTGATAATAAATACACTAAGTACAGAAAAACTATGAACTTTAAAGCATTGTGGATCCCAAACCCGCAGGGATACGCGGAATTTTTTTATGTTGTCGTATTTAAGACCATAGTTGCTTATCAAAATATAAGGTGAGGCCTTTATACTTTGATACTGAACTGAGAAATTAACTAAATAAATTCCCCCCCCCCCCCCATACATTTTTTATTTTCATTATTTTTTTAGGCATGAATGAGTCATTTTATCAAAAAGTTGTAGTACTTAATGTTAATTAGCACTATATTTCCTATCCAAAACAAATTTGACATCTTAGAATGTATGTCCACCTATTTTAAAATCCGGACCAGTGTGCGGCCGGCCGGTACAGCCGCAAACACTACGTCCCGCAATTTTATATATGTAATATTTTAGAAAATATTCATTTAAATCATATGCTGTAAAGGGCCATATAGATGTATATTAAATAAACAAAGCATTTAAGGTATTTAATTGAATAAGGATTAATGCTGTATTGGTTAAAACCGCTTCGATAATATGCCATTATTTGTCGTAAAAAGTAAATGACATAAAAATGTTATTGTGGGATATCCATAAGAGATAGAGATATGCCATCGCATAGTTTTCTGTAGACCTTTACAATGTGTACAATACTTAGTACATTATATTGATAAATCTCGTAGAAATCAGCCTGCGTTTGCAATGTAAGTGGAAATAAAAATAGGTAAAAATACTTTTTAAGTTAAACGGTTTTATGTTAAACATACATTGCAATGTTTAAGATAAATGTACTAAAAACCAAAAAATAATAAAATAGATACAGTCGTGGGAATTATAAACATATGCATAGACTAGACTAAAATAAAACCGTGGGGCACGTCAATTGTCTACAATCGTTGATTAAAATGTTTATTTTGTAATGTTACACTATAATTAGGCAGTTGTTCAACCGATAACGATGGGCGTGTGATAAGTACGGCTAGAATGTGGAAACAAGCTAGCAAGCTCGATTATAAGCGAGTTTTCGCGGTTTCATAGTGGTGAGCGAGTAGTACTTTTATCATATGTTTTGTCGATAAAAGACAAACTACGAGCAGTGAAACGATTCCTCGCCAGCCAGCAGTGTGAATGTCCAACGATAAACTAGTTGAAACATTTCTTTTATTTACATGGAGTGTATAACTATTGGAATTTCCATGAGCAAGAAAATAGTGAGTAATTTCCTCACCGTCTGCGGGCCAACTGCCTAACGACGAATTAAACGATTCTTCTATCGCACATTAAGTCGATAATTTGTAGACAATTGACGTGCCCCACGGTTTTATTTTAGTCTAGTCTATGCATATGTTTATAATTCCCACGACTGTATCTATTTTATTATTTTTTGGTTTTTAGTACATTTATCTTAAACATTGCAATGTATGTTTAACATAAAACCGTTTAACTTAAAAAGTTTTTTTACCTATTTTTATTTTCTAGTTTTTAGTTTTTATTTCGCATTCTGTTTAATTCATTTAGTGCTTCATTATTGCAAGGTTTCTTGCCCGTTAGTTCATTGCAGTCCAACTTCTCTATACGTAGTCCCTGCAAAGATCTTACTCTACTAAGAGCCACGTAGGCTTGACCTTCTTCAAACAGTTTCGCACCGAAGTATACGACTGCGTGATCCACAGTGCTGCCCTGCATTTTATGTATTGTAGAAGCCCATGATAGTATTAAAGGCAACATTCTTCTTTCAGCCGTCCCGTAATTGTACTTAGCTGGAAACTGTATAGCTTTCGGGTGTATAAGATGTACTCCGTCTCTTGCGAAATCAATTCGGATGGAAGGTACATCTGTTGCATACATCTGAGTTCGACGAAATTGTGGCCAAACGATTTCGTTGATGTAGCCTATAGCTCCATTTACTAATCCCTTTGAAACGTCAATATTGGACCGTAGCATGACTTTTGCCCCCACAAATATTTCCAGATCAGATACCTAAATTACAGATTCAATTTCTAAATTTAAATCTTATTATTATACGCCATTTAGTGGCTGCGCCCATCTTAAATATTGAGGTTGTATGGTGCATTGTATTCTTCTTGTCAAGCCCTTTTATTTGATACCCATATTGGTGGGATTGTTAAAAAATTGTTATCAGCCATTTGGTAGCGGCAGCCATCTTAGATTTCAATTTTGCATAGTAAATTGTATTCTACTTGTTGAGACCTTTCATTTGATACCCATGTTGATGGGATTGATAAAACCTAAGTTATCCGCCATTTTTTAGAGGCCGCCATCTTGGATTTCAATTTTTTATAGTATATTGTATTCTGCTTGTTGAGACCTTTCATTTGATACCCATATTGATAAAACCTACGTTAGCCGCCATTTTGTAGCGGCCGCCATCTTGGATTTCAATTTTTTATAGTATATTGTATTCTGCTTGTTGAGCCCTTTCATTTGATACCCATATTGATGTGATTAATAATAAGTAAATTATCCGCCATTTTGTAGCGGCGGCCATCTTGAATTTATAAAGATAATGAATAAACATAATTGTATTGTCATCAAAATCCAAAGTGTATACAAAATTTCAGATTAATCGGTTGACAGGAAGAGGGTGAAATTTGAATTACTAAATTTGACCCAAGAATAAATAATAAAACAAACGGGGTGAGCTAAATAAAACCGTTTAAAAATGTAATTATTTACGACATCACATTAGAAACCTCAAAAATAACAGTAATTCTCCACTATTTAATGGATGTTATTAAACATATAAACCTTCCTCTTTAATCACTCTATCTATTAAAAAAACCGCATCAAAATCCGTTCCGTAGTTTTGAAGATTTAAGCGTACGACGGACATGGGGACATTGGGACAGAGAAAGCAACTTTGTTTAGACTATGTAGTGATGACTGACAATCTATAAAATGCGATGAGCCCCACTGATCAGTGTATAGTAAACAATCACTCATAAAGCATTTTTAAAACGATAAGGTTATTCGTGAGATGAAAATGTGATATTTCCCAGTACGAGTATGTTCTTCAGAAACCTTAGGCAAAGCATCTTTTGATTTTGGTACTGATATATTATCATTCCCGTAACATCGTAGTCGTTAAACCATGGGGAAATCCAGTAGTTGGTTTGAAGGAAGGCCAAGAATGTTCGATTCTACACTCCATGACTTTTCAGCTTTTACGATGGAAAAGACAACTGGTGAAATATGGGGCTATGTGGGAATTTTCGTGAAAAAAGGCGTAACTTTATTATGTTTGGTAACAACTTCTATGTTTATTGTCTTGGTAAGAAAATAACCACTAAATTCTTTTTTTAGATGAATGGTCAAAGTGTTCTGCAAGTTGCGATGGTTATCAAGTACGTGGTGTGATATGCATCGGAGGTAACAGCAGAAGATTACGAGACTCATCCTGTAGAGGAACTAAACCTGAGACCAAACGTGAATGTGGAGGTGCCTGCAGCCCTTCGTGGTATCTTAGCGATTGGGGCGAGGTACGTCGATATTTTTGAGACTAATACAAGTTATAAGTTTTGCTTCCTCTATAAAGTCAACAACATTTACAGTGTCATTGTGAAGCGGAATAATTCACATTACAGCAATCTGGGTGTCATGCTCTCTCATGGGTTGGTTGCCTGTCCTAATTTGTTTGTACACACCTGCCTTAGTATAGGTTGGTTATCAATTCTTACTTCTGTTATAGTTGAAGTACGTCTTGAATTGAAGAATCAAGTGGTGGGTTTTTTCCTGCTCCTTATGTGTGGAGCAGGATTCATACATTGGAGCAGGGATAAACCATGAGGTTTATCCCCGATTATCTTCGTACAATGAATTTTCATCACTTGCTTACACCCTAATTCCACTTTTATTTCACAGATACACACATTTATGATGCGACGCTATATGTTGTAGTCAGTTGCAAAGTGAAATACTTTTAATACGAGTTTGAAATTCCTTAGGTACAGTACCTACATTATACTTTATTATAAACAAACAAAACATCAAAACCACAATAATTCCGACATTATGGTGCAGCAGTCAGCTAAACCCATCAATTTGGAATAAGTGAAATAATTGTAACCACAATAATAACTCACTGCATAGTCATAAACCTGTAAATTTTGTAGTCTGTTCTTGAGCTAGATTTGAGTCAAATGGTCGTTTATCAGCTTTTGTTTGTACACATCTGCCTTTGAGTTGATGATCAAGGCCTTATAGTGGAATGTTGGCAATGATTAGGACAATAACTTCAAATAAACCAATGCTGCTGGGCCCGCCCTCATTAATACGGTTAATGAACACGAGTTCCCAACAATTTCCTTAATTAATTTAAATCTTGTTCGTTCTGTACTGGATAAAATTTTTGAAGGTTTCGTATGGCGTATGGATAAAAAGGGACTTTTGAACCGAATTTCTATTATTTAATTAGACTACTTTAAGTAGTAGAGTTTTGAATCACAAAAGCTGGTACTTTCATAATTAAAATAAAATTCGGAAGTAGGTAGGTAAGTTGCATGTTTATCCAAATTGTTTTTATGTACCTTAGTTCATTCTGTTTAGTATAAAGTTTTCTGTTTTTTTTAACTATATATTTAACGTAATTGTTGTAACTTTAGTAACAACCATCACGTTAAAAATATGTTGAACAACTTAATTTGAGTTTAGTTTTTTTAGTTAATTTTGAACTTAAGAGTTTAGAAACCTTTGCCTTTAGTCAACGTACAACTAGATAATTAAAGCATCAGTATCTCACACATTACATTTATCTTCAGTACCAAAAACCGTATGAAGCAGGTGTACAGTCACGAACAAGTGGTGCGCTTGTGTTGTGCCGACTAGCCTTAGGCATGCGCGGGCGCTTTTTTTATGTGACTTTATGAGAATCTTTGCATGTGTTGTCTAGTTTTCATAGAGATTACTATACTTATTTCCATAAATATTAAAATTACGTTATTTTCAGTGCCAAGGGCCGTGTGAAGCAGGTGTACAGTCTCGCACAGTATGGTGTGCTCGTGGCGGCGCAAGCGGCGCCAGTGGGGCAGCCAGAGATGCGGAGTGTACGGGTGTGAGGCCTAATGCCAAACGCTCTTGCGTACCGTCAAGATGTTCGACAAGGCCTTCTACTAATACTGCTGTCGTTAGTCAACCACCGGCAGGTTAGTAGGTCTTATTTATTTTTATAGTTGAGTACGTTTATGTTGTAACAAAGTTACTAATCGATCATAAAGAAAAGAAAATTTGGGACTAATACACTCATCACACTGACAGCCAACCTGAAGTTTTTATAATGTTTAACTTTAAAAAAGGTTTTTATTATTTTTAATCAGTAAAACCAAGTACCTACCCATTTAAAGTAGATTTGAATAACTCTTACTTTATTTCGTGATTATTACGACCTACATTATGACGTAAACAATTAGTTAGCGGATATTTAAGGTTGTCTTTCTTTTTTTTCAGCTACGGACCCACAGCAACGTGTACAGCGACACCAAAGCCATAATTCACAAAATGCTAGAGAGCGAACTTACGCTGACGGTAAGGACCTCATTCTTATTTCCTGTTTTTAATAAGAACTTGATCAGAAACGAGCTCACTTTTCAGAATACATTGCATCTGAGTAAACACTTGTATTATTATTATAACGTCACACGTCGTATTTATAACGTCCACAAATATTTAAAAATATATTATTTTGTACTGACACTGTGGCGCAGACGGTAGTGTAACCACCTTCCCTGGGTCGTCGGTTCAAATATTTGTGTAATTCACAAATGTTTGTTTCGGAGTTTGGGTGTTTTCTATGTGTAATATGTAAGTATTTACAAATATATAAGTATGTTTATCAATCGTCTAGATCCCATAGCACAGCCTTACATTAGCTTAATTTGGGACGATTTTGTGTGAGATTGTGAACAAATAAAAAAATATTGGTTCGGCACGCGATTTTCTGGAAGGCAGAATCATCTCTGCCTTCCTTTTTGAAGGATCAGATTGCAGGATAAGGAATGAGGATTAGGAATATGGATTTTATAATAATATTTTAAAATATTTAAGTATTTGCGTCAAATGGTCGCTTCTCAGTTTTTGTTTGTCCACATCAGCCTTTGAGTTAATAATCAAGGCTTTATAGTGGAATGGTACGTAAAAACCTTTTTATTACATTACCGATCATTAACAATTGTTACATTGAGTTTGAGAACACACATACATACATACATATACTCACGCCTCCATCCCCGAAGGGGTAGGCAGAGGCCTATACCGGCCCACATTTCACCGTGTACAATTCGGTCCCACGTAACAGGTGGTGAGCCCATCGCCGTGTTGAAATGGACCGCCGACGTCAGAGCCTCGTCCGTTGTTCAGCAGGTGCACGAGCTTGCACGTGAGGTTGACTTGGGCCCGGAGGTGTTGGTAGGGCCCCACTAAACCCTACTGAGTTTGAGAAACTTAGAAATAAACTTAGAATTCTAAGTTTATCAAACACAAAATTTAAACTAAGCCCCATTCCAACATCCATCCATATGTATGTATATAAATATGGATGCAGGGATGTAGCTTAGTTTGTGTTAGACGAGTTGCGACCCTTTTCAAAAAGATGTACCTACCTCAATTTATTTAAATTAAAAAATTGCAAGACCACAAACGGTTCCTCATCTTAGGACTGACCACAACTTACGACCATTATATGTGCATGCCGTTTAAGCGAAAAGATTTTGCCAAAATTTCACTACCCAAACAAATTTCGGCAACCTTTTATTTTACCAATGCAATGTTTGGAACAATTTTAGTACGCACTTTTTCAATTCGTCAATTTTTCATTTGGCAGAATATTACAACGGATAATTTCGTTCTTGCATATATCATGTTTAAGAGCCTAACCAGACGCCAAATTGTTAAAAGAAGATTATACATTTTAGCGTGCAAGAAAGAGAGAGATGCGATCGGTTTTTGTGCGCTTTTAACGAAATAAATTAATTAAGTATAAAAAAACTATAACCAATATGAAAAAAATGCTCTAGTGCCAATGAAGATTTTACTATTGTTTTTCTTATAAATATTTTATATTATAAAAACAACTTATAACATACGAGATCTAGCTTCATTTCGATGGTGTGACTTCGAAACTTAATAATTTTGTCATTGGCTAAACAATTGACTGAAAAGAAATGGTAATTTGAAAGTTGATGTTATGAAATATTTGTCGTATTTTATTTTTCGTTAAGCTTGTTTTTCCAACGGAAAGATTTGACTAAATAAATATTGGCAAAAGTTTAAACGGTTACAGTTTAAACGTTCACTGCCCAAACATAACGTTTGTGTTACAATCATTTGTGAAGAGATTTTTGCTAAGTAATAATTTGGCATATGAAAATTTGCGATTTATTTTCTGGGAAGTGATAATTTGGCAATTTCGTTTCGGTCAAACATAATAGACCCCCATTTTAACAATGAAAGATTTTACTGTACACCAATCATCATAGCTACGAACTCTTTACTTTAGAATATCTAGTACAAATGATTTATGTTACGGCATTATCTGAACAGGAGCATGCGTGGATAAACTGAATAACTGCGCTTTGGCGGTACAAGCGCGTCTTTGTCATTACCCCTACTACGGTGAATATTGCTGCAAGTCATGTCATGGACGATAAGTCTTCGAGGATTCAAGTAAGAGTTTTTTTATACTATGGAGTTGGCAGACAAGCATACAGCCCACTTGATCAAAAGAGGTCATCGTAGCCTATAGATGTTTGCAACCTTCTGAGATTTCATCATGTAGTAATTACTCGTAATATGAATTTTCTAGTTCAAGTACACACCATGGAGTGCCTTCCTACCTCCGTCGAATTATCGGGGCCTATCTCTCCGAGCGGGCCAAAGCTTACCCGAGCTGTCTAGGGCCGGGTCGGCGAGTTGGGTGCTGCGTGGTCCGTTGCTCAGAGGGGTCGGCGTAACGTGTACGCCGACGACACCCTCGTTAAGGCGCGGGGAGCAACGCACCGAGACGCAGCACTAAAGGCCATAGCAGGGATTGATCATGTCTGGTCTCGAGGTCTCCCTTCACAAATCCGAGGCTCTGTGCTTCCACAGACCTCGGATGGGGCCACCTGCGGGATCCAGCCTACATGTAGGGGACGTCAGCATCGGCATCGAGCCCTCGATGAAGTATTTGGGGCTCGTACTCGATGGCCGGTGGAACTTCGGACATCACTTCCGAAGTTTGGTCTCAAAACGGAGGGGGACATCAGCCACACTAGCGCGGCTAATGCCCAACATCAGGGGACTCAACGCTCCCACAGGAGACTGTACCTGGGGATCGTGCGAAGTATGGCCCTATACGGGGCCCCCGTATGGGCGCAGACCCTGACAGCCAGCAATGTGGCTAGACTACTAAGCCCGCTGATGGCGATGGCCGTCAGGGCGATAAGGGGATACCGCACAATCTTCGGATAATATAATATCCGGATAAGGAATTACGACGAAAACAATTACGACTAAACAAAAAATATTTAAAATTAACTGTTTAATAGTTTAGTTCCAAGAGTTACGTTGTACGTATTTGGTTTATTTTTGAGCTTAAAAGCTCTAAATAAGCTTAAAAATATTCTACTGGGGCTGATTTTTTAGTAATTCTCAATTCTTTTCTGATTACAAAATAGTGTGTTTTCTGATTACAAAAATATGTTCACTGTTTTATTAATTTTTACAGGTTAAAGCAGTACAGCAAGCAGTATTTGGCACTTTAACCGTATTGTGATACAAAATGGACATATTATAGTGAGATACGTAATGCAAAGTGTACTGCAATGCTATGCACGCCGCGCACTCATACATTCAAACACATACATCCACACAAAACGATAGTACATCATAATTATGATACATCCATATACCCGTACTCACATGATTAAGTATAATAATAGTTGTGAATCTAACATTGTTATAAAATAAAACATTGTGACGTAAATGGTAGGTATCATCAAAACATGTCAAAAATATTTTTATGAACCCTGTAGGTATTTTTAAGTCTGAATCAAGCCAAAGTGGAACAGACTAATATTTTTTATCAAATTGATAAACAACATGACTAATAGCAATATGTAATATATTTATAATTAGTATGAGTTGTTAACATAAAAGTTTGATGCGAGAGTGTGCGCGTGACTCGACTCGAATTAAAAATACTAGAATATTCGAGTCTTGTACGAGTAGGTACCTTAGTAATAGTTTTGTGATCTCCAGATTGTTTAGTCGAGTTTTGGAGTCGATCTGTAAACTTTAGAATATAACTCTGATTTATATGAATATAAAAATGTATTGTTTATTTTGCACAACATGTTATTGAGTTAAGCACTTCGCGTAGTATTAAAACTTGCCTATATTCGAGTAATGAAAGCATTTTACCGAAATTCGTTTACTTGTGTATTATTTAGGAGATTAATATTATTACCAGTAATCATGTCGGTACTGATGTACCAACGTTCGTGTTGCGTTTGTATACAAGTTAGGATATTCTATAGAATAAGATCAAAATAGTATTTTTTTTATTTTACTTATTGTAATAGTCTCTACGTTATAATGTACTTATAGAAACTAAGTAACGGTGGCCACACGTCTACTTGTAGAATGGAAAATATTCGTCTGCCATCTGTGCTTCTTTACCCAATGCTTAATAACTCATGAAATTGCCTGCGCTGTGTAACCTTTGAGCTGAATTTATATGGCACTAGCGGACGTCACGTGGTTTCACCCGCGTAGTTGCCGTTCCCGTCGGAATACGGGAATAAAATATAAGCTATGTTCACCGCAAAGAGTGTAGCTTCCCAACAGTGAAAGAATTATTCAAATCGGTCCAGTAGTTCCGGAACCTATTCGTTACAAACAAACAAACAAAAAAACAAATCTTTCCTCTTTATAATATTAGTATAGATTATCTGGTCTAGTATTTTGCAATGTTCAGCAATACTAAAATATTTCATACCAATTTTGATGTTCAAACTAAATCAAAGCAGTCTATTTTCACTATTAGACCACTCTTAAACTCGCCATATTGGGTCAATTGTACCACGATGTCCAGGTTTGTACAGGTTAGGTAGGGTTGGTACAGAGTTTTGTTTCAAGTTTTACTTTACTTCGACATGCTTTTATTATGTTTGAAGTTTTGAACTGTCAATTTCTTAGTGATTAGCCGGATCAATGAATACTTACAAATCAAAAAAATTAACAACTCGTGTTATTTTAAGAAACTCTTTCTTTTGCGTTCGATTGACTGATTTACTGTAAATGTTTTTTTTTTATTTAAAAATTTAAAAAGCTATTTGAGAAAAATATATTAATGAAAACTTGCATTAGTCGTGGTCTGTCTCTACTGGCTGTCCGCCTGTGGCCATGGTCCTAATGTCAGATCGCCCATGGACATGGTCGTTATGTCAAATAACAAAATAGTATGAAACATAACCACACATACCTAGCCTATGTAAAATTCCCACAATTGTTTATAAGTTAGTGAGCTAATTCCTCTGTATCATTTATTTATGGTATTTGTACCATTTATTTTTATTTCTGGTACAGAAAATTTTCTTTGTCTTAAAAAACTGTCCCTTTTCATGATTAAAAGTGCCAAATTTAAAAGTATACGTGGACGTGTGGCAATCGCAACAGTGTTCATTTTAACTTATTACACCGATTCTATAATCAAAGAGTCACGTCTGTATTAATAAAGATTTGAACTGTGTAAATAGATAATAATAATATTTTTATATGTATAGTGCATTTAATTACTGGCTGTTAAGTATTTATACGACTGTATTAGTTAACGTTGTACCATCACAATATAATGTATGTATTAGATTTTGCGTAATAAATTTGTCTGTACTAATGATGCATATAACAATGTACAAAAATAATAAGCTTTAAACACTTTTTGTGGTTATTATTTCTTAAATAAATCTCACCCCTTAGCTGTTCAATGCAACTCAAATTCCATCATCATCTTGACTCGGTGTAAAGACGAGCTGAGAAAGTTGTCAACGATCCTATACCTACTTACAGGTGGTGTGGAACCCTTTGCGACAGAAGAGACTTTGCCTCCTTATGCGTGTTCTACCGCCTGTATAACGGTTTGTGCTCTGAGGAATGCCTACGGCTAAATTCTATCATCGTACTGCTCGCAACAGACAGCATCCTCACTCGTTGCGTCCGGAGCGCTCGAGCACGGTTGGATACGATAGGGAGTTTCTTCGGGTATATAGGGGTTTTCTCAAACGCCTACAGTATGGGGTTTGGGAAAACTGCGATTTCTTCTATTTTTAAGATCTTTGTCACTCACCTGTGGTAGTGAATATTTCTTAACATATTTCTGAAACGCTGAATCAGATTTTACAGGGTCCACTATACATTTTTAATGGGATGAATATCAGTATTAATCAAAAATTAGTATTAATCAGGCATAAAATTTAATATGATTATTAATATTATCAATACAAGTACCTAGTGTCAGTAGTGGCAGTTATACGAGTAGGTTCCAAAAATATATTAAACAAACCAAGCGACTTGAACAATTTTAACATTTTCTCTCTGTGTAAAGGTTCCTGTGCAGATTCTAAAACATCTATATTAAGGTTCCCACAAAATAGGACTGTTTTTTAGCACTTTAGCATTTAAACCATGCTTCTTCAAGCTTCTCTTCGAACTGTACATATGGAGCATCCGGGGGGCTGTATACAGTACAATGAACCGCTCAAACTCTATACTGGCTATCTCAATATCTCGTTCAACAGAGAAGCCTATTATGTCTTTACGTTCTTTACACTTTTTTGACTTATTAGTAATAATGCCTCCACGTTTATATTTTATTCTACAGATCGAGCTAGCAACCGGGTGATTTTTAAAATTGAACATGACTTGATAAGGTCTTAAAACCAATATTATGTTACACAAAAAATATCAATTTCATTCAAGTTGATGTACGATTCCAATTCTTTCCCATTAATCAGACCCTAAACATTGTAGTACATCAGATGTAAAGCATTATTTTTACGATTAATAGATTCAACGGCCTGAGAGCAATCAGACATAATTTTTTTCTGTGGCTAATGTAGAACTAAATGGCTAGATTTAAAATTTCTTCATTCATTACATTTATAAACTGTTACAGAGTAGGCTGTAACAGTTCACAAATATTCGTGATCAAGCTACAGGGCACCACATGATTTAATTTAAACATTTATTGTTAAAAATTACAGAGAAACATAATTATTACATATCTATATTTACATTATTACTATCTAAACTAAACCTAAATAAGGCCCCCGCGGCATTGTGCCCAAAAGACTAGCAGCATTCCCCCTTTGAATAGCAATGCCTATTCGTTGAGCGAGAAAACTGCCAGCCCTTGGGTCACCAGTTGACTCCACAAGGCGCTTTTCTTGAAAAATTTTTGCGCATTGGGACCCCATGGACCTAGGGTCTCGACACCGACTGGACAAAAACGATACGATGAGTCGAGACCCTTATATTTATTAATTTTAATATTTTCAGCCGCTTCCGCTGCTGCACTGGCTTTTCATTTTGTTTTAGGAAGATGGGACGGGGCTAGAGTGTCAACACAAGTTGCATCCCACACCAGGACCCGACCCATCTCCCACGGTATCAAAGTTATACCATCCGGTCTCTTGCCATCGTCCCTGAAAACGCCGTTTGGCTCTAAGAGCGCAGGCACATTGGCGGTGGCAAGAGCACGGCGGATGATGTCATTCAGCGCAGCGTGGCGTGAGAAGCGGCCTGCGCTCTTTAAACATGAAAGACCATGATGCCCCAAAGTGTCAACGTTAAAACCGCAGGGGCATCGATGTGGAGCGCAAAGCGTGACGCCAAGTCTCAAACCAACTGAAATTCTTAGGATGTCCGGTTCCAAAAAAGTTCCGGTGTTGGCTGTAGGGAAAGCTTTCAACCAATCACCGGATTCCGGATTTTTTGATTTAATTTAAATGATATAAAAATTTTTGAATGTGAAAACAACCCTTGACCTCCACTATAGGTCCATAAGTTCTCCTCCACCGCCTCTGTTTTAGATATTGCAACGCCGAAATTATTGTTTAGCACGTTGTTTTAAAACAGTTTCATTTAAACGTGAGCACAATTTTCTGCAATTTATCAGTAAGACGATATCTTACACATCAAAGTCTGTCGAAAATATTTCATGAAGTAACAAGAAACAGCAGATAAGAGAAAGTTTTATCTTACACTCAATACACTGGTATTCTGCTGTGCTCACTTATATCATATAACAGCTAAGTACATTACGTGTGAATAAATTGAAACTGAGTATAACTATGAAGATATCAGAAATACCACCACCACCTCCTATGCCATCTAATTATCAAACACGAGCTACGATGGAAGGAGGTGGCTATGTTCGGGAAACACAGAAACAGAAAACGCAGTACTCTACATATCAAGTATTAAGTCTAAACATAATTCAAAATATTACACAATTTTGTCTTGGTGGAGCCGTTATCAGTGCTTTGATCAACCCCACAATATTTTTTAATGTTATTGCATTTAGAGTATTGACTCAACATATAGTTTTATGTACCGTAGGGGTAAGTACTTTTACAATTTTATTTCTTTTAGAAGTGATCTTCTTGGTTACCTGGCTATGTAGGGAACAAGACTCTTAATTTGGGTCAACCTCAACTACATATTTAGACTCACTAAAAAGTTGAAGACCAAGTTAAGAGTGACACGCTGTCTTGTCGTGGAACAAGCGTGAAAATGGTCTCGCTACATACTAAGATCATGCGAAGTGGAGAGACAATATCAGAAAAAGCAATCTACTTTTTTTAAGTGAGTGCTTACATTAGAGATTACAGTGATTTATATCAGTAAATTATGATACTAGCAATATAATCGAATCTATAGAGGTTAACAAGCTATAGGAATATTCTTTAACGTGTTAACATCTTTAGATGACTGTAACACTGCTTGGATACACTGTGGTCCAGTAGGTTTAAGTCGGTAATCTAATGGCAAAAAAGTAACCAACACCAACAGTTACGAAGTTACATCTAATTGACTCTATGCAGTTGCTCAATTCTAAAGATAAAGTAAATCGTATTGAACTATTTAGGGATACAAACCTATTGTTGCAGTATTTTATCCTGATGGCCCAAGCAGTCCTATGTTTCAGTCCTGTGGGCTGGGCAAACAATTTGCAATACGAGAAACAAAGAGTTCTTCATAGCGTGATGCAAATATCGGGTGCAGTTTTGGCTATAACTGGCTGCTGTGTGCTCTTTGCCGATGATCGTTTTATATTTCTCGAAAGTTCCCACAGCATTTGCGGTGAGTTATGTATAAATTTTCAATACCACTCTTACTAACTATGATTTCTCTATATTTTTTATTCTGGGATTTAATCACTGAATAAATTATTTTTAAACAAACAAACTGGTTAGCTGCCCACAATTCTCATCTTCCTATTTTACCATTGATATACTTAATGAAATAGGCTCTACAATAGGAACTCCAAATCTATGTATAATTTTAATTTGTTCTCAATTTCAGGGTTCGTTGCATTGATACTTACTATACTTCACCTCATTTCTGGAATCATCACATTAATTTTTCATAAATATTTGAAAAAGTTGGTGAAGATACTGCACTTATGCTTGGGTGCAGCGACCATGATCGTCGCTTTCATCTCCCTTATTATAGCCTTCAACATTTATTATAGCATCCTAATGGACCGATATAACGCTACTTTTTCTATAATTTTAACTATATTTGCTTTAATTGGTACAATTGTTATGTATCCTTTGTCAACATTATCAAGTGAATTTTAGAAATTTAGAATGCAAGTGATGTTGTGACTGTGTAGCATTAACACTATTGTATAGTACATAAGCGTAAAACAAATTCATAAGATTTGTATTTAATGAAATCACAAATTCTAGTGATATTATGAAAGTAGCAGACATAACTACCACTCGTACAGAAACCACTAAAGCTTAGAACTGTAAATAGAAAGTGATCACACAATTGACAATGAGACGGATAGTGATAAAATATCAGGGTAGGTTACATCTGAGAGCAATATAGGAAACTCAGACAGTTCCTTTCTATATGTTAGCTAAAACATTGACGTATCAAGCTTCCCTCTACTGATACTCGCTAAGTCTCATGTTTCATAGCATATATTGTAGCTGTTGTAAATTCGTTCCGTTCTTTTGTAAGATCAGCCACTTTTTAAAATACTAAATGCAAAAATTTGTTAATCAATCTATCTAGAATGGCAAAATGGATCTGGATAAAATTTGGCATAGTGAGAGACAGATTTTATAATATTGTCTGACATTAAATGGGGCAAAATTTAAGTATTTCAGGAATACATTTATTTTGTCACAGGTACTTGCTTACTGCCTGATTGTAATTTATTATGTTTCATTACTATCACTACTGTTAGTAGTAGATTAGTTAATGGGTATCTATAATTTACAAGCGTAGTAATAATTTGGTATTCAAAGGATTTTGAAATAGAACAATTTTTGTTGCATTGTTATCCTTTCTTTAATATTTTTTGTCTAAGTTAAAGTATAGACAAAGGATACAAAAATTAATATTTATGACGTTGAAATCCTAAAGGGATAAACACCGCTATAAGACAATTCAACTCATCAGTGCGCGCGGCGCTATGTGTGCGTGCGCTAGTAATTATACAGCTTTAATTTGTGTGGCAGTGACGCGGCCGTCTTCACAGAGTACATTTTTATATTATGAGGTAGAGACGTAACTCGACTTATTGACGACACCAGCGGTGCCAAGCAGTCTTTGCAGGAAACGCTCTGCGTGGCCGCGAAATAAACGTCATATTTATACAAAAAGCATACAGCGCCATCTACCACGTTTGCAGGCAACTCTTACGTTATAATGAAACGAAATCAAATATCATGACAAGTCTCAATGTAACTGCAACGTTGAGATCCTGTGTAACTTGGTCACATTATAATTCATTACATAGTGTTCTTAGTGATAATACCATGGGTACAGTCGTTAAAGAAAATGTCTAATTCTTTACGAAGAAAATGTTTAAGAAGTCAGGTTAATATTTTTTATGTGTCAATTCGATGGAATTAATATTTGTTATCACTACATATAATAAAACAAAGTCCCCGCCGCGTCGGTCTGTTCACGATAAGTTAAAAACTACTGCATGGATTTTCATGCTGAGATCACCAATGATTCTTGAGAAAGGTTAACGTATATAATTTGTTGAGTTTTTGTATACATTGACTAAAATATAATGATAAATTAGTTGGAGATGTCGAAAAAAATAAGGTGTCTGGGAGCTTTTAACGAAAACGCTGCCTAAACCCTTCGAGGCATAATAAAATAATGTACGGTAGAATTGTGTAACTTATAAAGGCCTACAGAATAGTCATAAATGATAGAGCTCTAAATTCTAATAAAAAAATAGGAATGCAGAGATGGTCGACGGAAAAAAAACATTGCTTATACTGCAAATATGACAAAAATTGAACTGTATGACTTGATTTGAAAAATAAAAAATACCATATCTAAACATCTAAAAAAACTGTTGAGGGTAGAGAGTCTGTACTTGGAAGATAATTTAAAACTTTTAATTGTAGGGCGTTCTCGAATCGATACTGAAGCTGAAAATGTAATTAGAAATTTTCATGTCTGTCTGTCTGTATCCTGATTATGAATTGATTTAAATGAAACTTGGTACAATCTGAGCTTATGATCCGAGGAAGGTTCTAGGATACTTTTGTTCCCGATATATTGCGCGGTTCCTTTGGGAGAGAGCAGGGCAGTTTCACACGCTTTTCGCACACCTTATGTGTCAGCTAGTTTGTTATAAGATTAATGACATACTTCAGCCATATGGCTTAAAAGTTCTTCGGCTACCACCGTATCATCATGAACTAAACCCAATAGAAAATGTATGGGGAATTTAAACAAATTATAGTGCTTTGCATAAAATCCAACAAAATGTGATGGAAATAATGAAATTATTAACGAACGTTTAAGTCAAATTGATGAAGAGATGTGGCGTTGTACTTGTCGACACGCCAAAGAAGAAGAATACTGTCGACATTTTGATTGAATTTATAATTAACCTTGGAGAGAGCAGCGAATCCTGAAATTCCTCAATTTTATTCTTCAAACAGCGAAACATATTAATATGTATAACATACATTTCACCCATTAAGTTTTTATTTTAGTTAAACAAGTGTTTTTGTATTTTGTACTTCACTGTACCTCATGTCACGCACACGAAGTCACTGTGTTCAGACGAGGCTTACCCACACATAGTGCCGCGCGCACAGATGAGTTGAACTTACTATACCTAAGTAGGTAGGTATAGCCATTTATTCGATCAAGAAAGAGGTATGCCAGTATTGAAAAGGTTTTAGTTAGATCTAGCTGTCGCTAAGGTTGACTTTTTAGGGTTCCGTAGCCGAATGGCAAAAAACGGAACCCTTATATTCGTCATGTCTGTTTGTCTGTCTGTCTGTACGTCCGTGTGTCACAGCTATTTTTCTCCGAAACTATAAGGCGTATGCTATTAAAACTTGGTAACTAGATGTATTCTGTGAACCGCATTAAGATTCTTATATAAAACTAGAAAAAAGTAGTAAATTTTGGGGGTCCTCATACTCAGAACTGAAACTCAAAAATGTTAATGAGGTTCCTAATATCATTGTTTTCTAAAGTGAATAGTTTGCGCAAGAGACACTTCCAAAGTGGAAAAATGTGTGCCCCCCCCCCCCCTCTAACTTCTAAACTAAGAGAATGATAAATCTAAAAAAATTATATGATGTACATTTCCATAAAAACTACCAACGAAAATTGATTTGAACGAGATAGAGCTGGTAGTTTTTTTTAATACGTCATAAACCGCAATTTTCGGTTTGAAAAATCACTACCACTGCGAACATGTTAAATCATCAATAATAGTTACAACGAACTTTTATATTATGTTACTTGCTGCTACGAAACCCTTCATGGGCGAGTCCAACTCGCACATGGCAAACAAATATTGCAAGTGAAAATCGACATTGTTGATGCATGACGTTTAAATGAACCTGACTCGTAGGGTGCATACTTACTACTTGTACTTACTTTTGTATCATATTTTTTATTTTCTTATTTTAAGCTTAGGTTTTTAGAAACGATAATTTAAGCCAGACTATTTGAGACTCTTGTACCGCATTGGAATAAAGTCTAACCTTGAATTTGTTTTTTTTTTCTATCTTTTACACCTTCCAATACCTACCTACTCATTCAACCCGTTCACACAGTATTCCACCGTGGAATAATAATAACAAAAACTCGATTTTCCACCCTGAAGCACCCAATGGTAGGCAAATAGCTCACGGTTTATGAACCTTTTATTAATATTTATCGGAATCGTTATAAGTAAAAACTATTGTTCCTTGCCTTACCTCGTCAGACCCATAGTTTACCACGTTAGTTTTTCGCCATCTTAAAATTATTTTCATCAAAAATTAAAAGTAGATTCTTAGAAGGAATTCAATCTTTTGAAGGACCCTTCAAAAGCTTTTTGCCAACCAGCAGCGGAGTATAATACCACTAATGTTGCAAACGGCCCTAGGCTACGGTGGACACTTTCCATGAAGTGACCCGAAAGCTTGTCTACGCTTTTAGTGGTATACAAAATCCTACTAATATTATAAATGTGAAAGTTTGTGAAGATGTTTGGATGTTTGGATGTTTGTTACTCAATCACGCTCTAACGGCTGAATGGATCTGGCTGAAATTTGGTACAGGGATAGAATGTAGTCTGGAATAACACATAGGCTACTTTTTATCCCAGGAAAATGTTCCCACGGGAAGCGGGAACGGGAACCAAATTTCACGCGGGCGAAGCCGCGCGCATTAGCTAGTTACAAATAAATTAAAGTATACCTAATAGATGATTCAAACTGTTCACACTACCTCTCATATTCGAAGCGCAGGCACATTAATATAATAAATGCCTATGTAGTAGGTACCTATATCCGTCAACTTGATTCTTCCGAGGACTTACCCGGGGCTCCTAACCAATGACTGTTGGGCAAGATACGTGAGGTTTTTTAGTTGGTAGGAGTCCGGCATAACATCCATGAGGATTTTCCCTCACGTTAAAAATAACCCTGTTCAGAATTTTTACCTCTCATCATATTTTTCCGATGTACCAGATCTTTATCAGTAAAAAGATACGACATACGTATCAACTGTTGTATCTATCGGTTCATAAGATATCGAAATTTATCTTCTGATGCTGAGGCATACACCTACTTACAATCCATACGAGATAGTAGTTTACGTGCTTGAAGTAACTTTCGGTGAAATTTTAAGTGTCATTAAAGAAAATAGTGTATTGAGGTTAATTATGCAGTCATCACATACTACCGTACCACCTGGTACTTCTACATCATCGATATATTATCCACCTGCTAAACCTGAAGAAGAGGACTATATTGTGGAACAGAAAGCACCGGCGTCTTCTGCTCAGATATTCGGTCTGAGCATAGTTCAAAATTTAACTCAGTTTTGTCTAGGTGGAGTCATAATTTTTTCGCTGTTAATTCCAATAAGTTTAGGAGCAGAAGGCAGACCGTTCACACAGCATATCGTCTTATGTACTGTAGGGGTGAGTACTTTCACTGTTTATTGACC
Organism: Miltochrista miniata; assembly: GCA_933228765.1. NCBI lineage: Eukaryota > Metazoa > Arthropoda > Insecta > Lepidoptera > Erebidae > Miltochrista > Miltochrista miniata. The sequence goes on from OW121765.1 coordinate 18,881,066, forward strand.
AAGCGAGTGAAGCGAGCGAGAGTCTCCGATTCGACAGCCTATGGACGATTTTGCTTTCGTCCTTATTATGTGTGTACAGTCAACTACAATAAAATGTACAAGTTTAAACTTACAAAATGATGTATCCCTGCGAGTGCAAACCTGAACTAACCAAAGATTGTAGTGAGTAACATGGTATCCACCGAACTAGACAGTAACATGTATACGTGTAAAGAGCAATAATTATGTATTCCAATACATTTATTTTTTTATTTTAAAGTTGACAGAGTAACTACGAAGAAATATATAAGTATACTAGCTGATGCCCGCAGCTTCGCCCGCGTAAAATTTGTTCCCGCGGGAAGTTATTCCCGGGATAAAAGGTAGCCTATGTGTTATTCCAGACTATAATGTATCTCTGTACCAAATTTCAGCCCGATCCGTTCAGCGGTTTGAGCGTGAAAGAGTAACAAACATCCACACTCACAAACTTTCGCATTTATAATATTAGTAAGATTATATTGCACTAGCTGATGCGCGCGGCTTCGCCCGCGTGAAATTTGGTTCCCCTTCCCGCTTCCCGTGGGAACATTTTCCCGGGATAAAAAGTAGCCTATGTGTTATTCCAGATTATACTCTATCCCTGTACCAAATTTCAGCCCGATCCATTCAGCCGTTAGAGCGTGATTAAGTAACAAACATCCAAACATCCAAACATCTTCAGAAACTTTCACATTTATAATATTAGTAGGAAGTAGGATAGCACAAGCTTAATTTAGGCTAGATAATGTTGTGTGAGATAATTACAAAAATAAAAAAAGCAATTTTGAACGTGTAGTGTACTATAATATTATAGAAAGGATTATTTTATAGTGTAAGTAGCTATAAAATTAAGATTTGATCGCAGCTAAATTTTGACAAACTTTTTCTTTTTCAGTACTTTTTGTTAATGGCTCAAGCCATTCTATCATTTAGCCCGGTGGGCTGGGCAAACAACGTGAAATATGACAACCAAAAAACCCTATTTAATATAATGCAGATACTTGGCTCAATTTTGGCCATCGCTGGCTGTTGCGTGCCATTATTCTACAACGCGGTTCCTATTTTCTTCAGTGCGCACGGGATTTGTGGTGAGAAACATTATAGAAGATTAACTTTGTTATCTCTATATATCCCTAATCTCTCTTTCTCGCTCTCTCTTCTCTTAGATAGCACATGTGAACGTAGGCATCCAATTACGAAGACTACAGCCGGAGGATGCAAAGAATACAACATGTTAATGAACTTTGATCTATTTAATCAAATGTATTTGCAGGCAAAACTCTAGCTATGAAAATAACAAATAGGCAATCATAAAATTATTTCCTTGGACCCCGATGTCCACACCTATTGACTGCTAGCCGCAGTTGTTGTCCCCCGACTCATCATCATGATCACCCACCTGCAAATGCTGAGATTAGCTGGGCAATTTATTATAAACAGTAGACCAATAGACTAATCTAGTACGTCCGTACGATATTAGAAGGTCGTACGACAGTCACTCCCAAAATTCCGAAAGTAAATTATAGAAATCTTATCTACGTATCCTTGCTTGAAATCCACGTAGGGTTTGAAAGCATCTTTAAAGAAGGTAAGATGTAGGAATTTCGGCAATGAAATAATTTGAAACTGAAAGGGTAGGCCTCTCCCAGTTCACGCCACAGTACGCAGTCCTGTGCCTTTTGCATCCAGTCCCAGCCTGCGACCTTTACCAGGTCGTCGGTCCATCTGGCGGCAAACGGTTATGTATCTAAAATACAAAAAAAAAATGTAATGTAAAGCAGATAACTGTTTATGATCACTTTTAAAATTCCTAATATTCATGTCATCAATCCCCTAGCTATGCCCTAAGTATAGCACGCGCCAAATAACTTTGCGTCTATGAAGTTCGTTCGTTCGCGATGCAATTTTTCAATAATAGGTTTCCCAGACGAATCTACTGCGCAGCTGAGGTAGGAGGGGTGCCTCTCCCGCCTCAGCAGTAATACTTCCTCTGAAACCTATCATTGCAAAATTACGGCGCGAACGAACAAATTTCAGAGACGCAAAGATATTTGGCGCGAGCTGTAAGCTATTTTGTCACATATCGAGCCGTATAGATCTAAATACAACTAATTATGTTTTTTTATATAAATTTCAGGGTTTATCGCAATGTTATTTACGATACTGAACCTGATAGCGGGAGTGTTAGCACTAATATTTCATGGACGAGCTAACAAATTGATGAAGATAGTTTATTCGTCGTTGGGCACCTTAACAATGACGACAGCATTCATCGCTGTTATACTAGCTTTCGACTTGAATTACAGATTTATGACGGAAAACGCTTTTGCCAATTTATCTATTATAACTACAGTTTTTGCATTGATAGGAGTGCTCCTTCTGTACTTATGCAAAATTATAAAACATGTATCAGAATAATTGTAATTGTAGCCACCCTCCACTTTGCCTTCATTCTGAGCAAATGTCGACTGGAATTGGAAATTTAATCTAAGCTTTTAGCTTGACTAAGTAATTATGTATAGCCTTAGCAATTATGCACATAATTTATGAAAAACAGTGTTGACTGATTTTTGAACTTGGCTGGACATCCTCCGTCGTGTCTAGATTCGTATAAATAAATGTTGGAATCGCACTTGCAAGTTAGTAAGTATGGTTCTTGTGTGAGAGCGTGGTCAGAGAGGAAAACTGTGTGTTTGTCAGGAACTTGCGATCCGTTTAAGTAGGTTTAGGGTAGTCTACTTAAGACACGCCAGCGCTTACTTTTCACCGTTCTCAAAAACGTTGTAAATCGAACAAAATTTACGTATTTCATGGATACGTTAATTTTGTGCTTAAGACTGTATTGTATATTGGTCCAATCATTATATTTATGCTACTTCACTATTAGTAGTTCCTAACTTTATATTGACTGTAAACAATACGTAATAATAAACGTTGTATAAAATTAATACATATTACAAACCTCTCATATTTTTTTATTTCTTCCATTCAAAGTTACATTAATAACATTTTAAATAATTTACTTAGGTGTTGGTTTAACGGGTTTTGGGGTCAAGAAATATGTCGAAACTAGTCGTAATTGAAATATTTTGTTAGTAAAAGAAGGAGAATAGAAAGTTACTATTTCAAATTAGTTTTTAAGACCATAGGTTGATAATTTTCATCATTCTTTAGAACAAATTTTCATACTTACTTACTTTACTGTGCCTGACTTTATTCTCATCTACTGTTTTTCAAAGCAGGCAACATAATGTGATTTCTGACGATGTTAACATTTTAATTTGATTCGTAACTCACTTACATTTTTAAAATGTGACCCTGCGGTACTCGTTGATAAATCGTAGTTTAGATAGCGAGTGTTGAATTAGTTGCTGATATTTTAATCAAAAGTATAACAAACGTATTATAACCATATTTTGTCGGTTTATTCTAATATTGTTTATGTCTACAGCCCAAATAATTATCAGTAGAAAGTTCCGATACACTTATCAAATTGCTGTTGATATCTATCGATTATTTTAAACGTCATCAAAATTTATCTTTCCATGCCGCTGTATACACCTATGTCTAGTACAAGATAGTGTTTGGAGCAATATTTAGTAAAGTTTGTTACGTGTAACAAGGAAAAATTGTTATTGGCGTTAATAATGCAGTCATCAAAAGTTCCAGCACCTCCTGCTATATTTACATCACCTATGTATTATCCATCTACTGCAATGGAAGATCGTAGCCATTTAGTTGAAAAGAAAGCAAGTTCAAGTTCGCGAGTATTGAGTCTAAGCATTCTTCAAAACGTTACACAACTTTTAATTGGTGGAGTCATAATTTGTGCGTTGATCCTTCCTCTCGGAATAGAACGTGGACCTCTATCGCAACATATAATTCTATGCACTGTAGGGGTAAGTACCTACTGTTACAACTTGTTTATATAACTTACCTTGCAATAAAGAATTTGTATTTGTACCCTAAAACAGATCAAAAGAGTACCCAAAGCTACAAAACTCACTGACATTGAAACGAATAATAAACGTGTCAACGTCACTGGCTTTAGTTACTTCTTGTACAAGAAAATAATAAGGTTCAAATACATAAAAAAAATATTTTTCCTATGTTTTGCGCTCGAGTTCGTTTATCAAAAGCCCTTGCATCAGAGTGCTGGATCTACTTTCCTACTGTTCTACCTGCTGATGGCACTGTTATGGTGTGATAATGATGAAGACTGCGAATCAACGAGTGCTTAGAGCAGATTTCTTCGTAATCTTGTAGTGGTTTATTGGTTCTGTACTCACCGCTCTAGGTGAGAACAGTACCAATCTCTACCTCTATTTACTAGATCAGGTTTATCTTCATAGAGGATTACTACATCATTATTAGTATTATACATCAGTACGTTACCATTAGCAGGTGTAGGACTACTGTTATTTACGGAATAAGATCCCAGAGAACTTTGGTTAACTGTCTTATAACACTAGGGACACTAACAAACTGGAACGGCTATAAAATTAACTACAGTTCATATTCTGAGATATATCCACTCATCACAAAAACACAAAACTGTAGAAATACTGAACGTTTTTATTTTTCAGTACTTTTTGTTAATTCTCCAAGCTCTCCTGTCTTTTAGTCTTGTGGGCTGGGCGAATTACATGACGCACGAGAACCAAAGATTTATATATAGCCTGATGCAGATACTAGGTTCAATTATGGCCATTACTGGATGTAGTATACCATTCTTTTATCACAACGACCCTCTATTTGAGAATTCTCACAAGATTTGTGGTAAGTCAAAAATATATCATTAATTAATATTCTATTGATAATAAATACCTTACACTTCGGGGCTCCACTAAGAACAGCTAGGATGTATCCTATTCGACATTTCAACTGACGACATTCCAACTTTTTAATCCTCTGATCCAACACCAAAAAAATATTAAGTAAGTAACAACTTCTTCTTCGTCGTCCCAGTCAATTTTAACCGGTTTGACTGCTAGAGCACCTATGATTTGGTTTATAACTTTTGCCTGAGATTTTCATCTTACCTCTCATCCCCATTAGGGTATGAGTGATTCCACGCCTCATCAGTAGGTCAGCAGGCACGTGAGTTGAAACGGTCGAAATGGAGTTGCTGTACTACCTTAAAAGTAAATTTGGATGATTGAATTTTGAAAACGTTCAAAAGTACTAGGTGTAAGGTCTTAGGCTGCTTTTTGATAGGGTGAGTGAGTCACTCGGTAAAACACAGCAAGATAACCAACCTAAATTATAATCAAATTTTATTTCAGGTTTCGTCGCCATGTTACTTACAATTCTGAACCTGATAGGAGGCGTAGCTACATTAATGGTTCAACGACAAACAAACGCAATGAAGATAGTTCACATGTCCTTGGCGACCGTGACAGTGGCCATGGCATTCATCGCAGTTATTTTAGCTTTCCACATATATTACAGAGTTGGTTCAGACGATCGTCTTGCTGATTTATCTATTACACTGTGCGTGTTGGCTTTAAAAGGAGTGCTTATCCTGTCATGCTTCAAAATTTTTAAACGTTTATCAAAATAATAAACAGCTAGTATAAATAAACTAGAATCAAGAAGTATAGAAAATATATATAAAATCGAAAATATAGAGAATAAGTAGATAGCTCTCTGTTTGGTCTCTATCCAGTTTTGATCAACTCTCGTTTTATTCACGTATTCATATTATAACAAGAAAGCCGTGAGATCGTTCTTACCAGACTGCCCCTTGACACGTTTCTTGTAAATGTAAAAGTTTAATCCAATTGACATTCTCCTTTTTGTTTTATTTGAAACTTTGAACAGATGATCCACGTGACCTAGTGACGTAGTTTTATGCGACAGAGTAACAGCTACAGGCAAAGTCTCGCCATAAGCCCCTCTGCACTCTATTTTATAATAGAGAGGGGCTAAAAGTAGGTAAGTACTTACCTATACGTTTAGGTAAGGCTTTTATAAAGAAGTATAGATAAAGTAGTTATTGATGAGGATGAGGAAGCTAATATTAATATAGATTTATTTTATTCTAGTTTCAGTAACGAGTATTTTAGGTGATTTAATAGTCTCTTACTAACAGTTAACAGTGTAGTGAAAAAATGATAGATACCAATATTATTATCCAACTACGATTATTCCAACCAATGGAGGACAGTAAATTGGGCATAATGTATCAAGTTTTATAATAATATTCTTTTGTATTTTTTTATGAGTTTTATAATAAACCTTGAAATAAGTTGTTGTTATCGTGATGGTTAAAATAAAACAACTTTAATTAAAGTAACGTCTATTCATCAATTTCTTATGGCTCTATTTACATACACTTAAGTAATAATAACATACCTTAACCTAAAGTACAATGTATTCTGAAAATAGAATTATTACTATTCTATAATTACTTATTTTAGAGGCCTTGGTATTTATACTAAGTACCTATGCATAGTCATCAATTAATTATTTTTCTATTAATTATTTGTCATAATAATACACTTACTTCAAATATCACACCAAAGAAAAATAAAAAATATTATTGATCAATTTGTAAATTGATATTACAATTATCTGAATCTTAAGACAAATGAGAAGTCAGCATAAATATTAAGTCCTGGGATATCCTTCCGATGGCTTACCCGGGGCTCCCAACTATAGGCTATTGGGCGTTACGTGAGGTTTTTTAGTCGGTGGGAGTCCGGCATAGCATCCATGAGGATTTTCCCTCACGTTAAAAAAAAAGCATAAATACTAAAGGTCAAACAAAAAAATATATTTTAGTGTACTAAAGCTATTGCTGATTATGGTACATCTAAAATGATAGTAAATATCACATATTATAGAACTGAAGGCAGATGAGGCTTGCCGAACAAGAAAGAAAGGCCGAAAAAGCAAATATCACGTCCAAAAGCAAGTACTTACCTACTGCTACGCGGCAGTGCTAATCACAATTTATTCACGTATTCACTCCCAGAAAGTCTACACAGTAGGTACTCACTTTTGGGTTTGGTATTTGCATTTTTGACTTCACTTATTCGGAATGCATCATATGCCTTGAGTTCTATAATCTGTGATATATATCACGAAAAAAGACAGTGTTTTTTTTATTTATCGTCCAGAACAAGAGTGGCAACAATTCTGTATGTAGTATTTATAGTGGCAGAGTCGAGCTTGAACGGCTAATTGGCAGTTGTTCAACTTATCCTTGCAGCCTGAAGACATAAAGATTAGTGTTAATGGTTGGTGTTCACAAAGGAAGATTGGCCAAATATTTCTACTGTGTAGGCACATACCTTTTGTTGCTTGATCCAAAATTGTATTTCTTTGAGTTGTAGCTGTCTCATCTGCTAACGGTCTTTGTGGTTCTGAAAATATCACGTTTATCATTCACTATAGGACGTCATCCCGTGAGAACACGGGAACATGATATAGCCTATGTTTACCGGGGATAGTGTAGCTACCCAACAGTGAAAGAATTTTTCAAATCGGTCTAGTAGTTTTGGAGCCTATTCGATGCAAATAAACAAACAATCAAATCTTTCTTCTTGATAATATTACTATTAAATACGAGAGCAAATTTACTTATTTATATGACACAAAGTATCTATTCTGGAATAAAGCTCTCGGCTTTTAGTCGTGACCTTTGTGGGGTACAATACAAGTGATTTGCGTAGGTACGTATAGTTGTATACATACAAGATACCGCCCTTATGAGAGGCACAGATGAGTACGTATTGGGAAAATTGATTTAGTTTGCTATTTTCTCTGTAACATATGGTGTTTTTCGTTCCTCACATAAATCCTATACAATTGTTTCATAACTCCAACCAGCAAACACTGAAACGTCAACGTCTAGAACCCTCACAGATTTTATAATACTCTACGCTATTTCATACTCTATCCCCCAGTTTCCCAAAGGCTGATCAACGCTAAAATTAACTAATCGGCTGTTAAGGGCGGATCTCCATCAGACGATCCAAAATGGATCGCCAATTCCTGCGATCCACGATTCTGGAGCATGAGGCATGGATCATGTAGCCTGACGAACAAAACTTTTCTTGCGATCCCGTCGCGTTGCACCGACACGCTCCAACCGATCCACACTGATCCGCCTAAGTATAGTACAGTTGAACTTTTGGTCGCTATGGAGTCACATGTCGGCAAGGAGCGCGCGCCTGCCGCGCAGTTAGGATCGCGCGAGGCACGTCCACAACAAATCTTCATTTTGGATCGTCTGGTGGGGATCCGCCTTTAACAGCCGATTAGTTAATTTTAGCGTTGATCAGCCTTTCGGAAACTGGGGGTAAAACTCTTTCGCTTTAAGTACCTACAAATAAAGAAAATAAATAAACAAATGACATTTATTGCCTGTCACGGAGGTAATGCGGTTTCTGGGTTCAGGTTGAGTTTCAGAATTATGTGTCTTTTTGTATTAATTATGGCTTCTGGTGGCATACATACATACATATAGTCACGCCTTTATCCCCGAAGGGGTAGGCAGAGGCATATTATATGCCCACATTTCACCTTTTTTTTATAATTTGTCCCACGTAATAGGTGGTGAGCCGTATTGCAGTGTTTAAATGGACAGGCGCAGGTTGTGACTGCCTGCTGTTGAAATAAAGTCTTCAACTTGACTTAACGACTGCCATTTTACGGCTTCTGGTGGCGCTGTGTAATAATTCTCCAAAATAAATTTAAATTAGCTGTAAATACCTACATGAATGTAAATGAAACGGAATGGTAAACTAGAGACATGGTCAGATGCCGTACGGTCTGTACGAGTGGCCCCTAATCTTTTCCATCAGGCGTGCGCGCCGTTAATTTGGCCAGACCTGTAGTAGTAGTAGTAGAAGTAGTAACAACGGTAGATGACATTGTAATAACAATAGTGTCAGAGACAGCATCACAAGTCCGTTTGGAGACCGGTTCAGGAGTTACAGAACATTCCTCGTCAGAACAGCCTTGTCACTGCGAGCGCAGACCACTGAGCGACGTTGATAGCTTGAGTTTGAAGTCGGTGTGATATGGTGTAAAGGTATAAATTGAATTGAAATTGTGAACACAAACCCGTAGTATTAGTAGTAGTTACGGCAGTAGATGATGTGGCAATAACAATAGTGTCACAGACAGCATCATAACTATGTTTGGCAACTGGTTCAGGAGTTGCTGAACATTCCTCGTCGAGACTAGCTTTGTCACTGCGAGCGCAGACAACTGAGCGACGTTCATAGCCTGAGCTTGAAGTCAGTGGTGTAAAGAAATAAATTGAATTGAAATAGTGAACACAAACCTGTAGTAGTAGTTGTTGTGGAAGTAGTTACAACAGAAGTTGACGTTGTAATAACAATGGTGTCACAGACAGCATCACAACTGCGTTTGGCGACCGGTTCAGGAGTAGCAGAACATTCCTCGTCAGGACTAGCTTTGTCACTGCGAGCGCAGACCACTGAGCGACGTTGATAACCAGAGCTTGAAGTCGGTGTGCAGTTGCTTAAACACTGTAGAAAAAACATAGTCATAGTGATAAAAATTCTTAACTAAATGTATAAGTATGATTACGATGCGGTGATGAGATCTTGCGCTTGAATGCTGAGTCTATATAATGTATAGTTAGTTTAGATGTATGTATCTATTTAGAAATAATATGGGTTAAAGATTATGAAATTGCCGTTTTATTGCAATAGGCTCTTTGAATTGACATGGAATCTTCGTTGTTTGAGGTTTTTGAATGAAACTTTTTAAGCTATTGCATAGCTTCTATTGCGGGCCTTGCATGGAGACCGAATCCAGAAATTGTGTCACGAAAACGAATCACACTCTCGGCTACCTTCGGCCACGTTCGTGTATCTCGCACTTCATAAATTTTTTGTTTACGTCAATACTGAACTCTGCAGTCGTTATATATTATTATTATGTCAAATAATCCAAAAATTGATGCTTGTACCCAGAAACGATCTTGCGCCTTCTGCGTACCGATCCGCGTCTTAACCACTCGACCAAAGTTGAATTAAGAGTGCTGGTCGAATTTAGAGTTCTTAATGTGAAATGACAATTTCGATGCTGCCAATTACATTAGTTGCTGTCAATTTACTTCGTCTAAATAAAAATTCGACTATAGGTGTATATGTATTCATCATCTATGTACAACAGTGAACTGTACTCGTATAATTTGTGTAAAAAGTGTTTTAAATATGAATAAACAAAGTGCATTTATTAATGAAGAAAGTTACGAAAAATAGTGAAAGAAAATGAGTGAGTTCTCTATATACATACATTTTATTATTATTATCACCAATGCAGTATTATTTTTTGTTTTGTTAATTTATATATAATACTGCTATAAAGATAACCAAACCCGGGAGTACGTTCCCATGGGAAGCGAGAAGAATATTTCACGCTGACGTAGCCGCGAGCGCCATCTATCCCATACCTATGTACTTTAAACGTGTCATAAAAGTCACAGCAATACCATACATGCACATTTCAAAGAATGTCTATTATTACCATAAAATTTGTAAAAATAGGATTTAAGTAGATAAGAAGAAACCTATTGTTTTATTAACCGACTTTTCTTTTAACTAGCTGACCCTCGCAACTTTGTTTACGTCACACAAGGTCTATGAAATTAGAGGTATTTATTAATCATACTCATCAAGTAGCGTGTGAATCTGCCCTGTTTGCTTAATCAAAATAGAGCTTAATGGTTAAAGCTATTCCTCAGTATAGAATTTTCCTCAGTATAAACAATTTACATACAAACACCGGCGTGTTACAATTTTATTACATGTATCAATGTAGTAGACGTAACGTGTATAAAATGACATCAATCAAATGTCATCAATATTCTGAATAAGAAATTAATAATAGAGTTCACAAACTCTTTTGAAAATACATACTGTACCTACCTTAGAGGATCGTTATGAAGATAACAGGATAGTTAACAACAAATCCATAGAAAATAGATGGTATAATGCTGAATACCGCAAAGAACAATCGGCGCGGCATAGAATGGGGCCTATACTGATATCCTGGAGGATTTAAATGATGCCGATGTCCTGTGCCTACTGAGGCACACACACGCCGTCATGCATGTCTGCAGGACAACGTGCAGGACAACGAGCAGGATGAGGCAGCGAATGGCTGGACTGAAATTAAAATCGACTGACGCAAGAGATGTGGTGGAGGCACTAATTCACGTACCTCGGGAGTGTCGTGTCAGAAACTGATGGGATAGAAGAGTACCCTACATCATTTCGAGTCTCGCCAAGGCCAGAACAACCTTTACACAGCTCCGCCCCGTAGGCAGTTGCGAAAATGGACACGAAGAGTGAAACTCAAAACAAAGTAAACGTTAAAACTGTACTGCTAACTGCTATACGGATGCGAGACATGGAAGGTCACTAAAGACATTTCGCACCAGCTACCAGCTATAAGTCTTCGTCAAACGCTGCCTCCAATGGATCCTCGGTACATACGGGCCCGAGAACATCACGAACGTAAGACTATTGGAACGCTGCAGTGAGACCCCTATCCACCAACAGATCAAACGTCGGAAGTGTAGCTGCTGCGCTGGATTGGACACACGCTGCAAAGGGACCATGATCACATCATACCAAGGCAAGCCTTACTGAAACTACTGGTAGGGTTTCAAAAACTGTTCGATAGTAAGTAGGTACATTTATTGATAGTGGCTATAGGCTACATAACATAATGCTAAGATTAATAGGAGCGGTGCAGCAATGAGGAATGTTTCGAAAACGGAAAACATTTAATCGTTATAAGAGTATCCGTTGCGCCTCTGCGTAAATGGTTGAAGTTACATAAAAATATTTTTTTACAAAATAATTGTTCTACTTAAAAAGTTCTAAAACAAAATACCTATTAAGCTATTGCATAGCTTCTATCGCGGGCCTTGCGTGGAGACCGAATCCAGAAATTGTGTCACGAAAATAAATCACACTCTCGGCTAACTTCGGCCACGCTCGGCCACGTTCGTGTATCTCGCACTTCATAAACCAACGTGTACACGTGAGCGTTTGCGTGTACACGTGAGCGTTTGCATAACGTGTACCTATGTATATGAAGTGAAGTAGGGTGAAGTGGGGTGGGCTGAGGTGTGTAGGGTGGGGTGAAGTGAAGTGGGGTGTGGTGAGGTGAATTGGTGTGAGGTGGGGTGGGGTGAGGTAAGGTGGAGTGGAATTTTGGCCTTTTGGAGTTTGGCCTTTGGGACTTTTGGACTTTTGGACTTTTGGAGTTTTGGACTTTTGGACTTTTGTACTTTTGGACTTTTGACCTTTTGGGCTTTTGTACTTTTGGACTTTTGGAATTTGGTTTTTTGGACTTTTGGACTTTTGGACTGTTGGACTTTTGGACTTTTGGACTTTTGGACTTTTGGACTTTTGGACTTTTGGACTTTTGGACTTTTGGACTTTTGGACTTTTGGACTTTTGGACTTTTGGACTTTTGAACTTTTGGACTTTTGGACTTTTGGACTTTTGGACTTTTGGACAGTTTTGGACTTTTGGACTTTTGGACTTTTGGGACTTTTGGGACTTCTGGAACTTTTGGGACTTTTGGGACTTTTGGGACTTTTCGGTCTTTGAGGACTTTTGTGTCTTCAAAAGTCCAAAAGTCCAAACGTCCAAAAGTCCAATAGTATAAAAATCCAAAAGGCCAAAAGTCCAAAAGTCCAAAAGGCCAATAGGCCAAAAGTCCAAAAGGCCAATAGGCCAAAAGTCCAAAAGCCCAAATGTCCACAGTCAAGTAGGTACTTGGTACTTTACTTTGTTGAACATAGGCCTTAAATCTTACTTCTTACTTATATTATAAATGCGAAAGTTTGTGAGTGTGGATGTTTGTTACTCTTTCACGCTCAAACCGCTGAACGGATCGGGCTGAAATTTGGTACAGAGATACATTATAGTCTGGAATAACACATAGGCTACCTTTTATCCCGGGAATAACTTCCCGCGGTAACAAATTTTACGCGGGCGAAGCTGCGGGCATCAGCTAGTATTCTTATATAGAAATAATTATACTAGCATAGTTGGTAAAAAATGCTATGTAATAGCTTTACCGCGGCAGTCCCCGAGTGCCACACGTCTTTTTTTAACATAGTTTCTACTAGCTGACCCGCGCAACTTCGTTTGCGCCACATAAGAGAGAGTATTACCTGTTCCCGTCGCATTTACTCCCGTCGCGTTGAGTTTACTGCCGTAGCGTCTTGTCGTTAATATTCAATACTACGTGAGAGAGAGAGAAAGTTTTCTCGTCGCGTGTATTCTCGTCGCATTATTTTTAAGAACAATTTCGTTTATGAAAGAGGTATCCCGTGGCATTTTTGTAGATAGCTGACCCTCGCAACTTCGTTTATGTCACATAAGGTGTACGAATGGAGGGGTACTTCTTCATGAGGCCCATCAAGCAGCATGTGAAACGGCCCTGTTTGCTTAATCATAAAAGAGCTTAAAGATTAAGTCGATTCTAAAACAATTCAGTCCACGCCTTCGGCACGGACTGAATTATTTTACAATAGCCTTAACCATTAAGCTCTTTTATGATTAAGCCAACACGCCCGTTTAGACTTACTTTCAAAAGAAACGTTGAATTCTAGATTTACCGAAATTTGAGATTGCCCTAATTTCTGAACTACATAACCCTCAATATTGAAAATTGTGTGGAATAATGCTTAAAGTACTCCCTTTCAGACAATAAAAAAATATTTGAAATCGAACCTTGCAGTAAGAAATTATAGCTAAAAACCTATTTTGCCTTTCATCCCCTCTCCTGAAGGAACCGCGCAAAATATCGGGATCAAAAGTATCTAAGAACCTTTCTCGGACTATGAGCTTAGATCGTACAAAGTACCATTCAAATCGGTTCAGTAGTTTCGGCGTGATACTTATTCGGGATACAGACAGACAGACAGACATGAAAAATTTAAATTACATTTTCGGCTTCAGTATCGATTAGAGAACGCCCTACACTTAAAATTTTCAAAATTTCTTCCATGTACAGACTCCCGACCCTCTACAGTTTTATTGTAAGTATAGATAGATAGATGATGTTCTTCTTTTAAAAAATGTGAAACATTTGAATATCGACTTTCAATTGTTTTTGATATTCAACTTAGACAAGAAAGATGGATACTGCGAAAATTCGAGTAATTTTTGAATACAAGTTCCGACGCGGAAGTAACGCGGCAGAAACAGCCCGCAATATCAATGTTGCGTTTGGAGAGGGGTCTACTAATGAACGCACCGTGTGATTTTGGTTTAAACGCTTTCGTGAAGGAAACTTCGACTTGAAGAACGAGCCACGAGGAAGACCGCCCACACAGGTGAATAACGATGAATTAAGAGAGATGGTGGAAGCCGATCCTAGTCAAACTACCCAGGAATTAGCGGCATGGTTTAACGTTACCTTACCCATAATATTGACTCATTTGCATCAAATCAATAAAATAAAAAAATACGAAAAATGGGTGCCTCACGATTTGACCGATCTGCAGAAAGAAACGCGTGTTAAAACTTGTGTTGCCTTGTTAAATCGGTACAGAAATGAAGGAATATTGGATCGAATTGTGACATGTGATGAAAAGTGGATTCTTTATGATAACCGTAAAAGGAAAAAAGGAAAGGCTGACCCCAGGTCAAACGCCACAACAGTGTCCTAAAGCGAAACGTACCAATAAAAAAATTTTTCAATAAAAAATAAATCCGACTTCAAGCAAATCCTGAAAAATAAAATTTACTTAGGACAAAGTAATATGTATTTTGATTTTATCAGATTTTATTCAATACCATATTGAAGTCGGCGCCAAGTAAACCCATAGTTTTATGTAGGTATTATATTGATGGCACTAACTTCAATATTATATTGAAGTAAATATGATAAATCAAAATACTAGTGACCGACCGAAGTTTCGGCCACAGTTTCGGTTTCGGCCAGTTTCGGCCAAAAAATCGAGTTTCGGCCACAGTTTCGGTTTCGGCCAAAATGGGCCGAAACTTTCGGCCGGGCCGAAACTCACGTGTTCGTGAATTTTGAGAGCCTGGCTCTGCTTAAAACGTGATTGGGGTCAGCCCAACCAGTTAATATGTTACTAACCTAAGATTTAGATATATAAAAACGACTTCCAATCAATAGTTACAATACTTAATACAATTTTATTCAAACCACAAGCAGTTACAATCATTGAATAGTATTAGACAATATAATCCTGTGCTATGTCTTAGACCACCTTTTTAGGGTCTCAATTTTACTTATTGGTTACGGAATCCTAAAAAGGTGATCTAGGACATTACATGAACCTACCCCTTAGTAGTTGGTTCCGAACAAAAAGGGTAAAAACAGGGCCCCATTCTTAACTTCTACATCAAAATACACTTCGTCGGTCGTCTGTCAGCCAGCAGGCTGTAACTGATGCACCGTGATAGTTAGACAGTTGAAATTTTCACAGTTGATTTATTTCTGTTGCTGCTATAGCAACAAATATTAAAAACAGACAAAATAATAAAGGGAGCGTGTGACCACTTGCGGGAGTCCGGCTCGCTCTTGTCCAGTTTAAGTTGTTTACTGAATGTAACCAAAACCGGCCAAGAGTAACAGTAGTAGGACACCGTGTGGTTTTAGTGGTAGGAGTTCGCAATAGCATCTATGATTAATTCCACACGTAAAAGAAAGAAACCCATCTTTAGGTGAAGAAATTTCTAAAATGACCGTTGATTGATGGTACTTGGTGGCATCTGGTGCAGCTATTAAAGAAAAAAATAAACCGGCCAAGTGCGAGTTGGACTCGCCCATGAAGGGTTTCGTAGCAGCAAGTAACATAATATAAAAGTTCTTACAGTTCGTTGTAACTTGGATTGATGTTTTAACACGTTCGCAGTGGTAGTGATTTTTCTAACCGAAAATTGCGGTTTATGACGTATTAAAAAAAAACTACCAGCTCTATCTCGTTCAAACTAATTTTCGTTGTTAGTTTATATGGCAATGTACATCATACATTTTTTTTAGATTTATCATTCTCTTAGTTTAGAAGTTAGAGGGGGGGGGGACACACATTTTTCCACTTTGGAAGTGTCTCTTGCGCAAACTATTCACTGTAGAAAAAAATGATTTTAGGAACCTCAATAGCATTTTTAAAGACCTGTCTATAGATACCCCACACGTATGGATTTGATGAAAAAAAAAATTGAGTTTCAGTTCTGAGTATGGGGACCCCCAAATTTTACTGCTTTTTTTCTAGTTTTATATAAGAATCTTAATGCGGTTCACAGAATACATCTAGTTACCAAGTTTCAATAGCATAGGTCTTATAGTTTCGGAGAAAAGTGGCTGTGACACACGGACGGACAGACAGACAGACAGACAGACAGACAGACAGACAGACATAACGAATCTATAAGGGTTCCGTTTTTGCCATTTGGCTACGAAACCCTAAAAACCCGACAAGTGCGAGTCAGACCCACGCACGGAGTGGTAAAAGCGGGACCCTATGAACGAGACATGAGACTTGACCGTCCGTCTGTCTATAGTCACGAGGTTTTATCGCTGGAACCGTGATAGATAGAGACCTAAAATTTTCACAGGTGGTGTATTTCTGTTACCGCTTCTGTTTTAACGTGAGGCAAATCCTAGATGGGTGCTATGCCGGACTCCTACCGACTAAAAACCCACACGTATCCCACTTAACAGGAGACCTACGGCTACCACTGCAGCCTCACCTGGGGGGGATTTGTCCCCGCGTTTTTGGGGGATTGTTCAAGAGTTAGCCCGCTTCTTGGGGACGCTTGCGTGAATCTCTCACGTCACGCTGTCGCGTAGGCCCTGCTCACAGGAAGAGGCAGCGGCGTCCCACTTACTCCCGCTGAAGATCTTGGCTCGCTCCATGGTCTCTAGCGAGAGAATGTCCTCGTCCAGACCTGCCACGAGGACCTGGCGCTGTTGCCCCCACGCCGTGCACTCCACCAATGTTTGAAGCGCTGTGTCCTCGCTGCGCTTGCCGCAGTGCTGGCACTAAGCCGTGCTTTGCCTGTGTATTCACCACAGATACTTACCGAAGCTTCCGTGCCCGGTAAGCACCTGTGACAACCGGTAGGAGAGAGCTCCCTGGCACCTCTCCAACCACTCGTCCATAATCGGTCTGACCGCCTCGATTGTGGCGATTCCAGCTCTTGTTTGCTCAAGTCGCACCTTCCAGGTCTCCTTCCCAGGTCTCCAGGTGGAGCCGGGACCGCCGAGTCTCGATTAATCGAGACGCAGGCCTATAGCCTCGCTCCATCGCCTCCTTGCGCCATTTAAACAATGACACAAGTGCGCTGAGATATCTTCCAGGTCCCATGGAGGGCTCCCGGGTAGGAGACGTGCCGCCTCAACTGAGATCGTGCGGTATCCCCTTATCACGCTGACGGCCATCGCCTTCTGCGGGCTCAGCAATCTAGCCCCATTACTGGCCATCAGGGTCTCCGCCCATTCGGGGGCTCCGCGTAGCGTAACACGTGACGCCGACTAATCTGAGCAACAGACCACGCAGCACCCAATCGTTACCGATGTTCCACAGAAGCGGTCCTAAGACCGATCCTGTGGAACACCGAACGACACATCTCGCCGACCCGGCCCAGCCACCTCGGCTAAGTTATGGCGCTCTCGGAAAGATAGGCCAAAACAATTTGATGGAGGTTGGAAGGCTTTCGTGGTAAATAAGCGCTTCCCAAAACCTAGCTACAGGTCAAGGTGTTGAAATCGTTGGCTATGTCAAGAGACACTGCCTCACCCTGTTCTGTTGCCGCTATAACAAAAATACCTACTAAAATCAGATAGAAACACCCACACACAACCAACGTAATTTTGGTGCCCAATTTTTGCGACTCGGTGCGAGAATCCGATTCGCACTTGGCTGGTTTTTTTTTTTTTTATTCAATATGAACACGTGAGTTTCGGTTTCAGTTTCGGCCGAAACTGACCCTGGGGCCGAAAGTTCGGTTTCGGCTGAAAAACCAGTTTCGGTCGGACACTACAAAATACATATTTCTTTGTGCTAAGTAAATTTTATTTTTCAGGATTTGCTTGAAGTCGGTTTTATTTTTTATTGAAAAATTTTTTTTCATCATTTTAAGTGACGGGTGAATCGAAAAATATATCTATCTAGGTAAAAGTTCTCATCGATACAAATCAGTCAAGCCCAAACACAAGGTAGCTGCTGTAAATCGTTAAGGAATTCCCTCGACTGTCTTTCGGTTCCATCATCAGATCGACTCCAGACATTCATTAAATTGTCTATTAAATCTTTAAGCACTGAATTATTTACAAACGCACTAGTTGTCCCTACAATTTTCGGTGGTTGCCCTCGATTTCTCCTGAATCCCATCATCAGATTCTGATCTGGTGAAATTGGGACCACCTCAGCAGTGAACTCTATCCAACAAAATGCAGATTTATATTTCGTCTATAATTGACGAAATATCGGTGAACATACATAAAACATTGAGAACTTCCTTTTTTTTTTAAGTCGAATCTATCAATCTAAGTGTAAAGTTCTCATCAATACAAATCAATCAAGCCCAAACACAAGGTAACTGCTGTAAATTGTTAAGAAATGCCCTCGACTGTCTTTCGACTCTATCATCAGATCGACTCCAGACCTTCATTAAAATTTAGAACATTAAAGCACTTAATTAAAAAGTTAACAAGCGCACTAGTTGTCCCTACAATTTTCGGAGGTTGCCCTCGTTTTCTCCTGGATCCCATCATCACATCCTGACTTGGTGAAAATGGGACCACCTCAGAAGTAAACCCTATTCAACAAAAAAAGAAATTTTTAAATCCGTCTATAATTGACGGAAATATCGCTTGACATACATAAAAAAAATACACACAGACAAATAATTGAGAACCTCCTCCTTTTTTTGAAGTCGGTTAAAAAAAGGTAATGGTAACTGTTTGGTGGTCTCAGCATGGTGTTATTCACTATAGTTTTCTCCGATCTAGTCAAGCAATAACGGCAGATGTCTATTGTGCCGAACTCCGTACAATGTTGGTAAAACTAGCAGTAAAACAGCCCCGACTCATGAATCGATCTTCACCATTATTGCTCCATGACAACGCGAGACCTCATACAGCACGAGAAACTATTTTAACCCTACAGGAACTGCGCTTAGAAACCATTCGTCATCCTCCGTATTCGCCAGACCTTGCTCCAACGGACTACCATTTTTTTCGTGATTTGAACAATTAATCTACGTGACAAGAAGTTTTCTTACCAGGAGGCAGTACAAAATACTTTCACAGAGTTTGTGCAGTCTAGATCCTTAGAGTTCTATCGCAAAGGCATAAATTACCTTCCTATTAGATGGCAGCAATGCATAGATAATAATGGTAACTATTTTGAATAAATAAGTTTGTTAAAAATTAAAAAAAATAAACAATTTAGATTTTCGGTACTAATCGGCAATTTCATACTTTAACCCCTAATATTTACTTCTTTATTTGAACCCTTTGCCTTTGTCTTATACCTACTATATACATATAGTCACGCCTTTTTCCCTGAAGGGGTAGGCAGAGGCATATTATATTTTATTTCACCTTTTTAGAAATTGTCCCACGTAATAGGTGGTGAGCCGTATTGCCGTGTTGATATGGACAGGTGCAGGTTGTGACTGCCTGCTGTTTAAAAATTTCAAGCCGCCCTCAAAAAGGCCCTCAACTTGGCATAACGACAACCATTTTACTGACATTGAGATAGATGGCGCAAAAATGTCTCACAAAATTTATTTATTTCAAATGAGTTTACCGCGCTGACACTCTACTAGATGCAGACACCAGAAATATTGACTAGCATTTTGCAAAATACTGACTACAACAAATGTGAAAAAAAATTCTAATGTTTTTATTTTTTATTAAGCTATTGCATAGCTTCTATCGCGGGCCTTGCGTGGAGACCGAATCCAGAAATTCTGTCACGAAAACGAATCACACTCTCGGCTACCTTCGGCCACGTTCGTGTATCTCACACTTCAAATATAGTGGAATTCAACATATTCAAACAATGTAGTAAACAAACAGATTGGATCTCGACTCTCCATAATTACTTACATTTAAATATCAATCCTGATCATATTCGTTTTAAGGAACCATAGTTAGATTTATGCGGCCATTTCGACACTAATTTACCTTTAGAATATAGAATAATTTCATGAAAAATACTTCAATGATAAAAATTTAAACCTGTCATTCTTGCTTGTCATTAAATTATTTTTTCTCAGTCTTGTTTGTCTTTGGCATATACTCGCTTATTGATTATGAAAAGAGGTTTAATCATAATCAGTTTGACAACAATTATAGTCAGTTCAACTCATCTGTGCGCGCGGCACTATGTGTGGGTAGCCTCGTCTCAACACAGTGACTTCGTGTGCGTGACATGAGGTACAGTGAAGTACAAAATACAAAAACACTTGATTAACTAAAATAAAAACTCAATGGGTAAAATGTATGTTATACATATAGGTACACATTAATATGTATCGCTGTTTGAAGAATAAAATTGAGGAATTTTAGGATTCGCTGCTCTCTCCAAGGTTAATTATAAATTCAATTAAAATGTCGATAGTATTCTTCGTCTTTGGCGTGTCGACAAGTATAACGCCACATCTCTTCATCAATTTGACTTAAACGTTCGTTTATTAATTTCATTATTTCCATCACATTTTGTTCGATTTTATGCGAAGCATTATAACTTGTTTAAATTCCCCATACATTTTCTATTGGGTTTAGTTCAGGATGATACCCGAAGAACTTTTAAGCCATATGGCTGAAGTATGTCATTAATCTTATAACAAACTAGCTGACACATAAGGTGTGCGAAAAGCGTGTGAAACTGCCCTGCCCTCTCCCAAAGGAACCGCGCAATATATCGGGAACAAAAGTATCCTAGAACCTTCCTCGGATCATAAGCTCAGATTGTACCAAGTTTCATTTAAATCAATTCATAATCAGGATACAGACAGACAGACATAAAAATTTCTAATTACATTTTCAGCTTCAGTATCGATTAGAGAACGCCCTACAATTAAAATTTTCAAATTATCTTCCATGTACAGACTATCGACCCTCAACAGTTTTTTTTTAGATGTATGGATATGTTCTTTTTTATTTTTTAAATCAAGTCATACCTACAGTTCAATTTTTGTCATATTTGCAGTATAAGCAATGTTTTTTTCCGTCGACCATCTCTGCATTTCTATTTTTTTTTTCATTAGAATTTGGAGCTCTATCATTTATGACTTTTCTGTAGGCCTTTATAAGTTACAAAATTCTACCATACATTATCTTGTTATGCCTCGAAGGGTTTAGGCAGCGTTTTCTTTAAAAGCTCCCAGACACCTTATTTTTTTCCGACATCTCCAACTAATATCATTATTATCTTAGTCAATGAATACAAAAACTCAACAAATTATATACGTTAACCTTTCTCAAGAATCATTGGTGATCTCAGCATGAAAATCCATGCAGTAGTTTTTAAGTTTATCGTGAACAGACAGACGCGGCGGGGACTTTGTTTTATTATATGTAGTGATAACAATTATTAATTCCATCGAATTGACACATAAAAAATATTTACCTGACTTCTTAAACATTTTCTCAGTGAAGAATTAGACATTTTCTTTAACGACTGTACCCATGGTATTATCACTAAGAACACTATGTACTGAATTATAATGTGACCAAGTTACACAGGATCTCAACGTTGCAGTTACATTGAGACTTGTCACGATATTTGATTTCGTTTCATTACAACGTAAGAGTTGCCTGCAAACGTGGTAGATGGCGCTGTATGCTTTTTGTATAAATATGATGTTTATTTCGCGGCTACGCAGAGCGTTTCCTGCAAAGACTGCTTGGCACCGCTGGTGTCGTCAATAAGTAGAGTTACGTCTCTACCTCATAATATAAAAATGTACTCTGTGAAGACGGCCGCATCACTGCCACACAAATTAAAGCTGTATAATTACTAGCGCACGCACACATAGCGCCGCGCGCACTGATTAGTTGAATTATCTATACCTAGTTTAATAGTATAATAAATTATTTAAAAATGAACTTTAACTTTAAATAATTATAATCGGTAATCGTAAAACAGTACTGTGTGAGTGTGTATTGTTCTGAAGTTCTGCGAGGTTTTTCTATTATCTCTAATCTATTATATAAAAATAAGTCGGGTTTTCCTTCCTGACGCTATAACTTCAGAACGCACGAACCGATTTCAACGGTTTTGCATTCGTTGGAAAGGTCTCGGGCTCCGTGAGGTTTATAGCAAAGAAAATTCAACAAAATTTCACATACAGCGCTATCGCGGGCGAAGCTGCGGGCATCAGCTAGTTAGGTATATCAATGACTTTGCTTCAAGTAGGTACTTTGGCTTTTGGACATTTTCTTTGCGATCTAATTAAAACTTTTTTATATATACTCATATAATTTCTAAGTAGGTATGCATACATACGGAGAATTTAAAACGGCATTCACTGAGTGATTAAAACCAATGCAACACACACACACACACCCACACACACACTCACACACACACACACACTCACACACTCACACACACACTCACTTACACACTCACACACACACACACTCACGCACACTCACACGCACACGCGCACACACACACACACACACACACACAGAGACACACACACACAGACACACACACAAGTCCAACAGTCCAACAATCCAAAAGTACAAAAGTCCAAAAGTCCAAAGTCCAAAGTCCAAAGTCCGAAAGTCCGAAAGTCCGAAAGTCCGAAAGTCCAAAAGTCCAAAAGTCCAAAAGCCCAAAAGTACAAAAGTCCAACAGTCCAACAGTCCAAAAGTTCAAAAGTCCAAAAGTCCAACAGTCCAAAAGTCCAAAAGTCCAAAAGTCCAACAGTCCAAAAGTCCAAAAGTCCAAAAGTTCAAAAGTCCAAAAGTCCAAAATTCCAAGTCCAAAAGTCCAAAAGTCCAATAGTCCAATAGTCCAAAAGTCCAAAAGTCCAAAAGTCCAACAGTCCAACAATCCAAAAGTACAAAAGTCCAAAAGCCCAAAAGTACAAAAGTCCAACAGTCCAACAGTCCAAAAGTTCAAAAGTCCAAAAGTCCAACAGTCCAAAAGTCCAAAAGTCCAAAAGTCCAAAAGTCCAACAGTCCAAAAGTCCAAAAGTCCAAAAGTCCAAAAGTTCAAAAGTCCAAAAGTCCAAAAGTCCAAGTCCAAAAGTCCAAAAGTCCAATAGTCCAATAGTCCAAAAGTCCAAAAGTCCAAAAGTCCAACAGTCCAACAATCCAAAAGTCCAAAAGTCCAATAGCCCAAATGTCGACAGTCAAGTAGGTACTTGGTACTTTACTTTGTTGAACATGGGCCTTAAAATCTTACTTCTTACTAATATTATAAATGCGAAAGTTTGTGAGTGTGGATGTTTGTTACTCTTTCACGCTCTAACGGCTGAACGGATCTCGCTGAAACTTGGTACAGGGATAAATTATGGTCTGGAACAACACATAGGCTACTTTTTATACCGGGAATAAGTTCCCACGGGAAGCGGTAACGGTAATAAAATTTACGCGGGCGAAGCTGCGGGCATCAGCTAGTATATAATATTATAAATGCGAAAGTTTGTGAGTGTGGATGTTTGTTACTCTTTCACGCTCAAACCGCTGAACGGATCGGGCTGAAATTTGGTACAGAGATACATTATAGTCTGGAATAACACATAGGTAGGCTACCTTTTATCCCGGGAAGAACTTCCCGCGGGAACAAATTTTACGCGGGCGAAGCTGCGGGCATCAGCTAGTATTCTTATATAGAAATAATAATACTAGCATAGTTGATAAAAAATGCTATGTAATAGCTTTACCGCGGCAGTCCCCGAGTGCCACACGTCTTTTTTTTCCCCTTTAATTGTCTAATCGGTACAGCGGTCGGTCAGGGAAGTTTGACAGAGGTATACCTGACGAGTGCCCTAATTTTTGGAAACAATGAAACATAGATGTGTATGACACTGGAAGCAATACGCCTAAAAGCTTTGACGAAATATATTGTGAGTACGCGTTCGAAAGTTCAATCAAAGCAGAGTGTAGTTAAAGTATTTTGCATTTGCAAATATATGACTCTTAAAAGTCTACTTAACATTTAGGTTTTTATGACTTTTGCTTTGTTCCTTAGACAACAAGGCGCGCCTAATCAACAGTGGTCACTAGCTTAGAGATGTCCACAATATCATCAATCGCTCTGCGGCTCGTGTAAATACTTTACAGGCTTCTTTTGAAGATATTGCCATAACTTTATTCGTTTGAGAAAATCGTACGTTTGTAAAATCGTAGAGCCTTTATAGATAAAAAATCTTATTCAACGGGTGAAGTAAACAGGTAAAATGGGAATAAAGAAAAGTGAGAGAATACATTAGGTACGTAAGGAACAAATACCTCATTTATTATTCTTCACAAACAAACACGATCATTGCAAGCCGACAACAACACCCATCTTAATTAACTCCAGTTAATGTTACCTATTTCGTCTTTTATTCATTTTCCGGAGCTTGAGGCTCCGTAAACGTAATTAAAGGAAACGTTTTTTCCTTTAAATATTCTACATGCCATTGTCGGTTTTCTTTAAATACTGAGGGTGTGCAAAAAAGAATTTATTGACGTAGAGAGTCATTGGTAAAAATATTGAAATTTATTTTGTCGTGTATTTGTGGTTATTTTAACTTATCGCCGTACGTTTACCAATCACTTAATTAAAATACAAGAAAAATATTTCTGGTGTAATTGAGAGCCTATTGACGAATGAAAATGAATAAAGGCAGATTGGGCTACCTGTTGTTGAAAATTTTTAAGCCGCCTGTACTTAAGACCTTCGACCAGTCTTAATTGTATGTTATTGACAACCTGTACCGACGGGTTAGCATGATATCCGAACCATGGAAATGCTCGAAAATGAACAATCTAACGTTACGCATCTCAAGGGCTTAACATAATTATCGTAACAAGCATAGGTACGCTCAAAACACTGACACAGCAGGGCTACTACTACAACTATTGGTGTACGTTATAGTAGGACAGATGACAATATCTCTGTATCCATTGAAAGTACGAATAGATACATGGGTGTCGGAAACCTCTGTGATATACAGAAACCATACAATAACGTGTAGTTTTAATCGGTTTCATTACAGCATAGTCATTGGTAACGTAATACCGATTCAGCACAATGAAAAGCGCATCGTAAAGAAACCATGATCAAGCGTCTCCGCTAGCGCATTAGAGGCCTGACGGAGGAAGCAGTCTCACAGGGTGAGGTGGTGGTGGCGGTGTCTCTCGACATCGCCAACGCATTCAACACCTTGCCCTGGAACTGCGTCAGGGAGGCGCTTATCTATCATGGAGTGCCTCCCTACCTCCGTCGAATTGTCGGGGCTTATCTTTCCGAGAGAGCCATAACTTACCCGAGCTGGCTAGGGCCGGGTCGGCGAGATGTGTCGTGCGGTGTTCCACAGGGATCGGTTTTAGGGCCGCTCCTGTGGAACATCGGTTACGACTGGGTGCTGCGTGGTCCGTTGCTCAGAGGGGTCGGCGTAACATGTTACGCCGACGACACCCTCGTTACGGCGCGGGGAGCAACGCACCGTGCCGCAGCACTTAAGGCCACGGCAGGGGTTGCTCAGGTCGTGGGTCGAATTCGGCGGCTGGGTCTTGAGGTCGCCCTTCACAAATCCGAGGCTCTGTGCTTCCACGGACCTCGGATGGGGCCACCTGCGGGATCCAGCCTACAGGTGGGGGGCGTCAGCATCGGCATCGAGCCCTCGATGAAGTATCTGGGGCTCGTACTCGATGGCCGGTGGAACTTCGGACATCATTTCCGAAGTTTGGTCCCAAAACTGAGGGGGGCATCAGCCGCACTCGCGCGGCTGATGCCCAACATCAGGGGACCCAACGCTCCCTACAGGAGGCTGTACCTTGGGATCGTGCGAAGCATGGCCCTGTACGGGGCTCCCGTATGGGCGGAGACCCTGACGGCCAGCAATGAGGCTAGACTGATGAGCCCGCAGAGAGTGATGGCCGTCAGGGTAATAAGAGGATACCGCACGATCTCCGGTGAGGTGGCATGTCTCCTAGCCGGGACCCCTCCATGGGACCTGGAAGCGAGAGCCCTTGCGTCACTGTTCAGATGGCGCAAGGAGGCGCTGGAGCGGGGCCAAAGGCCTGCGTCTCGAGAAATCGAGGCCCAGCGGACCCTGCTCCACCAGGAAACCCTGGAGACATGGAAGATGCGACTTGAGCAACCAAAGGGGGGATTCGCCACAATCGCGGCCGTCAGACCGGTCATGGACGAGTGGCTGGAGAGAAGACACGGTGCTCTCTCCTACCGGTTGACACAGATGCTTGCCGGGCACGGTAGCTTCGGTAGGTATCTGTGGCGAAAACACCGGGAAACCACGGCCGAGTGTCAGCACTGCGAGGACCGCAGCGATGACACGGCGCTCCACACGCTGGTGGAGTGCGCGGCGTGGGCACAACAGCGACAGGTCCTCGTAGTGGGTCTGGGCGTGGACACTCTCTCGCTTGAGGCCATGGTGCGAGCCATGCTCTCCAGCGGGAGTAAGTGGGACTGCGCCGCCTCTTTCTGCGAGCAGGTCATGCTCGCGAAGGAGGCGGCGGGCCGGGTGCGGGAGAGAACTCTCCCACCCGAGTTCCGCAGTCGGCGCCCTGGGCGCCGCCGACGTGTCTTCGCCGAGGACTATCGGCCTCCATGACCGGGGGTCTGAGGACGGTGAGAGGGCCGCTCACCGTCCTTACAGAAGCAGGCCCATGACGGCAGCGTGACGTGAGCACTCACGCACGCCCCCCCTTAGAAGCGGGGTCACACCCGAAATCCCCCATAGACGCGGGATTGCACCCGAACCACCCCCTGGGCGAGGCCGCATTGGCGGCCGTAGGTCTGTTGGGAGTCACGGGACATCCTTCCTGAGGGCTTACCCGGGGCTCTCAACCATAGGCTGTTGGGCGTTACGTGAGGTTTTTTAGTCGGTAAGAGTCCGGCATAACATCCTACGAGGATTTTACCTCACGTTAAAAAAAAAAAAAAAAAAAAAAAAAAAAGCGTCTCCGCTAGCATTTAACAACAATAAAATTACTCCAAAAGGTCATATCCTTTAAAGAATATCCTCAGAAGAATTAAAAAGGTCGTTGTAATAAAGTTGTTACAGTATATCAGAAGCGTTGAAACCAATATCGTTAGCGTCCATTCTAATTAGAATATCAATCACAAACTCCCTTCAAGTTCCATTAGTCAAGTAATGTGTCCTTTTACATGATATTAATATTGCTCTATGAATAATGCAAGGTTTAGTTATTAATGTTGCTAAAGTCAATTAATGGGTTTTTAGTTGCACGTCATTAATTAAATATTGGTTTGTAAACGGAGATTGGTGATATAAGGTTCTTCTTTTTGTCATCATTACAAAACAGTTCTTTATTACCGAGTATCACAAGACGCAGTGCCTTTGGTCTATACCGCGGCTGAAGCGCGTCGGATAACCATGGTGGGGTAATGCTTAGCCTCTCTCTACCGACTATTATTCTAGTACCGTCTCGCTGCTCCCCATTAAAACCCGTTCTATCAAAAGTTCTTACTTTGGATACTAAGGTTCGATATCCTGCTAATTAAGCTATTCCAATAATGGAACCTCATAATTATTATTCTTTGTGGTCTTTAGAATTATAAAATGCTCAGACGTAATTTTGTTATCCCCAAAACCTACTTATTTTTCATTCCGAATCGATTTTTTTTGCGAGCAATAGATAAAAGTGTAAATTTTAGTGTTATAAAACTCACCTGTCCCCAATCACTATAATACCACGTAGGATGGCAATCAGACTGACAATCTTGAATGTGAGATGGCTTTGGTGTCTTACACGCGGTGTCCTTCAAGTGTCGTCCAGAGCCGCCAATACATAGCACTCCACGGACTTGCTTGCCGCTACAACCGGAGCATGGAGACCATTCTCCTACGGTAATGGAAAGGCTTTCATAATTTTTACAAAATTTAGTTTTTATTTTCTGTACATTATCTCACGGCATCTTCTAACCCAGATTAAGCTTTTATATGCTTGTGCTATGGGATTCAGACAACTGATAAACATACTGATATATTTCTAAATGCATACTTATTAATATAAACATTAGACCCAGACAGAACAAATCAATGTGCTCATCACACAGAGAGATTTGTCCTGGGTGGGAAGTGAACCAAGACCTCCGAATCCGTAGTCAGGTACTTTAACCACTGGACCAGTCAAAAATACTGTTTAGTGACTGAAAGTAAAAAAAAAGCGTCATGTATCTGTGTAGTAGGTAGAACATAGCGCAAGAGGTGTCATCTATTTTTCTAGGAAAAATTAATAGAAAATTAGAATAGACTGATATAGGCTGATTTCATTGATTGATAGACAAAAACAAAAGTAAATATTGCCTACCGGTAAACCATTCTCCATCAACAGGTTCGCATGACGCTTTAGGAGTACAAGTGCGAAAGGTATCAGGCGCTTCCTTCGGGGTACATCCTGATGGATCGGCACAACGCACTCCTCGAGTCTGTATACCACCACCTACACACCATCCTATACACTGGAAGATAAAGTAAAGGTCATCAATTACTGAAAATCTTGTCTCACAATGAAAGTTACGCAACTTGACAGGTTATTTAATTCTTTGTGTATATATTTAGTGGTTCTGAGATCGTCAAAAAAGTGTACCCTAAGGTGGTAACGGCGTTTGCCCGGTTAGCAGTAAATCAGTGTAAAATGCAAAGCTGTTCACCCTTTTTTTTCCTTTATTTGATGTGAGGGAAAATTGTCATGGATGCTATGCAGGACTTCTCCCGACTAAAAAACCTCATGAATCCTGCCTAAAAGCCTGCGGTTGGTAGCCTCGGGAAATGTTATCCCGCTTCTGGGGGGGAGGGGCATGCATGAAGCCCTCTCGTCACGCTGTCGTCTAGGGCCTGCTTCTGTAATCGATGGCATTCGTCACAGATACTTACCGGAGCTCCCGTGACCGGTAAGTATTCATGACAACCGGTAGGAGAGAGCACCTTGTCTCCTCTCCAGCCACTCGTCCATGACCGGTCTGACCGCCGCGACTGTGGCGAATCCCCCCTTTGGTTTCTCAAGTCGCACCTTCTATGTCTCCACGATTTCCAGTTGGATCTGTGACCGCCGAGCCTCTAGCTTGCAGGTCCCATGGAGGGGACTTGTCCCGGCTAGGAGACTTGTCGCCTCACCTGAGATCGGGCAGTATCTCTTATCACCCTGACGGCCATGACCCTCTGTGGGTTGAACATTCTAGCCACATTGCAGGCCGTCAGGGTTTCCGCCCATACGAGGGCCATAGGATTATGCTCCTCACAATCCCCAGGTGAAGACTCCTGTAGAGAGCGTTGGGTCCCCTTATGTTGGGCATCAACCGCGAGAGTGCGGCTGATGTTCCGGAAGTGGTGTCCGAAGTTCCACCGGCTATCGAGTACGAGCCCCAGATACTTCATCGAGGGCTCGATGCCAATATTGTCGCCCCCTACCTGTAGGCTGGACTCGCAGGTGGCCCCATCCAAGGTTCGTGGAAAGCACAGAGCCCCGGATTTGTGAAGGGCGATGACTTGAGCAACCCCTGCCGTGGTCTTTAGTGCTGCGTCTCGGTACGTTGCTCGTCGAGCCTCAACGAGGATATTGTCGACGTAACACGATACGCTAACCCCTCCGTGCAACCGACCACGTAGGACCCAATCGTACCCGATGTCCCACAGGATCGGTCCTAATACCGATCCCTGTGGAACACCGGCACGACATTTCTCGCCGATCCGGCCCTAGCCTGCTCAAGTTGTTCACCCTAATAAACTATATTAATTAGTGATGTGCAAAGTGCTTTCAGATGTTCATAATGAGTATTTAATAACAGTTCATTGATATAAATATTATATTTATTGCACATGTGAAATGCTATAAGTACATTATATTCATTCATTTGAACACGGACATGATATAGGTAATTGTATCTGATTTAATTTCAATTGGATTTCATTTCACGTCCCAGCATCTAGTATTAAAGACTCGGAACGAGAGCATAAAGATTTATTATATTTATGGCATTTAAAATGTATAATGGTTGCCGTCACTTGCACTTGCTATCACTTACTGTAATCGCATTTCACACGAATGTTGAAAACTACGGGCTATCAGTTCTGACATCCTATTGTAATAGCCTCAAATATTTCAATACTTATTCACAAATAATATATACGTACCTATTTGTCATGGCAACGATAACGTGCTATAATTCAGTAATAACAATGAAATACAAGTAAAATCTATAGTATCATCAGAATAAGCAAATCTGACATGCTTTTATCTGTTCTATAAATCAGTAGCCGCCTCCATACGTTATACAATGCATTATTGCAATATTTTCACAATATGTTCTGCTTAATAGTGACAGCACTTAATCATACTAAAATAGAACTAGTAAAACATATCATAAAAACATTAGTATATCAAAATCATCACAACAGATGTTATGAATGATGGGTCTGCTATTTTCAAATTGTGAATTATAAATAGTTAAAGAAATTTGTTGGATACAAATGTTTTCTGCAAATTTAGGATTTTGGTTGAAGTTTTTCTTCTATTACTTTTTTCTTGTTTATTCTAAGTATATTTTATAGCATAATTACCTATTTATGAAGACTTGTTGATACTAACATATATGTACCATAGTTAATTATTTATTTCTGTATTCAGTCGGAAAGCCCTCTTCAACAATTAAAAAAACTTGTATAATATGTGAGATTAAGAAACTTGGGAAGATTTACCAGCGCTTCATAATTCAAAATAATTTGGCTTACCTCAGACCAATCGGTGTACAGCCATCCAGCAGTAGCACTAAATGAGTATTCTGGTCCAACATCAAAATTAGTGCTGTTGACTGCTACAGTATACACAGGACCTGCTTTAAATGGTTCTATTTCCTCTCTGGGTCGAAGAATCCGCTTAGAACTTATTTGAAGTACTTCTCCACCGTTTACTTCATTACAATCGGGAATGTTGCACTTTTCTAATGTGTCTGGTTTTGGTGCAGGACATTTTTGATCACTGATCTAAAACAAAAATTATGATGTCTCTTTTCTTTTTGTTGTAAATTTATTGTAAATTAGTTAGCCCATAAAACTTACTGAAATATAGAAACACAAATTACAACTACATATAACATTATACCTGCGTAAACGAGATGAATATCATTAAAATTTTAACAGTCACTTTGTCAAATTTACTAATAGGCAAGTCGTCTTTCGGATCATAAATCTTTGAAGTAAATATACGAAAATATCGGGAGCTTTCCACTATAATGAGTTAGCTCTTTCATGCCGAGCGTGAAAAGGCATACCACTGGATCGCTATCTTAAGGGCCACGACAAGACTTTTGACAGTCTTATCAAAACAGACAGTAATATAAATGAACAATACCTTTGTAATTCCTCGAGCATGATCTTGAACACATCCCACAATCCTGTGCCTGGTAGCTGGCCCACAGTAAGGACATGAAGACCACGAGGCAGCTCGCCATCTTGGCGGGCAGGGGACATTCCCGCAGCGCTTACGACGAGCGGCCGGGGGTGACCCGGCGCAGTGAACGCTTGATACTTCACGATCTCCAGCGTTTGCTTCTAAGCAGCGGTACTTTCCTAGCTAAGGTACAAGAGAGATTTTTTTTCTTTTGGCCAAAGCCACACTATAGGACTTGCTTAGTGAATTTATCAGTCACATTGCCTGCCACGCACAGCTAGGTGTCTGGATAATCGCTAAGCAAGTCACAATGTGGCCACTTTGATAGAACATAATCACAGACTTACATACTTATTGTACGTCTGTGAACATAATGCGTATTTTTGCTAGGATCAAGTCACTAAGGCAATCACCTGGCTCTAAAACACTATCGTATTTCTATTAAAGTCTTTTAGAATAGAAAGCTTAAATAAATATATCATATATACTTTATAGTATCTTACAAATTTAAGCATAAACCCATTTATAATATAGTTAACATAGTTAAATACCCAGAACATAGTATCAAACAAATTTATTACACTTGTCAATTCAATCTATCCAATTTGAGCTACGTAAGTGTTATAATGACAAGGATATTTAGATACTCACTTGAATACCACCGCCGCACGTACGAGTACATTGAGAGTAGTTCAATATCTTCCACACAAACTTTCTACTTCCAACGATTTTCTCTTCGAAACTTTCTTCAGATAAAGCAATGTCACTATCAGAGTGTTTAGGGTTAATACTGGATCTAGTAAAGGCGTCATAGCTATGATGTCTTCGACTGTGTTTCGAAGGTGAAATGGGTGCATCATTAAATTCAGTTTTAGTAACCGAATCGGATTCAATTTCACCAGGTAAAGATTCCGTGAAATATTCGTATTTTATACTTGGGTTTGGTTGCGTATATAGAATCTGAAAAAGAAGAAGTATTTTGTAGACTCTGAAGAGAAACACACTTTTGAGAAACTCAATTTTTTTTTCATAGAATATTTTAGTACTCAGAAAGCTTTGGTACCTATAGGTCAGTTTTAGGGCACTAGAAAACATATATATATATATATATATATATATATATATATATGTATTAGTTAGTAGATTCTGTAACCTAATTTTGAATCATTTACACAAAATTTAATGTTGCTTAAACATAGTCAGCAAACAATTGCTCGGATTAGTAAAAGTGGTAGTAGTGGTACCACTTTTACCACAATTATGCTTGTGGTTGCAACAAAATTTTAAACTACATGCATACATATCATCACGCCTGTTTCCCATCGGGGTAGGCAGAGACTACGGCTTTTCACTTGCTACGATCCTGGCATATGTACCACTTTCGCTTCTTCTACTTTCATAAGTACTTTCATACACACTCGCCGGTTAAGGGTACTCTTGACCTGACCTTTTTCCAATAGGTCATCAATTTGGCTGCCATGCGTTCGCCGAGGGCGACCCCTACCAGTTTGCCCATTCAGTCTCGCCTTATAGATCGGTTTAGTCAGTCTATTTTCATCCATCCGCTCCACATGTCCGAACCATCCAAGCAATTTCAAACTAAATAAAATTTAAGCTAAACTTATTTCTACATAGTCATTTCCCTGCATACATTTAATGCTAGCTTAGATTACTGTAAAACAAGAAACTATTGTAACGTTTAAAAATGTGATTACCATTATATCAATCGGATGGTGTGTCGGGCCATGCGCAAACACGTTGTCTTGTCCGCCATGCCTAGTGTAGACGAAGCGTGCGCCTGCTGCTTCGTAAGTGCCCGCTGTGCTCACCGCAAACTCTCCGTTCATTATGTACGAGCCGTTGGATATCTTCAACGCTGTCAATGTGAATATCGTGTTACAAGCCTAATTAGATAAGTCTTCTTATTTGCGATAATCCCAATTGCAATAAGATATTGTTGCATAGGTTTACTGTATTCGAAATTTGATTTAATATTGGGTTTCTGTTCTGGGAGAGAATATAAATGCGTGATAATGTGATGAATTTGCAGAGCCACCTGTTTGCAGATAAAGTCCTTGGACCATCAAAGTTCACTTTCTAATTTGTCGATGGAGTTAATGAGGTAGAACTAAAATAGATCGGTCCGTCTTTTGTCTCTTGTCGTGATAGTCATACAAAACGACTTTGGGTTATGATGTTTCCATTTTTGCTCCCATCCGAAGGCTGTTAGGTGGGATACGTGTGGTTTTTAGTCGGTAAGAGTCTGGCATAGCATCCATGTAGGATTTTCCTCACGTTAAAAAAAAAAGATGTTTCCATTTTCTTACAATACGTACACAAATGTTTGGAAAATTCTAAAACATATTTTGTGAAACAGTGTGTTTGTTTCTATATTGTTGATGCTGCCTGTACCTATCTATCTACTAGTCCTAGGACTAATTAAATCATTGTAAATTACCTGTCACTGACGATATATAATAGGTTACTCGTCTGATCAATAGACGATCATAGGCGCAACTATTGGGCGTAGTTCTATAAAGGAGCTTAAATGGTTCACATTTATCATCCACTCGATCTACAATAGTAATTGAACCTCACGTTTTCGGGCCATTTGCCTGACTCAAAGAACCATTCAGTAAGTATTATGAGAGCGTATAAAGTGAATCTCCATTCATAAAAGTCGGTTATAATGAACTTTATAGGTACTTACAGTTTCTAACTAAATCCAATGAGGGCTAGGTTGCAAATTGAAATGTAGATTGGTAAGTATGGTCTTTTACTCGACTTACAATGTAAAATAATGTCAGTAGTTACCGTAATCTTACGTAGGTAAATTTCTAAATGTATGAGTGCACTGTACAATCTCAATTTCTAAGAATAACCATAAAATTGTGTACTTATGCATAATGTCTTAGCATTTATACAACTAAATATATTTTCAAGGGCTAAATTTAAGGGCTCTAGTTTTACAGTTTACTTCAGTTTTTCAATAGGTATTTCAAAATGTGTCAATACTTCTAAATATAAATGTAAAAAAAATCAATTACCTATGTAATTTTCACTAGACATAATTTCTGAAATATTTAGCCTGCAAGCTCCTCGTGGTACGGTGGTCACGTAGGAGTAACCCAACGGCAACCGCGGCCGCGAGAATAGTCCTGAGACAAGCCTCCGACCACATCGCAAGTCACGGGATGAAGATACAGCCAATACTCCATCACGGCCCACCACCTGCCAAAAAAAATAGAAAATGCTAAAATAAAAATAAAAAAATAAAATAAAATAAAATTTATTCCCTTTGAAATTTTTAAAAAATTATTTAGGTTTGTCAAAATTTTTGTGACTCTACCGGGGAGGAAATTTTTGTGACTACTACTGATATCTTAATTAGCTACTTATAACACAATCTTGGCAACACCGGTTACATTTAAGAGTTCTACAGATATTAACTAGTAGGACCTATTGGTACTATAAACTGCCTTAGAAAAACACTGCAGAGTAAGCAACTTGAGAGTAGCATTTTTGGTCACGCAAACGTCTAAAGGCTAAATAATAGTAAGTTACTCATTTTACGGTACTTAATTTGAACTCGGTATATTAACTAAAATAAAGATATAATAAACTAAGCCACAGAAAGTCTTATCTGGGTGCTAAACTCTACAATTTAGATAAGAAAGTCTACTCAAAATGAAATAAGATTCGGTGGCAGTTCTGAACGGAAGCTTCATAAAAAATCTTTAGTGCCAAGTATGTTACATGATATTCCGAAATAAGTATTACTTCAACTAGTAAATGGACAAAGAGGCGACAGAAAGACGCCACTGATACATGCTGACGACAATCTTGACACAATACTATGTGATATAATGAGTTGCTCTACGACGTATTGTTTGTCAATGTGTCCACGACACTCAATCTCCTCCTCACATTGTACACTAACAAAGTACGATTTAAGATGTTAATTGGTTTTTATAGTATGTCGATTTAAGTGGAGTGCAAAGAAAATGTTTTGAGTAATGCATGCAAGCACTAGTTTGTCTACATTATATTTTTTTTATTCTGTTTGATTGAGTTTAATAAAAACGTTTAAATCTCCGTTGAATCCATCAGACGTGAAGCATAAATTTATTGAAACTTAAAGATTCATTGGTTTATTTTAAAAACTACGCACTTGATTAAAAATAGACTTGTTGTATTCAAGTAACTGAAAGACAGTGGCCGAAAATAACAAAATACAGTACAACATCACGTAACTTCAATATGAAACTTATTACCTACCTACTCGTAAATGAAAGCCGACACAAACGGACAAGATAATACTTCGGTATTCATAAGACGTCCTTCTATCGAGTATGAAAATACGACTAAGTAAAAAGGGGATTATCCACTTATTGGACTACATACTTGAATAAAATATTCAAACGAAGTAGATATCCTAGTAGTTATTTCACATAGCATTCTTAATAAAGGCTTTAATCTACTTGCTAAAGAAGCTATTTAACTATTTTATGTAGTAACGGTATCCTCTAGTATCCTGCGTTATTATCATTGTAGCAAATTGCTTTGTACATAGTTTATGTAGGTACTTACCTACTATTCTCATCAACAAGATCCTATAATTAATCTTTTATTATTTGCTGCAGTAGCTCATAAGGAGAAGACTATGATTGTGTTTATTGTAGATATTAGCTACTAAAACAACTGTATAAGGAATCTATAAATAAAACTGATTGATACGTAAATAATAAGACACATCAGTAACGCCCACACGTTTGCTCACATCCAAATATGAACACGAAATGAAGGTGATTAAGTATCTAACTAATTTATGTTTGTGCAGCTTTAAAAGTGTTACCAGCGATGTGATTTATTACGTGAAGTTATTTTGTCACATAAATTATTCCTATAATTTTATACTTATTTAATAATGGATCTTGGGATTTACTCCTTTAGCATCATGTTAATAGTTTATTTTAAAAGCTTCAGCATTTATATTTATACTGGGTGTTTCTTTTAGGGTGTCAAGCCGCCACTAGCTGGTAGCAGGGTTCCATACCTATCGATTTAACCCCCATGTATGTTCTACGATTTTTTGTAGTTTTCGAGATATAATTTTTTTCGTTATTTTTTATAATTACGTGTCCACGTGGCTTTCTTCTTTTTGGTTCGACTTTTCTTGGATATTTTTTTATTATTATAATGCCTATTGATTGCAGTATTATGGACAAAATAATCTCCTTCCTAACTTTGATACAAGATGTAAAAATTTTAATCGATAATAAAAAAATAGGGAATTATGCAGAACATTATATCTCGAAAACTACAAACAATCGTAGAACATACATGGGGGTTAAATCGATAGGTATGGAACCCTGCTACCAGCTAGTGGCGGCTTGACACCCTAAAAGAAACACCCAGTATTAAAATTATTATCTTTTAAATTCATAAAACAGTTGTAATAAGCAAAAAATTTGTTTGGCTAACAATGCAATATGTAAATATAAAACTTTTATTTTCAGTAGGCACTTATTTCAAGATATTATCTCTAGGAAAACTCGGCTGTTTAATGATTTATTTGTCTTAAACACTTATGTACTTACTTAAGTGTAAGTTTAAGTTATAATGTTTCAAGTACCATCGGATTGTTTTAATCTACTTCTGAGACTAACTTTACATGTTGTGATTAACACTATGTATTGTATTTTCTTTTACCATTGACATTCTTAAATGCATAATGATATTCTACGACATTAATATCATTAATCCATTAGCAATTATGTTTTCGTAGGCATTTATCAACAAATACATACAGTTGTATATTTATAAATCAAACGGAGTGGTAATTGAAAATGTCTACTAATAGGCTATTAATTAGGATTAATGGAGAGTTAACGAATCACCTGTCACTGAGCGGGTCCACGAGACTTTGAGCTGTGTTTTATGCGCCTCGCTGATTACTGAGCTAGCCGTTTAACTGTGACAACAATTGACCCCTAAACCTTCATCTTTTTATAGCCACATGAAAAGACTCATTTCACATTGCTTAAATTCTGATTGCTTTCTTCGGAATCCTATAACGATTATTTTATTACCACGAATGTGGTATAAATGGTAAAGGATTCCGTATTTTGACTAATGAAGCGTGGGTGTTACGATCTTGATTTTCCTCGTGAAACAAATGCTTTGTGTCACAAGCAGCGACGTATCAAATAATCAATTTCACAAGTTTCCATAATAAAAGCAGCGCCTCCATAAACTGTCAATGTAATTGGTCAGAAAAGTTTAATTGACCGTAATGTCTGCTTATAAATCAATTAATACACCAACCTCCTTTCTTGGACTGCACAGATTATATATCTCAGCTTGATGACTGGCCCATGAAGTATAATATTTATAATCCTAGTAGTTAATCTAAGAAACATCAAACTGATACCGACAACTGATGTCAAATTATTAATACTGTCAGTTGGTATTTATCAGAATAATACATCATGATATATTGCTGTTAGTTTTGTCTTAATCTCTTAGATATTACACAATGTTAGTACAACAGAGTATACAATATAAGTACACAATACTTACTAGGGCGAACAGAATGTAAAGTAGGCCGGAAGTAGACATGATGGTGATGTTGTCGATGTATGCAGCAGATAACTTATTAGATAGCACTCTTGTTCACACGAGGATGATCTTTCAGACACACTTAATGGATGTCTATCACTTTTAATGACACATGTTGAAATACTCCTGTTTCGCTAGATGACAAAAGATTTGCAAGATATTTTTAGCGTTAGAAATATAATGTTTGGATTCATTAAATTGTTCCGCTAATAACAAAACATATATATCAATTTGAATCTGGATTTCGTAACGACATAAATTTAGGACATGCCTTCTTAAAATACTTTACTTATGGAGCCGTATAAAAGGTTTAATTTTACTAAATCCAATACACCAAAACATATGAAAATTTAATGGAACATAATAATTCGAGTCATAAATTAAATTAATGTCCACGAAGGTCACAAAGCGGGAAGACTAGCCAAAACGTCCGGACATTTAAATAAAGTAATTACGATCCCCGCTCGTGGTAATGATAACTTTATTGTTGGTCGTACGCACTGCAGAGATTAATGGTCGCTTTGATCTCACTGCATAATTTGAATTGAATTCAAGCGGATCTTAGGCAAATTCGTTTTGATATCTTTATACGACTACCGGTGACTTTGATACAATCCGCTAGCGATCTGCATTAATTTAGATGTTATTGCTTTAGTATTGGTCATAATTCCTTTTGTTTGACATTGTAGGCGACGAATTATGAATTTTCACGTATTTCAAACAATACTATTACATTTGTCTTCAAAATAAATTTGCATTCATTTATTTATTTATTTATTTAACAAATTTATGTACACACATAATTACAGAGATACATAGTTAGTAACTATGAAAGAATCTTTTCCTAACTATCAAAGAATGAAAGATTCATGAAAATCTTTCAGATTCTTTCTATAAAGCAGATATGATAACCAGGATTTATGTATGGCTGTATGCAAGTATGTATGTTCTACTGCTCTATCATAACTTCTAAACATGATTTGGAAGTCATTTTAGGAACATTTCGTTTTCAGTCCTAGGGGACTATACTAATATGACATAGGATTACTACACAAATGTGCAAACAACCTTTATTTTTGTATCCTATATTTTTAAGTGGTCGAGTATTAATTGGATAAGATTTTTTATGAAACGTGCGTTGTCTACGAAAACAAGTCCGTTTACAGCTAGGATCATTTCATTACGTTAGTAGTAAGACATAGAAGCATATACTGTGCATGCTGTGTTATTATTTGTGCTTATTATTAATAATTATTTTGTCTTATTTTGTTTGAACTTATTATTTTGTTTGAACGCGACTAAAACGAAAGTGATGGTATTCGAAAGAGAAGAGGACAGAACGAATGCCATGATAACTGTAAATGATGTAGTGCTGGAACAGGTGGATGAGTTTGTATATCTTGGATGTGCATTTAGCAGGGATGGACGGTACACCGCTGATGTACAAAAGAGGGTAACTGCGGGTAATAGTGTGAATGGAGCGTTAGGCAAACTTTTAGGTACCAAGGCCTTAAGTCAAAAGGCACAGCAACACAATGCGGTGCTGATACCTACACTGACGTATGGAAGCGAGAGTTGGGTATGGCAGGAAACGCATGAAAGTAGAATAAACTGCTGCGGAGTAACGCTCGCAGATCGCGTTCGGAATGAAGATGTAATAAAGAGAGTTGGTCTGAAAGAGAGTGTCGGTGTTAAAGTAAGGAAGGGCCTGCTACGATGGTTCGGGCATGCGGAACGAATGGGAGATGAAAGAATGACAAAACAGATATACAACGCGAAATTGGATGGACGTAGGAGTCGGGGAAGACCACGACACACCTACCACGGCCAAATTAATCGTGTGTTAGTTGAAGGTGGTGTCAAGAGCCGTAGGAACCGACGTGCATGCGTGAAAAGAAAAATGAACGTTGAAGAAGCAAGTGAGGTGTGTATGGACCGTGCCGTGTGGCGCTCGGTTCTTTCTGCCTGCCCCGCAAGGGATTTGGCGTGAAGATAGTTAGTTAGTTAGTAATTATTTTGTCCACAACAAAATTAAAAAATTAGGTATTTTTAATTTTTTTACCACAAAATAATAAGGTACTAGTTTTTATGTACCTAAGCTGTGTGAAACAAAGGTAGTGTAGTATGTAGCACGCATACGGTTATAAAGTATTCTAAATAGGTACGTAATTGAAGTGCTATTTAGAAAAGAGAGTAAAGTGCGACATAATCAGCTTTTGCCGAGCGTGTGTCACAAATGGATCATAAAACATCATCCGATCGGTGAGCTTTCACGGCCATATTCATTATAGCTTAGCAGAAAAGTTTAAAAACGGTACTATCATTTTGCAAGCTGATTACATTATCAAAATGTTGTCATGAACGCCACTTTAGTGTCACTAATGTTAGATGTTCGCAAAAAAATGTATTAAATATTCTATACTTACTAAAATATAATTGCGTAAGTATGCCTTTAAGTCCGATTTCAGGATTAACACACTCAGAATTATTCTGATCAAAAGAACAGAGGTAAAATAGGAAAAGGGTATGGGAAAACCTAACCAATCGGGGGGAGCCGCGGGTATTAAGAGTTATAAATTTCTTACACTGACTCATACAATAAACTCTGCTTAGTTTGAGTATATGCAAGCACTATCTTATCTACAGTTTGAGGCAAGATATCGTTGTTTGTATTATGTGTATAATTAATAGGTGGGTAGTATGAAAATTCTTCCTACAAAGCTTATATGATTGTTCTAATTAATAAGGTGCACGACAGGTTGACGTTTCGTTTTCATTGATTTTTTCAGTTTTAAGAAACCTTTTGAAATTAAGACAACAATAATTATTCGTCTCTTACGCTCTTAAATTTGGTAGAGAGATTAACAAAGGCTTGAAAATGGAATAAGCTACCTTTTATTACAATAAAATGAGACCGAAGTAACTGAAATAGAGCTTGAGATTGAAGCTCATATCGAGAAAACATTACAGTGCCACGTCTAATTCACTTTTGTAGTAGGCAATGGTCATTTAACTCACAAGCTATAAAATATAAATTGTCCCTAAGACTATTTTGCCCCCCAATCACTATAAAAAAGATCAGAGTACCTAATAGTGATAATATATGTTGAACGGAAATAGAAAAATGCACTTGAGTTTTATCGCCATCTCGTCTACTCTACGTGATGCCAATTTTATCTATGACCAACATGTGAGTTCATCATTGACTCAAAACACATTTTATTAATCTGAATCATCTATATCTACAGATATTATTAAAAGAGAACATATGTTTGTTTTAATAGACAATCTCTAGACTTCCGATCCGATTTTAAATGTTCTTTCACCATTAGATGACTACTTTATTCAGAGATAACGTATGTAATATTTTTTCAGTTGTAATAAAATATAGGTCGATATATTGAGTCGACGAGCCACAGAACAAATAAAAGACAGAGCTCCAGGTAGCTACAATTTTACTAATATTATAAATGCTAAAGTTAGTGAGCGAGTGCTCTATGTGGCGACGGGGCCGGGAGAGAGTACAAAATTTTGCCACCCCAATTCAACCTGAGGGTGTCATAAGAAGCGACTAAGGGACCACGTTCTGTGAACAAAAAAAGGCAGAGCTGCAGGTACCTACAATTTTACTAATATTATAAATGCTAAAGTTAGTGAGCGAGTGCTCTATGTGGCGACGGGGCCGGGAGAGAGTACAAAATTTTGCCACCCCAATTCAACCTGAGGGTGTCATAAGAAGCGACTAAGGGACCACGTTCTGTGAACAAAAAAAGGCAGAGCTGCAGGTACCTACAATTTTACTAATATTATAAATGCTAAAGTTAGTGAGCGAGTGCTCTATGTGACGACGGGGCCGGGAGAGAGTACAAAATGTTGCCACCCCAATTCAACCTGAGGGTGTCATAAGAAGCGACTAAGGGACCACGTTCTGTGAACAAAAAAAGGCAGAGCTGCAGGTACCTACAATTTTACTAATATTATAAATGCTAAAGTTAGTGAGCGAGTGCTCTATGTGACGACGGGGCCGGGAGAGAGTACAAAATGTTGCCACCCCAATTCAACCTGAGGGTGTCATAAGAAGCGACTAAGGGACCACGTTCTGTGAACAAAAAAAGGCAGAGCTGCAGGTACCTACAATTTTACTAATATTATAAATGCTAAAGTTAGTGAGCGAGTGCTCTATGTGACGAC
The DNA here is from genome assembly GCA_933228765.1 of Miltochrista miniata. Taxonomy (NCBI): domain Eukaryota; kingdom Metazoa; phylum Arthropoda; class Insecta; order Lepidoptera; family Erebidae; genus Miltochrista; species Miltochrista miniata. The sequence continues at coordinate 18,923,498 of OW121765.1, forward strand.
GGGGCCGGGAGAGAGTACAAAATGTTGCCACCCCAATTCAACCTGAGGGTGTCATAAGAAGCGACTAAGGGACCACGTTCTGTGAACAAAAAAAGGCAGAGCTGCAGGTACCTACAATTTTACTAATATTATAAATGCTAAAGTTAGTGAGCGAGTGCTCTATGTGGCGATGGGGCCCCGTGTGGCAACGAGAAAGAGTACAAAATGTTGCCACCCCGATTCAACCTGAGGGTGTCATAAGAAGCGACTAAGGGAGCACTTTCGCAAAACGATCCATTGGGTAGAGAATAAAAACTCGAAATAAAACCCGGTGTTCAGTAAAATGACAATCGTTAAGCCGAGTTAAAGGCCTCAGGGGCGGATTGAAAAAAATTAACTGCGTGTCGTCACAACCTGCGCCTATCCATTTCAACACTGCAATAGGGTCACCTATTACGTGGGATATAAAATTACTAGCTGATACCCGCAGCTTCGCCCGCGTTAAAATTTGTTCCCGCTCCCGCGTCCCGTAGGAATTTATTCCCGGCATAAAAAGTAGCCTTTGTGTTATTCCAGACCTATATCTACTCCTATACCGAATTTCAGCCAGATCCGTTCAGCCGTTAGAGCGTGAAAGAGTAACAAACATCCACACTCACAAACTTTCGCATTTATCTATCTATACTAATATTATAAAGACGAAAGATTTGTTTTTTTGCTTTTTTTTTTTGTTTTTTTGTTTGTTTGTTTGTAACGAATAGGCTCCAGAACTACTGAACCGATTTGAAAAATTCTTTCATTGTTGGAAAGCTACACTCTTTGCGGTGATCATAGGCTATATTTTATTCCCGTATTCCCACGGGAACGGGAACTACGCGGGTGAAACCGCGTGACATCCGCTAGTAATATTAATAAGATTAAGCGAATACTATACTACCTACTCGTTCGGAGATATAGGCGTGAGTTATCACCGAAGGGGTAGGTAGTCTATACTAATATTATAAAGAGGAAAGATTTGTTTCTTTGTTTTTTCGTTTTTTTGTTTGTTTGTTTGTAACGAATAGGCTCCGGAACTACTGGACCGATTTGAAAAATTCTTTCACTGTTGGGAAGCTACACTCTTTGCGGTGAACATAGGCTATATTTTATTCCCGTATTCCCACGGGAACGGGAACTACGCGGGTGAAACCGAGTGACGTCCGCTAGTAATATAATTATATAAGTATGAAAGTGTACATGTATGTGAGTGTACATGTCTGGATGTTTGTTACCCGTTCCTCCTCTGACGTCTGAAAAGATCTGACTGAAATTTTGATACATACAGCGATAAACTATAGTCTGGTATTAAGCTTAATATCCAGGGCATAAGTTCCCATAAAAAGCGAAAACGGGAACAGTATAAAACGCGGGAGGGCGCCATCTTGTCAGACCAAAATAAAAAAATAAGTAACTACCTAAAAGAAAGGCTCATTCGCAGTTATGCATGATTTGTCGACACATGTATAAAATCCCTTTCAGTAATAAAATTAACATCAAAACAATTAAAAACAATTTAGTCTTATTAAGTATCGCCATCAATCTACTTTAAAATACACCCTTTTGATTCGGTTTACACTTTAACCATTTCTATTTTACAGTCGTTAAATTGTTATATTGTCGAGTCCATGTTTTGGGGCCATAAATCTAATAGACCAGTCTCCCTAATTAACCTCGATGTGGTCGCGTGTCATCACTAAATATTTCAATTATTGTTATAATGATATTTTGTCAGTATGACGCACCATGAAATATTAAACCCCTTATAGCTGTGATAATGTTTTTTTTTTTCAATCCTCTTTTATCCTTTTAACTTTTTTTATTTCTTTGTGGACAAAAAATATGTACTATCGCATCGCGCGTATTCGAGAGTAGACGTGTCGCAAAATTTAATCGTAATCATAAAATTAAGTGCTAAACGAAAATAGTTCTAATCACTGATCGCGTACAGTTTAAAACAGATTAATAACGGTGTTGCACTTGCGTCAGTTCGATTGAATATTGACTAGCCGGCTGAGTGCTGCAAGGTTAGCCCCACCCCTTTGACTCACGGTAGCCAGGGATCGTCAATCTTCGGAATGAATTCGAGCTGTAAAAGGTGCAACGAAAAGGTTCAAGATGGTGCCGTATGCTCAAGGTGCCAGTTGGTTTACCACTATCACTGCGTCGCCTTACAGGAAGTGGGCTGGAGAAGACTGGGGCCGGAAAGAAAAGCAGCGTGGATGTGTCCGGAATGCAAATCTAATGTGCAGGTGAGCTCTCCTAGGACCCTAACGCATTCCAAACAACCAGAAGAAAATAAGTCCGACTCGTCACTATCATCATTGGGTAACATCGAAGTTATGCTGGCTTCGCTGTCGGGCTTGCCGGCCCTTGTGGAGAAGCTCCGTAGCGAGGTGAGTGAATTGAGTGCCAGACTCACCAAGCAGGTTGTTGAAGAGCTGAACACCAGATTGAACGACATTGAAATAAAATTATCCTCAGTTGAAGCGCTGAAGATTGAGCAGGATAAGTTGACAAGCAAATTAAAATCATACGGGGACCGTTGTGGCAAGCTTGAAAAAGATTTGAAAAAACAAAATGAGCAAATGGCAGAGGTACAGACAAAAATGAAACTAATTGAAGCAGGTTACAATAGATCACAGCAACAAAACCGTTTTTTAAACATTGAAATTGTCGGCGTACCCGAAAAGCGTAATGAGAACTTAGTACAAATACTTCTGCAAATCGCAACGTACATAGACGCTGACGTTAATAAAGACGACATCGACTTTATAACTCGGGTACAACCACATCATTCGCATCCTGGGCGTCCGAGGAGAATTATAGCGAAATTAAAAAACAGAAGCATTAAAGACAACATAATTGGCAAATTCAGGAAGCTCAATAAAAATAAGGGAATTACATCCAGAGATTTGGGTTATGAAGAAAACTCGAATAAAATTTTCGTAAATGAACATTTAACAATAGCTAATAAAATTCTGCTCAACAACTGCCGGCAGCGCGCACGTGATTTAAACGTCAAATTTGTCTGGGTAAAAAACTGCTCAATTTTTATGCGAAGCAACGAAACATCCCCACCAATAGAGATAACATCGGAGGAAGAAATTTTGCAGAAGTTTTCTCTTTAGATCCAATGGGTATATTATTTTCTTTGTATAAATACATTATTTACCTCGATCATAACACTTACAAGATTATTTATACACATAATAACACATATTACACACATTCATATATAATACATATTGCATGCAGCAGTATAAGTTCCTTTTACAATAAATTATTTTACAGAGCAAATATAGTGAGAAGGTTGGGAATCTCTGACCTGAGCCTGACTTTATTAACTGTACGTGTAGTTCCCACAGTCAATTATTTTCACACCTACCCTCCTTAGCGACTGTATACAGTAACTGATTGAACTAATTGTATTTTGTAGAAGTAAAGTGCATGAATAATGTCTACACGTAATTTACAAATTTTTTATCAAAACACGCGAGGGCTCAGAACTAAGGTTCTCGATTTTTATCGGCAGATAGAAGCAAATTCTTACGATATAATTGTGATTACTGAGAGTTGGCTGTGTGAGGGGTTTTTGGATGCGGAAGTGTGTGATAATCGTTACGTTGTGTTTAGGTGTGACCGCCCTTCTTATAGTAGGGGTGGCGGAGTTCTGCTGTGTGTGAGGCGCGATCTTTGTGCCATGGCTAGGAGTGATATAAACATAGGAGGCGTAGAATCAGTGTGGATAACAATTACTAATTCAGCTCATAATGATAGGAGACTTATCTCGTCAAACTCAACCGTCCATCTCGGAGCGGTATATATACCACCATCTAGAAACTCTCATTCAATGCTCAATGATTTTATGAACACCTTTAGCGGAGTACGTTCGATGCATCCCAACGACACTTTTTTAGTTATTGGTGATTTTAATTTACCCTTCGTTAAGTGGACGGTGGACGGGCGTGAAGTGGGATCGGCACCTTACGCCGAATTAGGCATAGCAGCGAATGATTTTGTAGACTGTTTGGATTACATGGGGATGCATCAATATAACCTTACACCAAACTGCAGTGGGAATGTATTGGACTTAGTTATTTCTAATGTGTTGATTGAGTGTAGGCAAAGTAACTCTTCATTAGTGAAAAAAATTGACAAATATCATATCCCTTTTGAGATATATTTACCTAATTTCGTTTATAAATCCATTCAAAGTCAGCCACGAGTGATTAAAAGGTATTATAAGGCAGATTACGATAAAATTAACGATGAATTGTGTAAATTTGACTGGAAACTATATTTAAACTCGGAAGACGTAAATTTTATGGTTGATAAATTATATTTAAAATTAAATTCATTAATAGACCAATATGTACCCTCCATGAGAATATCTGGACGGTTCAGTTATCCGAAATGGTACCCACCGTCACTCATTAATGCTATTAAGGAGAAGTCTAAGATACATAGAAAGTGGAAAAAGTTTAATAATCCTTGTGACTATGCTGAATTTTCCTTACTAAGGAAACGAATAAAATATTTACAAAATAAATTCTTTTCCATATATACTGCAAACTGTGAGAGAGATATTAAGAAGTCGCCCCAGGAGTTCTGGAGGTATATTAAGAGCAAAAGAAAGACCTTAGGGTATCCAAACCATATGACCTCAGAGGGTGGTACTTTCTCAAACGGTGAAGACATTTGTAATGCTTTTAATACATTTTTTCATAGCGTTTTTCAACCGTCTATCCCTGGGGGGACATTGTCTGACTCAGAGGCTCCGCATGCCAGTGCCACAATTGTTCACTCAGTGAGTATTACGACCGAGGCGTTGAAAGGGGTTTTTCGTAAATTAGACCAAAAAAAGGGCGCTGGTTTGGACGGACTTCCGGTTGTTTTCATAAAAAGGTGTGAGGTTGGCTTATTGAGACCGCTCGAGATAATATTCCGGAAGTCTTTGAATGATGGGGTATTTCCTGTACAATGGAAAGACGCACAAATAGTTCCAATCCATAAGAAAGGCTGCAAGGGGGTGATACAGAACTATAGACCTATCTCCCTGTTAAATAATTTTGCCAAAATTTTTGAAAAATTAGTTTATAAAGATATACTCACCGCCGCGCAGCAATGCATACCATCTTCTCAACATGGCTTTTTTAAATCCCGTAACGTAAATACCAACCTATTAGAGTTAAGCAATTACATAACATCCAATATAAAGGGTTCGCAAATTGATGTTGTTTATACTGACTTTGAAAAGGCATTCGATCGCGTATATTATAATATCCTTATATCCAAATTAAATGCCGTGGGTATAAAGGGGAACCTGTTGCGATGGTTGGAATCGTACTTAAGAAATAGGCGACAGGCGGTAGTGATAGGCAGTTATAGATCTAACTTTGTTGATGTCACTTCAGGGGTGCCACAGGGTTCCCTGTTATCTCCCCTTTTATACAATATATATATCTTTGATATACCAGATTGCCTTCATTACTCTAAGCTTCTTTTATACGCTGACGATAAGAAGATTTTTCAAAAAATAAACAACATTGATGACTGCTTCCTCCTACAATCAGATTTAGACCGTCTATCAAATTATTATGAACGTAATAAAATAAAGGTCAATATTAAGAAATGCCAAATTATAAGTTTTACCCGAAAAAAGCAACTAATTGACTTTAACTATAGCATAAGCTCGGAAACTATACCTAAAACATCGCAGGTAAAAGATTTGGGGGTCATTCTGGATAGTAAATTCACCTTTAATTCGCACATAGATTATATAGTCAGCAAGGCATATAAGTCCCTAGGGTTTGTGATTCGTAACAGCAAACCATTCAAAGATCTGCAGTGTCTCAGGGTTCTCTATTTTAGCTATGTTAGAAGTATACTCGATTTTGCTTCTGTCATTTGGAGACCACCACACGCAACGCATATCGAGAAAATTGAGAAAATCCAACAGAAATTCATAAAACATTTGAATTACAAGGCACAAATAAAAAATAAATCCTATGAAGACTCGTGCCAATATCACAAAATACATACACTGGAAAACAGGCGCAAACTCGTTGACATGATGCTTTTGTATGATATTTTGAATTACAAATTTGACTGTGATACTTTGTTGGAGAAAATACATTTTAATGTTCCACTTCGTCGCACTAGACACACGTCGCTGTTGACATCCCCACCTGCTACAACTAACTACATAAAGACGTCGCCTTTTTTCCGCATACCAGACACATATAATAACAAATTTTCAGGTCTAGATCCATTTAATACACCGCGCAACTCGTATAAAAATAAAATTAAGCAAATTTTATCACAGGAGTTGTCCATGTAAGTTCTAGAGGTCTGCATTCTGTGTGCATGCATAGGGGTTACACACACACACACACATACACACACACACACACACACACTCACACACACACACGCACGCACACACACACACACACACACACGCATAACATTCATATATTCATAGATACCTGTAAATTACTGTTTAGTTTGTAACTGTTATTGATAAGTGTTTACTCTTGTAATTACTTATGTTAGTTAAAGTGTACTTCATTATTGGCGTATTGTTTGGATTAATAGTGTGTAAAATTTATTGTCAGCTGTGAAGAACCATTTATGTAAATAAATAAATAAATAAATAAATGATATTTCCTAGTTTACTTTTAGCATTAAACAAAAGAAAGATTTATGGGATAAGGCAGTTTTCTAACATATTTCCAGTACTGCTTCTTGTGGGAATCTTCACACAGGTTTTGATTTCTGTTTTCCTGTCCTGATAAATAACCGTCAACGGACTCTTAACAAATATTTAAAATCACGATTAGCCGTATCAGTCTCGAACTGATAAACAAAAAGCACTCCCCACAATTTGGTAAGAACAAATTGCCTTTCGAACATTATGGCTTGGTTGTTGTTGGGTTATAATATTGTAAAACCACAAATGGGAATATTATCTTACTAATATTATAAATGCGAAAGTTTGTGAGTGTAGATGTTTATTACTCTGCCACGCTCTAACGGTTGAAAGGATCTGGCTTAAATTTGGTACAGAAATAGATTGTTGTCTGAAATAACTTTTACTTTAGGCTACTTTTTATCCCGAGAATTAGTTACCATGGGAAGTGGAAGCGAAAAAGTTTTTATTTAGGTAAGGACTGACTCACAAAAACCATTTTTGCTAAACTGTATCATCGACGGGAAACTTCTCTATTTTTTTCTCTCTCTCGTAAACGAAGTTGCGCGGGTCTGCTAGTGTACATATAATTTTCAACCTAGTATTAGTGGACTCATTAAACATAAATAGTCTGAATATTTTAGAAAGTCCAGACAATTTAAAGAGCAATCAGAAAATGATGATAACATCTGCCAATAGTAAAGTCCTTTTGAATGAAAGAATAGAATTAATTGAAACTCTGAAATTCATTGTTTACTTAAACTATGTACCTAACCTCGCCATAAGAACTGCCATAGAATATGACAGTTTTAAGAATTGTTTAGTTTCTTTTGACTATTCCTAGAGTCTTGGAAACAAAAACTGTGGCAATTTTAGTCAAACAGTGCTACGATTCTTTATTGTTAATGTCGAATTTGGAGTTATGGCGTTATTTTTATCTTTTTCTACTTTTGATTTGGTGTTATTACCCTAAATTTAGGGTACTCACACTTGAATTATATTGAGTTATAAACCAGTAAAGCAAGTTATAACATGGTGTCGTAACAACCATGGTTAGGTAATAAATTAATAGGTACAAAATGAAACTGATTGATTGGATTTGGTTTATCATAGTAGTTACTTGACAATAAATTTAATAAAATTATTATATTAACGAGTTACTGGATGTTGAGCGTAAAATGTGTCTCATGCCAGTTCGATGAACGATGAATGTTTTCTAATTATTTAATTTAATTATTTTGATTAGCCTCTGCCTATAACTTAATCAGTGTGGAATGCTTCTTGTGTTCATTAAAACGTAAATTTATGTAATATGCCCATTACAATTTTTATTTATGTTTTAAATTATTCAAAATTCCATCTATTCGTAAGAAGGCATAAGTAAGTTACAAATGTTCAGCTTGTACAACCAGAATTTAGGCATTATTTGTAAAAATGAATGAAAAGCGCAATCCCTATGACATGTAATAATACACAGTCGCTACATTATAAACTGCGGCCAAAGAATACATAGCAAAGTAACTATTGGCTCGTTAGTAGCTTCATTACAAATTTCAGAGAATCACAAAGATGATGACTGACAATGATGTCTGAACTGTTGTAAAGACAATGGCGATTAGGGTTATCATGAAAATAGATTACTGTACAAGGAAAACAGTTAAAACATTATTTAAGTTCTAAAAAATACAACATATTGCAAAATATAATCGAAAACTAACAAAAACAGTATAAATAACAAAATGATTATGCTAAGTAATTTAAATACAATTTTTACTATAATATTTTACTGTAATTCACATTGGTTGCAGAATCAAAAGAGGAAATAATCTAAAGAATAACAAGATGAAAAATGCAAGCTAATTTCTAATTGATAGTGCTTTAACGTATAATATTTTAGGAAAGAAAGGCGAGAGTATAGTAAGATCGGGGATAAGAGATCCTCTAACTGTATTGATCACGTTTTGAAGTGATAAGCTAAAAAGTGTATGGTATACCCTTCTAGTTTCATAAAAAGGGCAGACCCAAAAGTCCTGTCTTGATTTTTTTTAAACTTTTCAATAAAGGAGAACCGACTTTAAAGTACTAATAACTAAAAACTCAGAAAGAAATTAATAAGTACTTTTATTTGTCAGAAATTATTAAATATAATGTTGAAGTCATTGAACCAAAAATTGTAGGGACGACACTAGTCGTCCCTACAATTTTATGACGTTTCCCTCGATTTCTCGGCGATGTCATCATTCGATCCTAGTTTCCTTGCAAAAGGACTAAATAGAAAGCACCTGCATTCAAACAAAATAGAACTTTGAAATCGGGTCACCCGATCAAAAGTTATGAGGTAACAAATATAAAAAAAACCACCAAATTAAGAACCTTATCCTTTTTTTTAAAGTCGGTTAATAAAGGTCTCAGAACATGAACACACACGAGTAATACATTGCACTCAAGTTAAGATGAAACTGCATCATAAAAAGCTTAGATGATCATGATGACAACTTGTTTTTTAGAACAAGACATACGGTACGGCATAATTTAAGGACAATGCCAGCCCTAAAGCGAATGATAATCGACCTCGTGGTAACCCCAATTTCTTGATTACTATATGTGAAGCTTTTACAGCCATCTTCTAATAAATTCTTAATGAAAAATTAACGCAAGCAGTGTTGCGGATGACGCTGCCAAAATAGACGATCAGACATTCGGATCAACAAACTGACGCCGCACTGACTCTAATTGACCAATTGTTTATACTACAATGATGAAAATGGATATTTACAGATGAACTTGGACAGTTAAGGTTATAGATTTTGTGCTAATTATTATGACACACTAGTTATTGTTGGAAATGCGAATACCGGGGCTATAAAACGTAACCAATAATAATAGTGCTTTAAAGTATCTTTGATATCAGTCAGAAATCAATAAAAATCAAAATATTAGCAGTGTACCTACTAATTTTAATTGAAAAATTATTTTTTCAAAAATGAATCAATATTGTGATTGTTTGGATTGAAAGGATTTTAATAATAAACTCACGTTTACAATAAGTGATTATCAAATTGTAGAAATTCCTTTACACACGTTCTAAGTCAGAACAGGGCGCAGAACCCGGTGTTATGGCAATAATGGAATACTGCAGTGCAAGACGATTTGACGTCTTAGCCAAAAAGTAATTCTGACAAGCAAAACATTTCGTCAGATAACTAATTGAAGCAATGTAAAACAAATTAAAAAATCACTCAACCATGACAAGCAGGAAGACGTGAATAGACAGAAACTAGACGTAGAGAATCATTGCATTTAGTGCAGTTTCAAATTACGGTAAACATACCATGCATAATGACGAAAATTGTATACGTGTGAAGGCCTTACTCTCAGCAAGCTATTAACAGCTTCTAAATATAACTTTATAGCATACTTGACGTGCATTAATTTATCCCTCTGTGTTCATTTGTTGGTACAAGGTAGATACTGATAAGATTTGTATGAGCATCCGGAGTGTATGGGACTTGTTTCACTTAGCGGCCAAGTTTAAGAGCCATCAAATTAACATTAGACTGTCACTGACCGGCGCTTACATCACTAATATAGTTGTAGATGATAAGAAGTTTTAACGTAAATTGAATTATATGCCTTAATGGTTTTTTGTAAAGCTTTCTCTATTGATACTAGTAACATATTACTTTTCAATATTTCGATTATTTACTATTTCAACTTTCTATTGTTGATAGCATCAAAGTATTTTCTTAAGCTACATTCATTTGGATAATTTGTATAAATATATTTTATTAATTCGTTATTAGATTTAAAAATTTCACACGTATGTCAATTATTTCAAGTAGTTTTAATTTAAATAATTAAATAAACTACATTCGACATTTAATTTGTTTTTGTTTATAAGTTCAGCAGTTAATCGAAAATATAAAACTAATTAAATTTGATTTTATTTATCATCGCTTCAATTGAATTAAAAATATAAAAAAATCAAATCATGTCACACATATCGTCGCTAAAAATATAGTAAAGACACTTTACAGTTCACTTTTCTTTAAAAAAAACTTAATTTACAAAAGTTTTTCAATAAAATGCAAGTTTTCCCGGCGGACATGCACAAATGCGCTGCGGGAAGGCGCGCGAGCCGTGAAGCTGTGCACTACTGGCGCGTAAAGCACGCGACTCCCGCGCATTCATACGTGGAAAACCGTCAGACTGACACGAGTGGATATCGTCCCGTCACATACCGAGAACACATCGCTCCCTTAATAAAGTAAAGGCCTATCTCAAAAATACAAACTTTTGGGAAAACGCACTTTAAGAGTCAGAGAACCCGATAGTTCTACTCTATTATCCATAACATCATAATTTAAAATGCTATGGCTTTCATTTTTTTTTACGTAGACTACATTAAATGTTCTACAGTATTCTTAATTAAAATATAAGAAAGAATATGTAAGTTCTAATAAATTCTTTTTTTAAAACTCTTCCGACTTAGGCCTGTCTTACATTATTTATATTTTAGATTTATAAGCAAATGTTTGGAATGTGCCTTTCTAAGGCTAAAAATAATCAACATTATAAATACTATCACTAAATAATGCTTTATCACACAATGTAACGTATTACATATGGGTAAAAGTGCCTTATTGGAAAAAATTAAATACCAGTAAAAATTGTTTTAATCATACTTAATTAGGTATAATAATTCAAAAGTTACCAAATGGCGCATATTTATTAAATACTAGCTGATGCCCGCAGCTTCGCCCGCGTAAATTTTGTTACCGCGGGAAGTTATTCCCGGGATAAAAGGTAGCCTATGTGTTATTCCAGACTATAATGTATCTCTGTACCAAATTTCAGCCCGATCCGATCGGTTAGAGCGTGAAAGAGTAACAAACATCCACACTCACAAACTTTCGCATTTATAATATTAGTAAGATAGTGGAACATTCTAAAAAAAATCAAAAATCTAACTTAACATTACTCCACAAAGTAAGATAATTGCACATAATATTAGGTAAATTAGGAACTTCTAAAAAATTCACAAATTAAACTTTAGGTATAGTACTTTTACTTACTCCAAAAAAATTTAAGAAAAAACTATAAATAACACCAAAAAGTTACAAAATTGCACATAATTATAAATCAAGTAGGAACTTTGCAAAAATTAAAGACACCCTTTCCTTTTTCCTATTATTAATTTGACCACAATCGGCGATGGTGGAGGGCTGCATGCCATAGCCGTCGACCCGGGAATTGGCCGCAAAGAGGTTAGTTAGTAAGTCAGCTTTCTCTTGGGCCTTGTGAGCCAGGGATCCATCCGGGTAACGCAGCGGCGGCAACGAGGGTTGGCGAAAGTTAGCCTGCACGGCTTTGGCCAGCTGCCAGTAGCCACGGCTACCCGTAAGATGCGAGGCTAGCTCTCGACCCAGACGTGCAACGCGCTGGGCATACGCTCCCTTAAAGGCACTCTTGCTGGCTCTAGTGGCTCTGTAGTACGCTGCCTTGAGGCGAGCCACTTTCAGGTCCCGCATTGCCTTAGCCCTGACCCCAGGCGCGATACGTGCTTTTGCTGAACAGCCTCGGCGCATTCGCGCCCGAACCAGGGACGAGCTTTGCGGATGCTGTCGACATCAGTGTATGGAATGTAGTATTCCATATATAAACTGATCTCACCAGCCACCGGTGATGCGCTCTCCGAAGAAGCCTTGCCTGCAAAGCAGCGCTGACTCCACGATACTGACGCAAAGTAGTCGCGAAGACCGTCCCAGTCCGCTGACGAGTAGTGCCATAACCGCCGCTTCATCTCAACTGCACGAACTGGAGATGATACTTGCATGCGGGCATTGCACCCTGTCGGGCGTCCACCGACACACTGTATTGGGTTGGACAACTCGTCAGCAGTAGGTCAATCAAGGCGGGTTCATGGTCCGACCTGTTCGAAATGCGCGTGGTCCCGTGTACCACTTGGTTCAGACCATGGGAGAGAGCAAATGCGTGGGCGGCTTCCCGCATGATCGGTCCTGCGGGACCCCAGCCACTCGGTGTGGTGGCCGTTGCCGTCCCCCAGAAACACAAGCTCGGCGTTCGGGAACCGCACGTGCGCGTCATCAGCTCCCTCGCTGAGGTGCTGAAATAGCCTCGTTGTCTTAGCTTCCCCTGTGTGCGAACGGTATACACACACGTAGATCTGGCTCATAGAACCATGATCTACGTGCAACCAAAGGACGATGAAATAGCCGGGGTAACACCGGTACGACGAGTGGTTAGGGCGGCGTATTTGCGTCTCTGTCAGGAACATCACAGCTGGCCGTTTTCTCTTGAGATGGTAGGTGACGGCATAAAGGTTTGCTTGGAGTCCTCTGATGTTGGAGAACTTAAACTCAAATGGTGCTTTCAAGGGAGGATTTGCAGCGCCCGCTGTGATATCGATATTCTTGTTTTTGTGCGCTGCCATAATTTTTAATTTTTAATGGAGAGACGTGAAGACGTGGCGACAATTTTACCATCCGGTACGACGAATCACATCGGGATTATGCGCCGCCTGGCGGGGCAACCTCTCATGGTGGTTAGTCCCAATTGGGCCCCTATACTATGCCGCGGGTGGCTAGCGGCAAAACCGTTTCTACGGGTCTCCCTGGCTGGCGGGTTGAACCCCGTCAGCCACACTAGACTTGACTTAGCGCCTACTGGTCCCCCTTGCTGCATCAAACATCGCCCCGGGCCCGGCTCTGCAGCTGCTGAACCCCGAACGCAACCCCACCCGGGGCTTGGTTACTTGAGGGGGCCTTACACAACTGCACGGTGGTACCCCCCCGGACCAACACTTTGTACCACCTGGCACCCACATGAGAGCCTAAGCCACCATGTGGGTACCTAAATTCGCGGAGCCTCGTTGCTTATAAGGCAGGTGCACCACGTGCAAGTGAGGTCGCTTGGGCCCCCAATATTTGCTGGTTGTGGGGCCCCTTACACCCAAAAAGTATCTATTTTACATCTACTTAACCCATAAACGAACTTCACACATACTTATCCTATAATATTACTTTTTGTTAAGTTAACCATACTAGAGATTATGAACGCAATTCAAAATTTGATTAAACATTTTGCATCGTGTAAGGAACTAACCTTAAAAACAAACACAAACAAATTTTGTGAAAAAAGGAATGACTTTGAGATTAACGTAGAAAAAACTTTTTTTTTTTGTAAAATAAAGAACGAATTTGATTCAAAATGGCATATTCTAAATATTCTAATAAATTTTGGTGATAAAGGAGCCTAACTCTAGTTCAACCTGTCTAGTAGTAAAAAATATTGCCATATTTACCCGATAATTAGTAATGAAAAGGCACAATTCCAATTTGAACAACACGTCAGTGGTCCGGCGTCATCAAATAACGGCACTTTACTGGTTAGACCTCTCTAGCGGGAAGGCGGGGGCGCGGAAGAGGGTAGTATGAAAAGGGCACTATTGCCGTATTTCTTTTTTTTCTCTTTCTGTCAAAGTCAAGTGATAGAATAGTTGTTATTGAGCCCAAATAACACAAAAACTCTAAACCTGTAAATTTCGAATTGTGCCCTTATAATATTAAGGAAGCGACATGTGTTACGGTCTTACATCCCAACTTTTAACTGTTCTACAGGGAAAAATAAACCGCTAAGATGAAGAGGATTACTTGGATTATACAGAGTCATTATAAGGTTGATCATGTAACAGGATTTTTTCTTATTAATGTAATAATTTTATGTTGAACAAGGGAGTATGGACAAATCAAGAAGAAAAATGCAATAATTAAAACGAAAACATCCATTATCATTTCAGACTATTTGGCGCACACTGGTGGGCATAGGCCTCCCTGGTCTTGTACTGCCCGCATCCAGCAGGCTACCGCAACATTTATCAGGTCATCTGTCCACCTTTCGGGAGGTTTTCCAACTCTGCGTTTACCGGTATGTGGATATCATTCCAGCACTTTTCGAACGAAGATATTATATAATCAAATTATTAAGTACCAAAAAAAATTAAAATAAACGAAACTAAAAATCATAAGTATTTTTAACTCATTGTACCACTATCCCGATTTTAATGCATCGAACGTCATAGACCGCCGTAGATTCAATTTCGTAAGGCTAACGCTAAACGCAGTGATTTATTCAATTGATCAGCATCGCTACGAATGTAGCCAATGGATCTATAAAAAAGTCAGTTCGCTTGAAATTTTTTATCGTTTATTAGGTACTTCATGTTCCTTTAGATGACATATAGGTACTTACTTGTAATGGTTTACACATGAAAACATAAAACATCTAGTTATGTCAA
Organism: Miltochrista miniata; assembly: GCA_933228765.1. NCBI lineage: Eukaryota > Metazoa > Arthropoda > Insecta > Lepidoptera > Erebidae > Miltochrista > Miltochrista miniata. Next base: position 18,938,524 of record OW121765.1, read on the forward strand.
ATTTATTCGCCCACAACATCCTTCAAACTCCCGTTAATACCCCTTTCAGATAACAGTTTCCAAAAAATCTTTTCGTATTGGATACCCACTAGGTACTTTATATTTTCAAAATACCTCTCAACGAAATTGGCTTTTATTTTTATGTTGATAGATTTGTTACGATTTAGGTTAGTATGTATGATTTCCTCTATTCCTTTCAGTTTTTTGAAAAGCTATTCGTATATTTTGATAGCAGTATGGTACAAAAGAAAATTGTACCATTTTACATCTGCAAATAACTTATTGAGATAATATATTTTGTTCCGTTTTATACCATGTCACTGATGAAATATTTTACATAAGCATAACGGTTAAGAGATCAATTCTAAGTCGTCATGACCATAAATTTCTATTTATAATATAAAGCTCTAACGCGATTTACCATACTTTACACCCTCGTCCGTTGTCACATAAACTTCATACAGTTTGTGATAACGATCTTCACGATTTACTTTATTGGACTTACATACACGATTATTTGATTTATGAGAAAGCTTTGTTGTCAAACTATAACATGGTGAAAGTTCACTGACAGACTGTGAAAATTAAATAAGTATCTGTAAATATCTTATCTAAAATACCTATTTTTATGGAACTGAAGCTATTCAAGGAAATGATCTAAAAATAAGGTATACAGTCTGTTGTACCCATAATGTTGCTGAAAATAGTTTAAAATAGTAGAACAGTCGTTGAAATCAGCACGACTTTTAAAAGTTTATAAAAATAAAAAATATTATAATAATCAAGTTATCTGATCACACAAAACCGTAAAGAAGCATCGTTTGTAAAGTCGATATTATTATGTGCATTTCACCGTTAGTTCTGATGTGGCGAAACCTCTAAGGCTAAGGAGGCAAATTCAAAAAAAGATTATGCAAATTTGAACAAGCTTGTATCATTAAGGTTTAATTGCCATTCATCATTATGTTCATCTTACTAATAGTAGAAATAAATGCGAAGGCCAGGATGTGTGGAAGTTTATTACTTTTTCACGAATCATGGTAGGATCTGGCCTAAATTTGATACAGATATATTATATTATAGTCGAGAATAATACAGGCTACTATTTATTCCCACAACAGAATTAATTCCTATGGAATGAAAGACAGGCGCCATCTAGTGTAGTCTAAGTTTTATACTTTGTAACACATTGTTTTGACAATCTCACACAGAAGTGCTCTCTACATTAAAATAACGTACTTAATCAGTTGTTGTAAACAGCACTTAGTTCTGGTATTATAGAGATTCCAGTGACTTGACACATGCACATCAATTGCAAGACAAAATGTTTTAAACCAACTTCATTTTACCACATTTTACTGTCGAAATAACATTTGCACAAAGTGTTCAGATAAATATGGATCTTGAATAAGCCAGGCAAATATATAGGTATATGAAATGTAATTAGATGTTCTAATTCAAAGTTATCCTGAGGCTAAAAGCTCAAGATAATTGACGGCTTAGCACAACTAGAATGTAGTGAAAGGGTATCATAGAGAAATATAGTCATTTTCAAGTTACGAGGTGTCAAAACACAGCCTCGTAGGTTTAATTAGTCTGTAACATTCATCTTAGTAGCACTATTCCAATCACGCCTCGAATCACGAGCTTTCACATGAACGACTTTGGAATGTGAAATTTCTGAGCCAGTGAGCGAACTACCTACTAGAATACTGTATCACCAAAGCTATTGCACTTATGTGTAGGTGTATCAATAGTTAGTTACATTCACAGCGGTAATCTATTCGCAGTAGTTTGTAAGGCTTAACCTGTACTATTACAAATAACAGTACTATCGCGAACATTATTAATTTCAAGAGTTGAATGCCATCATCCGGATGACCATTGTCATTATTGCTCAAACCTAAGTTGGCTAATCTACCTCATATTGCATTGAATCTGAGCATAATAAATTTGTAAAGGAAGCAAATTAAGATCGTCTTAAAACTGAAGTACCTATACGATACAGCGGACTTCGCGACTCCGTAGAACATTGTAGCAATACCAGTGAGTGTGGACGTGTAGATATCTGGATGTTTTTGCCCTCTAACGGCTAAACAGATCTGGCTGAAATTTGATAAAGGGATGATTATGTAAAAACACATAGCCATTATTCCATAAACTATCCCCATAACTTTTTATCTGGGGAATAACTTCCTATGCGTAGCGGGAACGGAATACAATATTTAGGCAGGCGGCACAATCTAGTTATTCAATATTTTCCCGAAAACTTTTAAGTACTCAAAACTAGTATACAAAACATGAATGCGTTTGAAAAAAAGAAAATTCAAGAGTGACACGACCAAATTCTATGTTCAACAGTTATACGATTAGTAATAGACTGTGATAAGGATGATTTGACTGACGCAGATAACAAACAGTTCGGTTTGCAACCTGGCCACTACGAATAAAATACGAAATAAATGAAATAAGAAAAAGAAAATCCATTTTACATTAACCTAAAATTCAATCAGAAACAACAGTAGGTAGTATAGACGTATCGGAATAGGAACAGTGTCTAGACGCCTGTGGCCACGGTGACTCTAATCACGGGATCTCGTGCATTCCAGCTACTGCTTCAAGAACCTGTCACTCACTTACCCAACAGTATACATTAATAGCATACATTATCAATGAGTACTGTCAATGTGTTTTCAAACTACCTAACGGCGTGCAGTAAAATTATTTTTGTATGCACAATCAGCTATAAAAGTCTTTGCATAAATCCAATGAAAAGCTCGTTACGTTACATGTTCAGGTTCATCATCACGCCTTTATCCCCGAAGGGGTAGGCAGAGGCATATCATATACCCACATTTCACCTTTTTATAAGTTTGTCCCACGTAATACGTTGTGAGCCGTATTGCCGTGTTTAAATGGACAGGCGCAGGTTGTGACTGCCTGCTGTTGAAATAAAGCCTTCAACTTGGCTTAACGACTGCCATTTTACTGGCAACCGGGACCAACGGCTTAACGTGCCTTCCGAAGCACGGAAACGCTCAAATAAATGTCACAAAGTGATCACATGGATGGTCACCCATCCATGGACCGGCCATAGTGAAAGTTGCTTACTGCAGTGATCGTTTACAGAACACTGAGTACGCGGGGCCACGAGCGCTTCACGTTACATGTGTTCAATAAAATAGCAATGCATTTTGTATCATTAACTGTAAACCTTCATAGTCTTCATACAAGTAGTTAGGAAGGTACGTAGGTAAATTTTGTTAAAAGGTAGATATGTACCTATTCACAAAATTTACATTAAGTTTACTTTGTAGATTAAATTTAATTAAGGTTACTAAAATTGGCTTTTGAGGAAGAAACCCTTAAAGTAAATCTATGTGTTAAATGGATAGAAAATATGAATGGATAATAACTATAATATGAGACATGCGACAACATTTAGACATACGGTACATCTCAAAATTATCAGACATTTGTAAAATAATAACAAAAACCAACGAAAGTCGATTGTTACGATGAAAGTAAACATATAGGTAATCTTAAGCCAAATGAATCACAAACCTAGAACAAACTAGATATTAGATAATCTACTTTGCCTAGACTGACATATTTCAATCACGTTATTAGTCACGACATTGTAATTAATAGCGGTATAATATACATATAATTACCGCTATAAAGACAATTAATTACAATTAACAATCGATTGTCACCGATCAAAATACTTAAGGTAAGTAAAGCTTTTGAGTAGTATTGCAGCCTAAAGCTGACAAACACATAATATTATATTAATTCACGAAATGTTTATTTCGGAGTTTGGATGTTTTCTGTATTATTTATATAGGAAACAGCTGACCCGCGCAACTTTATTAACGTTACAGCTTGACTTTTCTTTACTGTTACATGCATGTTTTTACATATGAATCTTCCACTTTGTTTATTGCTAAAAACTTTACTAAAATAGTTTAGGGGTTTAAAAGATCTAAGCAAACAGAGAGCTAAAGATTCTTAATTTTATATTATGTAAGAAGATATTTTACACATAATATATTAAAAAACAATTATATTTATCGGTTGTACAGATCTCATTGTTCACCGTATTTTTCTCAGTTGTTGTTTTTAATATACATGTAAGTAGATATAATAGGTACACATAATATTGAAAAATAATTATATTTATCGGTTGTATAGATCTCATTGCACATCGTATTTTTCTCAGTTGTTGTTTTTAATATACATATATTCAGATGGTCGATTTCTCAACTTATTGCCACGTCATGACTTTTATTTATTTTTGGGTCAGCTAAATATTGTTTACTTTTAATTTTAAGGTCTATTGTTCCTTCTAAAACCAAATACTATTTACATATTAGCACCTCAGTTACTAATATTTATAAGCACTCCGTTTGTATTTTATCACTCTCGTAATATAATTGTCATGCTAATATTGTATGCGGCACGACTCAGTAATCGGCGGAGCTTGCGAGAGAATTAAATTTTCACAATAGAAAGTTTAAATCGTGCTAATGTTTAATGCCTGAGTAAAAAACATTACAATTTAATCGTTAATCTTAAAGCTTTTTATTTAATTTTTAGTACACTTACGTGAAGTAACAGTCCTCAAAAAAAAGTTAGAATAAATTACATCAATAAATAAAATACATAGTTTAGGTATAGATTCTTTAATATTGTAAATCTATACATATAGCAAAATGATAGAGAAGTCAAAACTGTACATTGGAAATATTTAAAAAATACTCGTTGGGTGTTCAACATAAGATACCGAAAATATAGTTAATATATAATATAGCTAATATAGTTAGAAAATTTTTTGCCTGTTTGTCGGTTTGCCTGTTTGTCTGTATATTTGTTTGTCTATTTGTCTGTTTGTCAGTTTGTCTGTTTGCTTTGCTTTGTCCGGAAGGATCTCGAAAAAAACTTAAAAGATTTGATTCAAATTTTGCACAAATATTAAATAGGGGTAGGGTCTTCAAATAGGCTATATATTATCACGCTACATATCCTAGGCGCTAAGCAGAGAGCAATCAAATTGGCATTATAACATAATTTTCACGCGTATGAAGTCGCGGGCAAAAGCTAATAGAGCAATAAAAGGAATAACCCACTGAGTTTCTTGCCAGTTCTTCTCAGGTGAGTCGCGTTATGAACTGGTGATACTTCTTTGGTTAATATTCGTGACGTTTTACAAGTGCTTAAGTAAATATATTTATTTTTAATACAGTTGCTCAAAAAGTGGCGTATTACAGGGACGTATAGCGTTCGAGATGTGGGCTATTACACGCCCGTGCTTTTTCTTTACCATTCCCGCACTCGTGCGTTTTCTTTCCCAATTGTCAAAATAATGTCTGTGATTCAAGCAAATATTTCTAAAAAAAGATACTTACTTGTTTCAATATCAGATTAAAAGTAATCTATAATATAATAATAAGTCGGGTTTTCCTTCCTGACGCTATAACTCCAGAACACACGAACCGATTTCCACGGTTTTGAATTCGTTGGAAAGGTCTCGGACTCCGTGAGGTTTATAGCAAAGAAAATTCAGGAAAAAATTTAACAGAAAAGCGGGAAAATAATTTTTCACATACAGCGCCATCGCGGGCGAAGCTGCGCTCCAAAAGTCCAAAAACCCAAAACTCCAAAAGTCCAAAAGTCCGAATGTCCAAAAGTCCAATAGTCCAAAAGTCCAAAGTCCAAAAGTTCAAAACTCCAAAGTCTAAAAGTATAAAATTCTAAAAGTCCAAAACTCCACAGCTCCAAAAGTCCAAAAACCCAAAACTCCAAAAGTCCAAAAGTCCGAATGTCCAAAAGTCCGAATGTCCAAAAGTCCAATAGTCCAAAAGTTCAAAACTCCAAAGTCCAAAGTTCAAAACTCCAAAAGTCCTAAAACCGAAAACTCCAAAAGTCCATAAGTCCAAAAGTCCGAATGTCCAAAAGTCGAATAGTCCAAAAGTCCAAAGTACCAAAGTTCAAAACTCCAAAGTCTATAAGTCCAAAATTCTAAAAGTCCAAAACTCCATAACTCCAACATTCCAAAACTCCAAAATTCCAAAGTCCAAAGTCTAAAGTCCAAAAGTCCAAAATTCCAAAAGTCCAAAAGTCCAGAAGTCCAAAACTACATAAGTATAAAAGTCCAAAAGTCAAAAAGTTCAAAGCTCCAAGAGTCCAAAGTTCAAAGCTCCAAGAGTCCAAAGTCCAAAACTCCAAAACTCTACAACTCCAAAACTCCAAGTCCAAAAGGTCAAAAGCCCAAAACTCCAAAAGTCCAAAAGTACAAAAATCCAATAGTCCAAAAGTCCAAAACTCCAAAGTCTAAAATTCCAAAAGTCCAAAAGTGTAAAACTCCATAACTCCAAAACTACAAAATTCCAAAAGTCTACAGTCCAAAACTCCAAATTCCGAATGTCCAAAAAGTTCAAAAATAACATGCAAAACATATCTGACCTCTTTATTAGGTAAGTATGTACTCTCTTTTATTAATCTGAATGCAAGGAGGCCGCAATCAAACTTCTCTTAAAAAACATCAATCTGGTAGATACCTTCTAAATAGGTTGTTTATAATATTTTGTTCTGAAGCTGGCAGAATATAATTGAAAAAAAACGACCAGCGCCATCTATTGGTAAAATCACTTTTTAAAGCTATTTTATTCTTATTGCTGTTATGATAAAAGTGTATGAAGTAGCCTAAAACCATCTCTGAATCCTATTGTATATCGTGTCTAATTTTGAGCTCAGTCGATTCAGTAAATTTTGAGTTTTTAATAGATACTTAAACGCACACAACATTTTTATATAAAAAGAAGAAGAAGAAGAAGAAGAAGATTAGAAATGTAGTAAAAATTAGACATGTAGTACAAATTGACAATTATGCTTCGGACCCATGCTCTAGCTAAGTCTAAGTCTAAGTCTGTAAGGGTCTGAGGACCAAGACCAGGCCCAAGACGACTTCTTGGGACGTATGATGCGAAAGTTTCACGCACACCTCACGCCCCAAGAAGCACCCGCGCCCCCTAGATGAGGCCGCAGTGGTAGCCAAAGTCTATTGGGAATCCTGAAGACATACTTCCGAGGGCCTACCCGGGGCTCCCAACCCTAGGCAGCAGGAAGGGAACATGTGTCACAAAATAAAAAAGAAAGTCTTAATCTGTAAAAATGCGGTACAAAACATATTTCTAAAACTTTTTGGCTAATAAAAAAATAAGATAGACGTGTTATGTATTACTTCCGAAAACTAAAACACGAGGTAAATTTTAAATATGTAAAAAGAATTGGTTTCTCTTCTCGCATTCCGTGCAAGATGCTTAACCACTTAGCCACCGAAACCTACTCGGAACCAACCAAATTTTCCACCTTTTATACGTCTTGGGGCGACGTATTTAAAATTTATTATTAGTTAGCAAACTAAATGCTTTTCAAAAATGACCTTAAAACACGAGGTAACTGACGGATGATCCGTACCCTTTCGGGATGAGTAGCCAAGAAAATACTAAGATGAAGAAAACGTTACATAGACGGTAAATACTTGTATGCATTTGCATAGTAACGATAGAGTGTCAAGATGACCATTAACTGCGTCAATAGGTTATATAGAAGTCGTTACCACGTAATAGAACAATACGCTAAATAATTTACGATTATGGCGCACTCGTCCTTGTGACAATGTTGCAACGATTGTATAGTTTATAGAGCAGTGGAGCAGACGGTGCGCGCACCCTCAATACTCAATAGACAATTCATCTAACTTTATTACATGCGCGATAATAAAGCTCATGTATGCTGAACAAATATATTATCAAAAGTGTTGCGAAGTCCACAAAATACGTTGGCTGACATTAGCGTTTAAAGGGTCTCATCCAAATTTTTGGGACTTCAGTTCTCAGATTAAACTCACCTGCGGATCGTGCATCTGCTGACCCCTAAATCAATGGAATATGCGGATTTTTTTTCTATTCATAAAGGCACGACTTTTAGAAGTCAATCTCAATCAAATCGGTCCCGAAGCTCCAAAATTGAAGGAAGCAAACGGGAAAACGTTTATCAAAAAAGAACACTGCTAAGAGATCCTTTATAGGTGCGTGAGTATACATAAATCTCTCACTTTGCCGAAGAAGTATAGTAGCAGATAATTACATTATATCCCTGACCGCAGCTCTTTAAAACACGATCTTGAAAGAAATGAGTCCCTCGTACGATGAAAAGATGATAGCCTATGTTGATAGCTGTATAGGGAATAAAATGCTTCTCTCGTGCTACCTAAGTAGACAAATCACAGAGACGTGGTCTGCCTGATAATACTTACTACAAAATTACTCCCACAGTTAATTACTTAAAGTAAGTTTTAATTTATGGTATATAATTGATGAACCTTGTTTGATAAGTGAGCTTGAAAGAAATTGGTAGGTATGCCTTGTCATCCATGAGATAAAGACGTACTTACATTTTAGGAATAAAACATTGTAAATATCTCAATGGATTAGAAGACAAGACGCTGATAAAAATCAATGTAACTGATTTCTCTTGTTACCTGGCAAAGTTTAGGGGATAGCAAAATTTTCCTAAGAAGAGTTTGAAAAGAAAAAATCTTTTAACTGAAAACTCTTTTACTCTACCGACATAGTGTATAATTAGTACTTAAGTACGTGACTTACCTTGCAAGTACCCTGCACACATATAGCTCGCGATCCTTGTCGAGAGCAGGGGGTACCGTCAGCGACCAGCGCCAACGATGCATAGAAGTGCTGCCCCATTGGACGACAGTTTAATATGCATGGAGAATTACCTGTGGGATACATAACGTGTTATTATACGATTAGTCATAATAGTCGTTAAACCGATTTGGAGGCTACAAGAAAGGTTTAAAAAAAAATGCAGAAGGCAGACACAATCTGTCTTTGTCGCATTATTTTAATGTATCAAGTCATGTTCAAGACTAGCTTGTTATATCATCAATCAATCAATACATATAATAAAATCGTAACAGGTCGCTGTCTGTACATGGAAGATAAATAAGAAAAAATATTATAGGGGGGCTCTATGAACGCAATAGAACCCAAAACAATGATTTTTAGAATTTTTGTCTGTTTTTTTTTTTTTTTTTTTTTTTTTTTATACCACTAAAGTGGCAGACAAGCATACGGCCCACCAGGAGGACTGGTGGTCACCGCAGCCTATGAACGTTTGCAACACCAGAGGCGCCACACTCGCGCTGCCGACCCTGTAAAAACCTTCTTAGACCCCTTTTGAAGAACCCCATACTGTAGACGAAAAATAATCTGTATGTCTGTATGTCTGTATATCTGTTTGTCTGTACGGTTGTGCACGCTAATCTCAGTAACCGCTCAACCGATTGCAATGCGGTTTTTTTTTATTGTGTTGAGGTTTGCTCCAGTTAACATTTAGCGTTTGTTTTATGTAAATCGGTTCAGAAATAAAAGAGTTATACCTAACACTTTTAAGAATCAGATATTTTGAGTGAGAGTGAGTGAACCTAAACTGGCGTGTTGGCTTAATCATAAAACAAACGCTATATACTATTTTTCTAAAAATAGTCTTAATCATTAAGCTCTTTTATGATTAAGCAAACAGGGCAGTTTCAGACGCTGCTTGATGACTCTGATGAAGAAATACCTTTCCTTTCATACACCTTATGTGACGTAAACGAAGTTGCGGGCTCAGCTAGTTGTAAATATATCAGTCAAAATTTTTGGGAAATAGCTTTTAAGTTACTACAGATGTATGAATATTTTATAAATTGTTGAACCCTGTACCCTCTCACCCCTTAAATTATATTAAATTTAGTAATTAATGTTAAGTTATTTAACGAGAACTTAGTAATAATGTTAAGTTATTTAACGAGGTCAAATGGCCTGATTGGACTAAGATTAATTTTTGATGTTTCGGGTAAAAGTTTTCCTTTTCGGGTACAGTTTAGGAAATGATCATTTTAATTTCTTCTAAAAACCTGATACTCCACTTTAATTTATTAATAGCCAGTCGAATGTATTAACTTTGTAACAGTAGAAAAAAAAGTCGGTAAGCAATATACCATTACAAGAAGCGAAAATATTGTACAATTTTTTACTCAATTTTTTTTTTATTTTTATTTTATTTTATTGTATTTTAATGGATGAAAGTGAAATAGGTAAAAGCTATTTTTGGTACGTAAGTACATATTAATATTGAATTTCGACAGCCACCGAGTCTGTAGTCAGCCGCCCGCCCAGCCCACGCCGCTCACATCATGGCCACTGATCAAATAACGTAATATATGATAGATGTTAAACTAACCCCTATTATCTGGTAAAACCGTGGAGCAACCATAAGAGGTCTACCCTCTTATGTTTGCTCCACAATATCTGGTTACGGGTTTGGCAGGACATACAAATTTGTCAATTCAAAAAAAAAACTAAATGTTCAAATCTAACACAGACTGGACTTTGAATTTATTAGAAGTCATATACAACTAAATTTTATGGTCGATACATAAAGCGAGAAACAATTCTGACAGATTGTTGGCGAACAAATTGACAAAACAAGCGTGTCAAATGCGCAAACGAGCGATTCAATAAGTTAGATTAGCTGCCGACGTACAAATTATATGGCTCTGTTTTTGTCGGATGTGACACTTACATTTACACATTGCATTACTTATTACAAGTGCTTAAAGTATTGTACGACACGATGATGGTTTCAGTCTGTAACCATAATCTTGAAAGATTACTGAAAAAACAAATCTTAAGTTTAAAGTGGCTGCACATCGCACAGTAATGGATGAAGTATGGGCATATATACTTGTCTATGTTTGTATAGGTTTATAAAAACTATAGGAGATATTCTTCTGAGGGCTTACCCGGGGCTCCCAACCATAGGCAGTAGGTAGGCAACGTGTTGGTTTTTAGTCGGTAAGTCGTCGGCATAGCATTTTTTTCTACAAAAAAGGTAGGTATATAAAAACTAAACAGGGTAATTCACGATGCTTGAAGGCGATGTACTCAGAAAATAATCAGCCAATTTTATTACCAAGAATATAGAATAGATTCAATTTTAATCCCATCAATATAACAAACGCTCGTGGCCCCGCGGACTCAGTGTTCTGTAAACGATAACTGCAGTAAGCAACTTTAACTATGGCCGGTCCATGGATGGGTGACCATTCATGTGATCACTTTGTGACATTTATTTGAGCGTTTCCGTGCTTCGGAAGGCACGTTAAGCCGTTGGTCCCGGTTGCCAGTAAAATGGCAGTCGTTAAGCTAAGTTGAAGGCTTTATTTCAACAGCAGGCAGTCACAACCTGCGCCTGTCCATTTAAACACGGCAATACGGCTCACCACCTATTACGTGGGACAAATTATGCAAAGGTGAAATGTGGGCATATAAAATGCCTCTGCCTACCCCTTCGGGGATAAAGGCGTGACCATATGTATGTATGTAATATAACAAACGTGAAAGTTTGTAAAAATGTTTGGATGATCGTTATTACATCACGCTCTAATTATGGCGGAAAGGATCTAGCTAAAGTTTGGTACAGGGATAGTTTACATCCTGGATTAACAAATAGGCTATTATATAATCCAGGAATATGTTCACATGAGAAGAGGGGAACAGGAACTAAATTCCATGCCGACAAAGACGCCAGAGGTTCATGTTTATGATGAAAGAATACGACGCAAACGAATTTGCGCGGGTTAGCTACAATATGTGACGATTTGGAGATCTATATGTCCAATCTTATGAGTATCACAAAGCGCCTTACATGACCCATATCAGGTGTCAAATAGGAGACACTCTGACACTACAAATCCAATAAAAAAGTTTCTGAGTACTTAGTAGTAGGCTACTCAATAAACTTAGAGACCTTTTCATTTATTTAGCTACAACTTTCATAATGTATTATACAAACCAATAGTAACAATATAATATGTACTGAAAAAGATGGATAAGTTGTAATGAGGTGTCAGAATATTCAAATAATGTTTGAATTTTTTGAATAAAACCATGCGCTATTGACTCTATTTTATTTTAGGGAACATCATAATCTGGAGCGGGGCCAAAGGCCCGCTTATCGAGAAATCGAGGCCCAGCGGTCCCTACTCCACCAGGAAACCGTGGAGACATGGAAGGTGCGACTTGAGCAACCAAAGGGGGGATTCGCCACAATCGCGGCCGTCAGACCGGTCATGGACGAGTGGCTGGGGAGGAGACACGGTGCTCTCTCCTACCGGTTGACACAGATGCTTGCCGGGCACGGTAGCTTCGGTAGGTATCTGTGGCGGAAACACCGGGAAACCACGGCCGAGTGTCAGCACTGCGAGGACCGCAGCGATGACACGGCGCTCCACACACTGGTGGAGTGCACGGCGTGGGCGCAACAGCGCCAGGTCCTCGTAGTGGGTCTGGACGTGGACACTCTCTCGCTCGAGACCATGGTGCGAGCCATGCTCTCCAGCGGGAGTAAGTGGGACTGCGCCGCCTCCTTCTGCGAGCAGGTCATGCTCGTGAAGGAGGCGGCGGGACGGGTACGGGAGAGAACTCTCCCACCCGAGTTCCGCAGTCGGCGGCCTGGTAGCCGCCGACGTGTCTTCGCCGAGGACTATCGGCCACCATGACCGGGGGCCTGAGGACGGTGACAGGGCGGCTCACCGTCCTTACAGAAGCAGGCCCATGACGGCAGCGTGACGTGAGTGAGACAATTCACGCACGCCCCCCCCCTTAGAAGCGGGATCACACCCGAAACCCCCCAAAGACGCGGGATAGCACCCGAACCACCCCCTGGGCGAGGCCGCAGCAGCGGCCGTGGGTCTGTTGGGAGTCCTGGGACATCCTTCCGAGGGTTTACCCGGGGCTCCCAACCATAGACTGTTGGGCGTGACGTGAGGTTTTTTAGTCGGTAGGAGTCCGGCATAACATCCATGAGGATTTTCCCTCACGTTAAACAAAAAAAAAAAAGGGAACATCATAATAATGACTGCCTTGTTACTCTCGAGGTCGAAATTTACGACTGCGGAACACGAGGTCGTGGGTTCGATTCCCACGGGAGATAAAAATTTGTGTGATCCATAAATGTTTGTCTCGAGAGTCTGAGTGTTTCTATGTATGATACGTACCTATGTAATTAAAAGTATATGAGTATTAATATGGGTGGCCCGACACCCACAAGGTATTCCTAGCTTACTTTGGGATCAGAAGATAACGTTGTGGTGAAAATGTCCATGAATATGAGTTCGTTTACAAATCTCCATCAGCTCAAATCTAATGAAACCGTTAACATACGTTATTTAGGTCAAATATGATTAGACCGTCATTATGGCATTATGTTATGAAATTATTTCATGCAAATATAATTTTGTAATCGCCATTTCATAGTGTTAGACTTACAATATTAAAAACTTCACAAATCACATAGATGACGCCGCGGCGACAATACAAATCTTACTAATATTATAAATGCTAAAGTTTGTGAGTGTGGATGTTTGTTACTCTTTCACGCTCAAACGGCTTAACGGATCTGGCGGAAATTTGGTACAGGGATACATTATTGTCTGGAATAACACATAGGATACTTTTTATCCCTGGAATAAGTTCCTGCGGGAAGCGGGAACGGGAACAAATTTCTGCTGCGGGCATCAGCTAGTATAGTCGTATATAAATTTATTACTATTACAAGAACAGTAATTATAATATGCTCAATGAGTAGGTGAAACCACCGTTAAGGGTTTTGCTCGGTACAGGCTGGCACAAATGACTTTTTGTTGCCTCACTTAGTACGGCCCTTCTATACAACAAATTTATAATACTTAGCGATGGAATGTCGTAACCATAACTCTGAAATGTCTTTAATAAGAATTACTGCATATTGACACAGAATAATAATGTACAGAAAGAAATCTACCCACAAAGTGCGCTCGGGCTACGCACACAAAGACACCGCTCACTGGATTTCACGGACATGAGGTCAAAGGATTTTCATAGTAATGTCGATACTGATTTGTGCGCGAATGTGCGTAGCCGACAGCAGTGCTTTAAAAAAAGTATATACATGAGATTGCGTTCTGTACCTTATTATTTTGTGATAGCACTGTGATAGTGACGTGATTCAATAGGTCTTTTCTGCTCAAAAGGGGAAAATAGTGTTTTAGGTGTTGAATTGACTTGACTTAAGTTCCATGACCCCTAGATGGGGCAAAAGAGGTCCACAGTGCGTCGACGTCGCCAGCCCTATCGGTCTTGAGCATCACGTTTTATTTCAGTCCATGCTTTTCTATACCTTCCGCCTCTGCAACGATACTCGGCTACGCTTTTCTTGGGGATTTGCCTCCTAGGAAACTGGAGTTTCGTAACTGGTTTCCATTAAGGATTTTTAAATCCGCCTACGTAACTGGTAACCATGAAGGATTTTTTTATACTTCTACGTAACTCTTTACCAAGAAGGAGTTTTGAGTACGTCTACGTAACTGGTATCCATGAAATAGTTATTAAGTTGGCAACAGCAATGCATCATCAGTGAAAATTACTACTGTCTAGTTCAGACAGACAGACAGACGGACGGCGGAGTCTCAGTAATAGGGTCCCGTTTTTACATTATTTGTTCTCTAGTCATTGCTGGTTTTAATTTCTTCTCTTGTGACAAACCTAACTTTGTTAGAGAGTTATCTATATTTATACATTAAAAGGGATCTCCGAAATGTATGTACGCTCATAACTTCAGAACGGCTGGACCGATTTCACTAATTCTTTTTCAAGGTACATAGGCATCCTGCTGTATATCTCTACACTTCTGGACCGGAACCTGAAGAGCAAACTGCATCTCCCTTGTTCCCACATCGGTTCAAAATTGAATTGACAATTCCCAAGTTGCTCGTCATAGTCTCCGTATCTTTATGCGAGTAGGTCATACCCGTGAAAGAGGCGACGGGGAGGAAGCGGGAGACAACTCTCTCACCCAAGTTCCGGAGTCTTGCCACCGCAGACTTGTCTTCGCCCAAGACTATCGGCCTCCTGTTTGTCATACATTACCTTATTGTTTTAGAAAGAAAGAAAGAAAAATCAATTTATTTCTGCGAGCTGCAGTAACAAAAGTGTACAGCAAAAAAAGTATGACTGACTGTG
This sequence comes from Miltochrista miniata, assembly GCA_933228765.1. Taxonomy (NCBI): domain Eukaryota; kingdom Metazoa; phylum Arthropoda; class Insecta; order Lepidoptera; family Erebidae; genus Miltochrista; species Miltochrista miniata. The sequence continues at coordinate 18,953,652 of OW121765.1, forward strand.
ACTGTCAACAGTGTTACATAACTTGTCATTGTCACATCATAAGTTGTCAATTGTCAACATACATCAATAACTAATATATGTAGAGAAATTTGTAGAGTTATGTACATTAGTTTCAAATCTTACCACCTAAATCAAATACTCTTACAAGAACAATAATAGGCGTAAATACAGTATCATACTTTACAACAAACCAAGTCGATAGCCACTGCAACTGGTGAAAGCAGGTCGGTTCTCAGCATAATGCTGTGATGCAGAGATTTTCCACACCAAGCGCTGATTTTTATCAAAAACCTTAGATATCGTGTAAATGGCGTCATCCATCACAAACCCGAGAGAAAATAAGCTTCCTAACATGAAATGTTTCAAGAGGGCTGTCATATAATACAAATAACCCGTGAGATAATACAATACAGTGCATTGCAATGCAACAGTGATTATTACCTACCTACTTTTGAAAGTTTTATTTTTTGAAAGAAACAAACCCACAATGAACAAAAAAATATTCTCCACTTATGCACAGTATTTATGTTTTCCAAAGAAAACATACCAAGAAAACAATTGCAACCCCATTTCAACTACGCTATTTATTATAGTACATAATTTAAAATTTAAAACGAAGAGTGCATAGAATCCAAAATACCACAACAAACCTTGCATTATTTGATACTACTGCCCACCCAAACTTAGATATCAAGAAACCAGAAAAAGTCAACCAACGATGCAGTTCAGTCACTGTGCTGTCTCGCTGTGGAACATACCTCCAAATGTAAGATGTTATTTTTTTGTTGTAACATGTAGTAATTTTAGGTTTAAGAATAAAGTCCTTTTTAATAAGCTTTTATTAGGTCGTCGTGTATGTAACTAACAATGTAATGGAATCTAAGGATACTAATTTAACCATCTTCCAAGGATCGTAGCGTCATGAAAATTGGCAGATGTATGTAGTTCTGATGACAATACAATAATATGGTACTGTCAAACTGATATGATGATGGAGCCGAAAGATAGGCACAGAAAACAAGTGGAATCTAAGGTAGCTAATTTAACCAGCTTCCAAGGATCGTAGGGTCATGAAAATTGGCAGTTGTATGTAGTTCTGATGACAATACAATAATATGGTACTGTAAAACTGATATGATGATCGAGCCGACAGATAGGCACTGAAACTTCGATGGAAAAAGTGGAATCTAAGGATACTAATTTAACCATCTTCCAAGGATTGTAGCGTCATGAAAATTGGCAGATGTATGTAGTTCTGATGACAATACAATAATATGGTACTGTCAAACTGATATGGTGATGGAGCCGGAAGATATGCACAGAAAACAAGTGGAATCTAAGGTAGCTAATTTTACCAGCTTCCAAGGATCGTAGGGTCATGAAAATTGGCAGCTGTATGTAGTTCTGACGACAATACAATAATATGGTACTGTCAAACTGATATGATGATGGAGCCGGAAGATAGGCACTGAAACTTCGATGGAAAAAGTGGAATCTAAGGTAGCTAATTTAACAAGCTTCCAAGGATCGTAGCGTCATGAAAATTGGCAGCTGTATGTAGTTCTGATGACAATACAATAATATGGTACTGTCGAACTGATCTGATGATGGAGCCGGAAGATATGCACTGGAACTTCATGATGGAATATCGTATTATATCTGTTTTTGGATTCGACAGAAAAGTCTTGTAATGAACTTTGACCAGGCTTAGGTTTCGAGGTTATAACAATGCTTTTTTAATTGACTTGTAAAACTATGCAATGGAATCTCAGGTAACTAATTTAAGCATCTTCCCAGGATCGTAGCGTCATGAAAATTGGCAGATGTTTGTAGTTCTGATAACAATACAATAATATGGTGCTGTCAAACTGATCTGATGATGGAGTCGTAAGATTTGAACTGTAACTTCATGATTGAACATCGTATCATAGCTGTGTTTGGATTTGTTAGAAAAGTCGTGTAATGAGCTTAGACCACGATTAGGGTTTAAGGTTATAACAAACCTGTTATATATTGAAGTTAATATTGAGTGTAAATATTGAGTGTAAATATTGAGTGTAAATATTGAGTGTAAATATTGACATAGGTACTTGCAGAAAATGTATATGTATTAGAGTAATAATGAAATATTTTCACATTAGTCGAACTCAGACAAAACACCATGTAATACAGAAATCCCTTCTAATATTATAAATGCGAAAGTAACTCTGTCTGTCTGTCTGTTACGTTTTCATGCCTAAACCACTAAACCGATTTTCATGAAATTTGTTATAAAGATAGTTTGAGTTTAAGAGAAGGACATAGGTTACTTTTTAACTGACTGCGCGAAAGTAGGGTAATGATTTTATGCGATAACGACTTCTACGCGGATGAAGCCGCAGGGCACATCTAGTTTTAGTCACAACATTTATGTGACTAAAAAGTATAAAATAAATAAATGGTTTAAAAAACCCTAGAAAAATACGCATTTATAATGCACGAAAAAACCCAAAAATAAATTATGGATCGTTCAAGTTGCCTCTATTTCTGGGCTGAAGTGTAAACTATGTGCTTTTAGTTATAATATTTGATTATAAAAGCGTGGGGTGCTAGAACAAGAAAGACTTTTTTGTAAGCATATTCCTATTAATACTAATCCTTATATAATAAAAATCCTGACGAAAGCTGCATGAGGTCGCACAAGAGCATAACGTTTATGCTGCCAAAGAGAACGCCTTTTCTTTCAGGCAATTAAGTAGATACATGAGGGGAATACGTTAACAGTGGCAAAATGTAGAGTTCTGGTTCGAAAACGAGATATCTTTGGCTACCGTTAAAAACCCGCTTGGGGATATATGCGTTTGTATTCCTATTACGTGATCACATATTGTACTAAATATCTCGGAATGCCGAAACTTTAAGGACCTACTAATGAATTATCTAATAGAGATTCGTAACGGTAATAGGTTTGTTCCTATTACGCGGGCGTCACGAAAAACTGGCAAAAGTGGGAGTTGAAAATGCGTAGGCGTGATTAACTACTTTACTTTTCAAGTAAGTATGTTATGTATTTCAATTAAAGCCTATCATCGTTAATACATTTCCGAAATTTAAAATGATATTAATAATAGTAAAAGTCACAATAGATATATAAAAGCGTGACAGTGTAAATTAATAGTTTAAAAACACGAGAAAAACACGCTTTTATAAATGTGACCTTATCCTTAATCTGACAAGATATCATGCAGCTTCCGCCAGGAAAGTCCTTCCTGTTCCAGCGCCCCACGCTTTTATAATCAAATATTATAACTAAAAGCACATAGTTTACACTTCAGACCAGAAATAGAGGCAACTTGAACGATCCATAATTTATTTTTGGGTTTTTTCGTGCATTATAAAAGCGTATTTTTCTAGGGTTTTTTTAAACCATTTATTTATTTGATCTAATGGATCGAAGCGGAGGCGGAATATTATTCCAAAAGCGAGTGGCACAGTAACAGAAGCTCCCTCTGGCCAAGGCACAAGTCCTGTGCCTTGGCCCCGAACAGTTTTAGACCTTATATATCCTGCATAGCCCACTCTCCAATTTAGTCTATCATACAGGTATTTAGTCTTTTTTAATTTTATTATTCCAAATAGCAAACTTGCCAAGTGCACCTGTCTTCTAGCTGCCATTTTTAATATATTTATCTCATTAAGGGTACTTGTATAATTACTTTGAGCAAAATAACTTATTCAATAAATGCCAGTATGGTTTTAGAAAAAATAATCAATAAACATAGCCATATACTATTTTCTATACGAAGTAATGATAAATATGGATAAAAAAGCACCAGTAGTGGTTCTATATATGGAAATTTCAAAAGCGTTTGATTGCGTTAGACATGAAATCCTATTGCAAAAAATGTACACGTACGGAATCAGAGGTAACGTACATAAATGACCCTTTTCGCTGACGATAGTACGGTGCTATTTACTAGTAATAATTTGAATAATATTGAATTTGACATTAATCTATTTCTAACATCAATAATTGAATGGTTGGGTAAAAAATCGCTAACAATCAATCTAAACAAGACAAAAGTTATGAGCTTCAGACAGGGATTGCGGGCGATGCCCCTTCACGTCTCCTACACTGAAGCAGATATTGAGGAGATTGACGTGACAAAATTCTTAGGTGTATATATTGACAACAGAGTTAACTGGAAATCTCACATAGAAGTGGTCTGCAAGAAACTCTACCAATTTTCCTATGCTCTTTATAGACTTAGACAGGTTGTAAACATAAAAACTCTACAGACGGCATATCATGGCTTTGTTGCGTCGACTTTGCGTTATGGTATAATATTCTGGGGTAACTCTGTAGAAAAAAAAAAATTTCAATAAAAAATACAACCGACTTCCAAGAAATCCTGAAAAATAAAATTTACTTAGCACAAAGTAATATGTATTTTGATTTATCTGATTTTTATTCAATATCATATTAAAGTCGGCGCCAAGTAAATTCATAGGTTTAGGGAGGTATTATTCATGGCACCAACTTCAATATTATATTGAATGAAATCTGATAAATCAACTACATATTACTTTGTGCTAAGTAAATTTTATTTTTCAGGATTTCTTGGAAGTCGGTTGTATTTTTTATTGAAAATTTTTTTTTCATTATTTTAAGTGACGGGTGAACCGAAAAATATATCTATCTAGGTGAAAGTTCTCATCAATACAAATTAAACAAGCCCCAACATAAGGTAGCTGCTGTAAATCGTTAAGGAATTCCCTCGAATCTCTTTTGGTTCCATCATCAGATCGACTCCAGACCTTTATTAATAATGGTAGTACATTAAAGCACTGAATTAAAAAGTTAACAAACGCACTAGTTGTGCCTATAATTTTCGGTGGTTGCCCTCGATTTCTCCAGGATCCCATCATCAGATCCTAACCTGGTTATAATGGGACCACCTCAGAAGAAAACCCTAATCAACAAAAAAAAATTGAAATCCGTCTATAATTGACGGTGATCATACATAAAACATTGAGACCTTTCTTTTTTGTTTGAAGTTGGATCTATCAATCTAGGTGTAAAGTTCTCATCAATACAAATCAATCAAGCCCAAACACAAGATAACTGCTGTAAATTGTTTAGGAATGCCCTCGACTGTCTTTCGACTCTATCATCAGATCGACGCCATACCTTCATTAAAGTGTAGAACATTAAAGCACTTAATTAAAAAGTTAACAAGCACACTAGTGGTCCCTACAATTTTCAGTGGTTGCCCTCGTTTTCTCCTGGATTCCTTCATCAGATCCTGACCTGGTGAAAATGGGACCACCTCAGAAGTAACCCCTATTCAACAAAAAAAAATTTTTTGAAATCCGTCTATAATTGACGGAATTATCGCTTGACATACATAAAAAAAAATACATACAGACGAATTGAGAACCTCCTCCTTTTTTTGAAGTCGGTTAAAAAAGAAAGTAAGTAAGTAGGTACTGTCTAACTATTTCTACTTTCGTCGTCAGTTTCGTAGAAGATCTAAGTTACATATGATAAGTGCTCCTTGGTAACCAGTTACATAGCAGTATTAAAAAAATCCTTCATGGTAACCAGTAACGTAGACGTATATTGAAATTCCTTAATGGAAGCCAGTTACGAAACTCCGGTTTCCTAGGCGGCCGAAGCGGATCCTTACTTCAACTCAACCTTCCAGGCCATCCGGTGCCTTAAGCTTTGTGTTTAGACGGTCTAGTATAAGCGGAAACGCTCCGCAATAATAGGTAATACTACTACTACTAGATGGTGAAACACCATTGATTCCTCTATTATAGAGCTCAAAATACCTTTTTCAGTCGTATCACAGGATCTTTAAACTCTTTATCCACCCACGTACGTATTTACCTCCTCTAACAAATCTGAATTCTTGAAACGGAGCATGAAATGACTAAACTTCAGACGAACAACTTGGAAATTTTCTTTAAAAACTTTTTCGACCGTAAGAACTGTGGCTTTCTTTCGTGTCACTACATAATTGCCATCATTAAAAATAGACAATAGATTTTAGCTATTCTCATTATTAGACTTTATCTAAAATTAACTTAATATGATGATAAAGGCGTGACCACGTGACCATAACTTTAACTACTCTAAGCACTCTGGTTTGTGTAGTTACCTTCTTAAAATATTTCAATTTGACACTTACTACAAGTAGGTGCGAAATTGAAACATTAAAATCAACCCTCACTTTTACAAATTAACTAAACATGAAATTTTCATCCTAAAAACAGACAACATAGGGGTAAACCCTTCACCAACCATCAAAATAATCGGTCCAACGAGTTGGATTTAATATTATTCACGGACACAACGCTATCTGATTCCAAAGTAAGCTAGGAATAACCTGCTTGTGTTATGGGTATACGACCACGGGTAATAATACCTATATATTCTTAAATACATACTTATCATACATAGAAACGCCCATACTCGCGAGACAAACATTTATGGTTCACCTAAATTTTTGCCTCTGGTAGTTCTATGTATATAACTTAGGCTTCTCTTAGGACTACCATCCACAGCTACTGATACTCACCGTCTATGTAAGGGACCCAGGTATAAAAGCGCCCCCGAAAAGGTCTTCGGTCATACGCTGCACATTGCTCTGCTCTCGTGTTCATTGAACCACCAGGACATGGCTGCAGCAAAAAGTTTAACAACATGATTCATGAATGGAACAAAATCAGAAAATGAACAAAATACAACAGAAGGATTTGCTCAACAATTTTATCAGTTTTATGGTATTTCAAAACTTCACAGTCAAGCTACCACAACAATTAATTTTGATTTAATACTAGCTGATGTCCGCAGCTTCGCCCGCGTAAAATTTGTTCCCATTGGAACTTATTCCCGGAATAACAAGTAGCCTATGTGTTATTCCAGACTATAATGTATCTTTGTACCAAATTTCAGCCCGATCCGTTTAGAGGTTTGAGCGTGAAAGAGTAACAAACATCCACACTCACAAACTTTCGCATTCAGAATATTAGTAAGCTTGTGTAAAAATAACCGTGTCAAGCACTGTCGATTTTGATCGTAGCAATCTCCCTGAAAATTATCTTTAGGTTGATGTTCGTTGGGGTAATCAACTCACATTACTTTCAAACATTCTTCTTCATCCTAGCGCTTTTTCGGTTGCTTGCAAAGCCTACCTGTATTTGGATTCTGAGGTCCACTTTTATTGACTGCTAAGCTAGCTTTTAAGACTCAGAGGGGTCGGCGTAACGTGTTACGCCGACGACACCCTCGTTACGGCGCGGGGAGCAACTAAACTAACGCACCGTGACGCAGCACTAAAGGCCACGGCAGGGGTTATTCAAGTCGTGGGTCCGACTCACACACATTGAACAACCCCTGCCGAGGCCTACGGCGGCTGGGTCTCGAGGTCGCCCTTCACAAATCCGAGGCTCTGTGCTTCCACGGAACTCGGATGGGGCCACCTGCGAGATCCAGCCTACAGGTAGGGGGCGTCAGCATCGGCATCGAGCCCTCGATGAAGTATCTGGGGCTCGTACTCGATGGCCGGTGCAACTTTGGACATCACTTCCGAAGTTTGGTCCCAAAACTGAGGGGAGCATCAGCCGCACTCGCGCGGCTGATGCCCAACATCAGGGGACCCAACGCTCCCTACAGGAGACTGTACCTGGGGATCGTGCGAAGCATGGCCCTATACGGGGCTCCCGTATGGGCGGAGACCCTGACGGTCAGCAATGTGGCTAGATTGCTTGTTACACATCCACAAATACAGTATCTACAATCCGAGTATTCGTGTTCTAATAGCCGTAAGTTACTGTAGAACTAAGCTTAAATATGACCTACATAACCATATACAACAACAATCGCCTGTATAAGACAGCGCAATAAACAAACACAATAATACCCACTTTTACACCGTCCATGACTCAGGCAAATTGAATGGAACAATACTAATCACGGAAACATTTACGATGTACAGCGTCGTAAATCACTATTCAGTTTAATGTGACCGATTGAAAAGTAAGAGCCCTTTATAACCCGCGCCAATCGTACAAATGATTGTAATTCATTAATCATTTTATTAAAGCTTAACGTGAGAAACTCGTTTTATCTATGTATTAATTAAGATAATGATTTGATTAACGATCAATCTACAATATTGTGCCGTTAAACTTATTGAAGCATTACTTTGGAACGTTCGTAACTTTTTAACTTAGGTAATAGGCTGCGAATGAAACGTGGTCTCCATATAAACTGTGGCGAGAGTGGTTGATGGAACTTGACAACCAAGGCTGGTTAGGCTCCCTGGGATATTCTTTCGAGGGTGTACTAAGTTTCCTGGCTCATGAAGGCGGGAAGGAGAAAGTAAAAAAGGCTATGAATGTGAACTAAAAAGGCAGCTGAAAAGGATTGAAAGAAGCACTCTTTCGTGCCGTACGTTAGGGAGCGAGGGGCTTGTTGTGACAGTTTTCAAAAAAACTACTAAACGCTAAGATCTATCAACTAAATTACTACGAAATAAGAAAAGATGAAAATTATAGCTTTCCCTCTATCAAATTAAATTTTTAATGAAGGAGGTACATTACTTTAGCATACATAGACGCCAATCAGGTAATCAGATTATCTAAAAAATACTTACATTGCTATTACACTCATAGTATCTTTTATCAACACCTTGACAATCTCCGCCGTGAATTTGTCTTGTTACACGAACTGTAATCACAGGCGGTGTACCTGTACTGCTGTTTTCTGCAGCTGTTCTGGTTCTGAAACAATTTTAATATATATAACTAAGATATCTAATGAGATTGAAGTTAAAACCAAAATATTAAGGTAACGGGCAAATGGCTGAATATAGTGATACGGGTTAATTTTAATAATGCTGTGAAAATGTCAATCAAAGTGAACCCGACTGTGAAAAGTTTTGAATTAACATATATGCAAGTATATTTTTGACACTATTAGATATCATCATCATCAAGATTTATAGATAACAACTCAATATTTTGAGTTGTGTGGACAAATTATGCCGTTTTTGACTAATCAGGGTATAAATATTCCATAATCCAGTTACATACACATGGTGTTGGTATGATACAATCATATGGGTGGATATTACCTAGATACTTAGCCAGATAATCAGGATCACAAACAAATATCATAACAGAGATGAAAATAAACCGGCCAAGTGCGAGTTGGACTCGCCCATGAAGGGTTTCGTAGCAGCAAGTAACATAATATAAAAGTTCTTATAGTTCGTTGTAATTTTGATTGATGTTTTAACACTTTCGCAGTGGTAGTGATTTTTCTAATCGAAAATTGCGGTTTATGACGTATTAAAAAAAACTACCAGCTCTATCTCATTCAAACCAATTTTCGTTGGTAGTTTTTATGGCAATGTACATCATATATTTTTTTTAGATTTATCACTCTCTTAGTTTAGAAGTTAGAGGGGGGGGACACTCATTTTTCGACTTTGGAAGTCCTTCTTGCGCAAACTATTCACTTTAGAAAAAAATGATGTTAGAAACCTCAACAGCATTTTGGAAGACCTATCTATAGATACTCCACACGTATGGGTTTGATGAAAATAAAAAAAATGAGTTTCAGTTCTCAGTATGGGGACCCCCAAAATTGACTGCTTTTTTTCTAGTGTTATATAAGAATCTTAATGCGGTTCACAGAATACATTTAATTACCAAGTTTCAATAGCATAGGCCGTATAGTTTCGGAGAAAAGTAGCTGTGACACACGAACGGACAGACAGACAGACAGACAGACAGACATGACGAATCTATAAGGGTTCCGTTTTTGCCATTTGGCTACGAAACCCTAAAAAAGGAGCAAAATTGATTCATAAGACTAAGTCGCTTCACAAGTGGCAAACTACAAACAGAGAATGAAATAACTTCTTTAAATATCACCCACATACTTCGTTAATGTCTTGATCTATTAGGCTTAAAGGCGCAATATTAATAACAAGAGCTAAATCATAAATATAATTGTGTTAATATGTTATGAGACAAATAAAACAAAATATATATTACAGCGGCGTCAACACAAAGCATGTATAATGAAATCAACGGGGCCGCTAACAAATTGTTCCAAACACGTAAATCTAATATGACGGTAATAAAATAAAAAGATGTAATGTATGACTCGATTATCGTTCCTCACATAAATACAGGCATACGAAAGAAATGTTTTATCCTTGTAACTGGACTTGATCATTAATTTAATGTAAACTCAACCACCAATTTAAATATTCATGTTCACGAAGTGAAAGATTAGTTCCGATCGGTACTTACATTTATCTACAGCTATTTAGTGAGATAAGTACAACGCACAGCATTAACGGTGGCGTCAATAAAAAGATGATATTGATAGATAACTATGTTGAAGATTAATGAAAAGCTACCCTTTAGAATGCAATAGTCGTAGCTGTCTACACATTTTACACTTTGTTTAATAATGTATTAGGAGACAGGATTGGATAGTAAAGGTTAAAATATATGTTCCTAAATAACAATATATTTAATTTTTCAACAGCAAGTAGCCACTGCCTGAGGATTAGTAAGGCGAGAAAAATTTTCATAAATATTTATTGGCAACTGGAGCGCGAGTATAACACCTCTAGTGTTGCAAGTAACAAATAAGAGTGATGGTTATTTTATTCCACTTTTTCATTGAAAATGCAATACTTCATAGGTTCAATCGATCGCACATGTTTTATGTTTGGAATAGAATATTTTTTTAAGAATAATTTGGAAAATAATTCTTAAAGTATAGTGAAAAGGGTAATAACTCGAAACTTCACGTCTAGAGATATATGGGTGTCAATATTTCATATGAGCTTTATAGCACTTCCACGGTGCGACATACCAGCAGTATGATAAACGATGTCCATCCTAATTTGTCTCGAGTGTACTACACAAGCCGCTATCAGCAGGACTTTATTCACCGTCTTTATTATCGAGGAATTTATAACTTATCCTAACATTTCGATCGTATCGAACATTGACTAAATAACTTGTTTATGTAATAGAATGGAATTAATGAAGTCACCGATTGTAATCTTCAAAAACGACTTCAACACCATAAAAGGCAGCTTTTATTGTTATTGTTCGTTTTTAGGGATCTTTGATACTTATCGATACATTGCTTTATGTAGCTTCATTCTTACTTACTTTTTACTGGAGGTGTGGTCATTTATTATAAAGTCTAGTTGCTTCTGGAGAAATATCATAGTTTTTATTATCTGAATCTTCTACAGAATTGCTTACTAAAATATGAACAACGCTTTTTTAGCTAGAGGTGCATAACGTTAGTATTATACATATCTGCTACAGTTTGCTATACCCTCTGCCGAGAGCCGAGACCGTTAAGGTCCGGCGCCGCATGGCGGCACCCACTCTAATTAAGAGTGACGGTATTTTGATTACCTACTTATCTATCTAACAGGACTTCGTATCTGGTCGTATTAATCCTGAGTCCTCGACTCGTTACAATTAGCTTGGGTCATTTGTACTTAAATAGCCTGATCTTATTACTACAGCTATATGTCTGATGATTAAATACCTATGTTTTTTAGGGTTCCGTACCCAAAGGGTAAAGAACGGGACCCTATTCATGAGACTTCGCTGTCCGTCTGTCTGTCTGTCTGTCTGTCCGTCAGGAGGCTGTATCTCACGAACGGTGATAGCCAGAGAGTTGAAATTTTCACAAATTATGTGTTTTTGTTGCCGCTATAACAACAAATACTAAAATCAAAAACATAATAATATGTAAGGGGGGCTCCCATACAACAAACGTGTTTTTGCCCATTTAATCTTATATATTAGATAGTAAGGTATCTATCTCAATTAAAATACGTTAGTTGACTTGAAAATATCATCAAGATCATTTATTCCCGTTACACCATGCAAATTAAATGAATACTTTATAAGGTATAGCACAGTCAAATATTGCGCAACGAAAGTAATTTTTGTCGCCATGATTGAACACTATACGGGTCACATACTAACTTATTTTTCGACTTTCATCGTAATTTTTTTTTTTTTAAAGTGAACAACGCTTTCAGCAGATTACTATTATATAGGTGTAATATTTCAAAGATAGCAATTTCATAAGAAATAGTAAACAAAGAGCCAGTATTTTAGATGTTTCTCCAGTATAAACAATTTACGTACAAACACACAATTCAATTACATGCACCGATGTTGTATATAGACGTATCGTGTTTATAATGTCATGTCATCATTCAAATGTCATCCATATTCTGAAAAAGAAATTAAACATAGAGTTCTCAAACTCTTTTGAAAACACATACTGTGCCTACCGTAGAGGATCAACATAGAGCAACGCGAACTGTCTGGTTAACAATCACCATAGAGCAATACTTGTTTTATAATAAACTAGCTGACCCGCGCAACTTCGTATGCATCACATAAGAGAGTAAATCACCCGTTCTCGTCGCATTTACTCCCGTCAGAATAATTTCGTTAACGATAGATGTTTCCCGTCGCATTATTGTAGAAATTGCGCATATTCATGCATAGGACGTGGACTACCGGTGTACGTCGCCAGCAGAATAGTGAATCGACCAAAAAAAGCGAAAAAAAAGCGAGGTCAAACGGGATAAAAAGTATCCTATGTCCGTCTCCTGGTTCTAAGCTACCTCCCTAACAATTTTCAGCCAAATCGGTACGGCCGTTCTTGAGTTATAAATGTTGTAACAAACCCGTCTTTGTTTTATGTATTAAGATATGTACTGTTATTAGGTGCCTTTATTACCTAATAACAGTACCAGTAATCAGAAAACGCTTGAAATACTCACAGAATATCGAGCAGTGTATTTTCATAAATAATTAAGACAAAATGGACATTTACTGGGACATCCTTCCGAGGGCTAACCCGGGGCTCCCAACCGTAGGCTGTTGGGCGTTATGTAAGGTTTTAGGTAAGAGTTCGGCATAGCATCCATGAAAGATTTTCTCTCACGTTAAATAAAAAAAATAGGAGGCGCCCATGCAACAAATGAGACCTTTTGTTGTTTTTGGTACGGAACCCTCCGTGCGCGAGTCCGACACGCACTTGGCCGGTTTTTATTATTTATTTATTAAGAGCCGTGCACGCCAGCTGGAATTTAATAAAATATTTTTTAAAAGGATGCATATGATGTTAAAGGGTTAACATACCCTAAAATTTTCAAGTTTCTAGTTTCTTTGATTCCGTAATTTTATTAATATTTAACAAATTATATAAATCAATAAACCTGTGAGGTATATTACATGCATCGGCAAATGCCGCAAATGCTAATCAATCATCAATACATATAATAAAATCGTAACAGGTCGCTGTCTGTACATGAAAGATAAATGAGAAAAAATATTATAGGGGGGCTTTATGAACGCAGTAGAACCCAAAACAATGATTTTTAGAATTTTTGTCTGTTTGTCTGTATGTCTGTATGTCTGTTTGTCTGTACGTTTGTGCACGCTAATCTCAGCAACCGCTTGACCGATTGCAATGCGATTTTCTTTATTGTGTTAAGGTTAGCTCCGCTTAACATTTAGTGTTAGTTTGGTTTATTTCATGTCAATCGGTTTATAAATAAAAAAGTTATAACACTTTAAAGAATCATACATAGACTTATGAATCTAAAAGTGGGTAAATCTATACTGGCGTGTTGGCTTAATCATAAAAGAGCTTAATGATTAAGGCATTAATTGTTATAGAATAGACTTAATCTTTAAGCTCTTTTATGATTAAGCCAACAGGGCAGTTTCACACGCTGCTTGATGAGTCTGATGAAGAAGTACCTCTCCTTTCATACACCTTATGTGACGTAAACGAAGTTGCGGGCTCAGCTAGTTTCAAATAAGTCATCATTGATTAAAATGCTATGGTTCAGATATTTATATTAAAAATTAAAATGCCTTCTGTCAACACTTTGTAATTAAAGTCTTTGTCTAATAAAAACTGCACTCATGACAAGATGAAGCAGATTCATTGTATACGAGTAGTTCACACGTACAAAACAATCACGTTACTTTCTACGTAAACGTCTCATGATCGACGTCACAGTGACCCATGACCAGTTCACCGCAGGTATACACGTGTACAAAATTTGACTCATACCACTATTTCGATCTTGACTGCACAAAACACCGCATGAGAATTGACCCCGCCAAACACTACTGCATTCAACACTCACGTTCCATGACGTCAATTACTACATGTTAAAAACCAATCCCTCATTAGTGCGTGTAACTACAAATATGTAAACAAAAATGAAGTTTGTCTTCGTTGTAAAATGGATGGTAATCGCGAGCTCATTACCGGCTATATCGAAGCTGATGCATGTCAATCAAGATGCGCTGGTGTAAGCAATCAATTCTTTTTCTACAATAACAGCTTGTTACATCCGACGCTACGGGGTTTCCATTACCTTAATTTAGTCGATAAAAACCGTACGAGCCAGGTCGCGAGGGCATGTTTAACCTTTGAACGCCGCCACTTTAGGTGCCTTTACACTTGGCGAATACTTTATGTTATCAACAACAGCGTCTACTTTCTAGTTACAGAAAAGGGCATTAATAAAAACTATGATTGTTTTGGTACTTCACAATAGAAAAAAAAACACTTTCGAGAAGAAAATCTATGACATTTTTGTTTTAAAATATGAGTTGAAATCAAAATGTAGATCCATATTTGCAACAATATAACTCTCACTGTGAATGTCAAGTTTGTGGGTTATTTCCTTCTAAAATATTTGACTTGAAAGGGATACCTTTACCAGACTATAGTATGTTGGTCATTAGGTGCAAATAAGGTAGGTATCTTATTTCGTTTTCAATTACTTTTATTTATTTTTATGTAGACATACATTTAGGTGTGAGACCACCAACCAATGTTAATGAAATTATTACAGCCAATGAACTGGCAAAATCAAACGCCGTCAGATTACTAAATTGCATATGTCAACAGATTGATAACGCGAATGAACAAGATATAATCAACGTTGACAGCTGAAATGCCACCGAAGTTGTGGACGGAAACGCTCTATACATTGATTAGGTAAGTAATTGGGTATTTGCGCAAATAAAAAGTAGGTCAGTTAGTGTGTCGCCCCTGCTCAATATATTACCGTCCATGCAATGTACGTTAAAATGGACGGTCTCTTGGCAAAATTTGTCTATTATTAGATATGATGATCTTAAATTGACGAAGTATCATGAAACAAAAGAGCATTGCCCAGGTCCATAATTGAATAAATCTTTATTGCGCGAGAATGCCACTTCAACTAGTTTAGATAATATAAATGAAGTCTATTGCTAGACGTAGTCCTCACCGAATTTTCCTTAAACACACGTTTTTCTCTAATATCTCTTATTTCCAAAATCTCATTTTTTACTTAGAATAACTGTCCATACCAAGTTTTGCTAGAAATTTATATTTTCACACGTTTCAAAATGCAAGACCAAGATAGTTTAATGATAAATAAATAAATAAATAAATAAATAAATAAATAGCCTTTTATTTCTTGCTTAGTTAATACAGAGTTTGAAATAAAGTTAAAGTAAAGTTAAAATTAAATAATAAAAAAGTAATGTAACAAATTTAAAAAAGCGTAAAAATTTTTTTTTGTTAGAATCTATTTTATTTTCTCAATCTTACTCTTTTATGCAAGAACCCCTCCTCAGGTGAAGATAGTTTAATGATAAAGGCACAAACATTGCATTTTGTATTCAATGTGCAAGGGTCTTAAAAGAATTACTTTAATAGGCGCTTAATACGTTGGTGTTTACAATTTTTGATTTTATATGCAGTATATTATAAGATATTAAGTACGCCTCGAAGCACGCTGTCGGCACGCCTTGTCCAACAATTTGTTATCCACTCATCGAACAACTTGCTAAGAAGAAATCATATGAGCACGCCCTAGGAAAATTTAACAGTTCAAGTAGATATTATTATAAAATTGTTAAGCATGGTCTTAACAAATTGTTTAAGCAAGTAATTGTTATCATGTCAAAGTAATTTGACGTAAGTGTAGATACCAGACATTTTGAAGACAACAACGACAGTTAGAAGATAGTGAAAGTAGTCTATAGGAATCTGTTGATGTATATTGAATACCTCTAATGAACATAGTTAAGCAAAGATGTTATATTCCTACTAATCCCTTCTATTACACAATCTACTAGTTATTCAATAGAATTATTTTCGTGCGTAACAATTTTACTCACAATAATACAAAAATAACCCTTTTTAAAGGATTAATTAGGACTAGAAAAATAATGAACTTAAATAACTATTGAGACAATTGAAAAAGGCTCACTATGCTAGCTTTACGGCCATGCTTTTCACTTTCATTTATTTGTCAACGATAGATCTGTAAAAAAATCATGCCAAATCAAGTTTTTTTTTGCTCGTTTAGTTGCTATTCATACCTCTACTTTCCATTTTAGTCCCATGTGGCGACGACGCTACGCCCCGTTGGATGATGGAAAAAAGTACAATATGTCGCCACCCCTTTTCATCCCTAGGGGCGGCGTATGAGGTGACTAAGGAAACGTTTTCGCAAAACAATCTATTGCTTTTTTTTTTTTTTTGTTTAACGTGAGGGAAAATCCTCATGGATGTTATGCCGGACTCCTACCGACTAAAAAACCTCACGTCACGCCCAACAGTCTATGGTTGGGAGCCCCGGGTAAACCCTCGGAAGGATGTCCCAGGACTCCCAACAGACCCACGGCCGCTACTGCGGCCTCGCCCAGGGGGTGGTTCGGGTGCTATCCCGCGTCTTTGGGGGGTTTCGGGTGTGATCCCGCTTCTAAGGAGGGGCGTGCGTGAATTGTCTCACTCACGTCACGCTGCCGTCAAGGGCCTGCTTCTGTAAGGACGGTGAGCCGCCCTGTCACCGTCCTCAGGCCCCCGGTCATGGTGGCCGATAGTCCTCGGCGAAGACACGTCGGCGGCGCCCAGGCCGCCGACTGCGGAACTCGGGTGGGAGAGTTCTCTCCCGTACCCGTCCCGCCGCCTCCTTCACGAGCATGACCTGCTCGCAGAAGGAGGCGGCGCAGTCCCACTTACTCCCGCTGGAGAGCATGGCTCGCACCATGGTCGCGAGCGAGAGAGTGTCCACGTCCAGACCCACTACGGGGACCTGGCGCTGTTGCGCCCACGCCGTGCACTCCACCAGTGTGTGGAGCGCCGTGTCATCGCTGCGGTCCTCGCAGTGCTGACACTCGGCCGTGGTTTCCCGGTGTTTCCGCCACAGATACCTACCGAAGCTACCGTGCCCGGCAAGCATCTGTGTCAACCGGTAGGAGAGAGCACCGTGTCTCCTCTCCAGCCACTCGTCCATGACCGGTCTGACGGCCACGATTGTGGCGAATCCCCCCTTTGGTTGCTCAAGTCGCACCCTCCATGTCTCCACGGTTTCCTGGTGGAGTAGGGACCGCTGGGCCTCGATTTCTCGATAAGCGGGCCTTTGGCCCCGCCCCAGCGCCTCCTTGCGCCATCTGAACAGTGACGCAAGGGTTCTCGCTTCCAGGTCCCATGGAGGGGTCCCGGCTAGGAGACATGCCGCCTCACCGGAGATAGTGCGGTATCCTCTTATCACCCTGACGGCCATCACTCTCTGCGGGCTCAGCAGTCTAGCCACATTGATGGCCGTCAGGGTCTCCGCCCATACGGGAGCCCCGTATAGGGCGATGCTTCGCACGATCCCCAGGTACAGTCTCCTGTAGGGAGCGTTGGGTCCCCTGATGTTGGGCATCAGCCGCGCGAGTGTGGCCGATGCTCCCCTCAGTTTTGGGACCAAACTTCGGAAGTGATGTCCGAAGTTCCACCGGCCATCGAGTACGAGCCCCAGATACTTCATCGAGGGCTCGATGCCGATGCTGACGCCCCCTACCTGTAGGCTGGATCCCGCAGGTGGCCCCATCCGAGGTCCGTGGAAGCATAGAGCCTCGGATTTGTGAAGGACAATCTATTGCTTATATAAAGAAAACTCGAAATAAAACTCGGTTGTTAGTAAAATGACAATAGTTAAGCCAAGTTGAAGGCCTTATCGGCCGCTGGAATGATTTCAATTGCAGGTTGTCGAGCCTATCCATTTCAACACGGCAATAGGCTCACCGCATATTACGTGAGTCATAAAAGCATAAGGTGAAATGTGGGCATAAACTATGCCTCTGTCTACCCCTACGGGGATAAAGGCGTGACTTTATGCATGTAAATGTATCAATAATCAATAATCAATAATCATTTTATTTGCTAGAAAGGTGGTACAATATGATAATAGTTAAAATGATGTTCTTGAGCTACACCAATCACCACTATACATAATAGTATGCAAATTGTAGATATATGTATCTACCAGTACGAGTACAATTATGTTGAGTCAGCTATTTAATGTCAAGATTTAGATATTACTTATTACATAAAATTCGATTCATTAAATATTACAATTATAGTCACTAGAATTAGGGTTATACAAGTCACATTTTTTACCATTGTAACAATAATAATAATAAGACTTAGACCTATACTTATAATAATAATTACAATCATGTCAAAATTAAAAGATTTTAATTTAATAATTTATGTAAGTCCGCGGAACTCCTGTACCGAGTAAAAACATTTCCCGAGTAGCCATGCTTTCAACTTCCGCTTAAAGAGTGTGGTTGGATGCTGTTTTATTTGCTTGGGTAACCTGTTATAGATATAACCACACATAGCATGTATGTATGTACTTTTCATTTTAGTGTCGGAAGAGTTTAAAGTAGAGTTTCCATACCTTGGTAAACACTTTCGCTCTTGTACAGAGATGCCGCCTCCACAGGATCTGGAACAAGGACTCCAGTTTCCCCATGAGCTCCACGCATACCCGCTGACGAAGTTTTCCTCCACCGCTTGTGACTCTATGACCTGTAAATGTGACAAGCAATGTTCTAAAGTATTGCGCTATTCACAAGTAGATTTTAGGTATTACTGATTACTAGCACGCTGAATGTGGATGTGAACTCATAGTGACATTCAAAGATAAGGGCCCCTCTAATTGGCGCCCTACTATCATGGATATTGAGGTATCATTTGAAGAACTCGGAGTTAGTGGGAAATACGTGTGCAGGTAACGGTTCCAAGTTTCTAGGGTATGGCAGATTTTGGTTATGGTTTTGTTAGCTGAATGAAGGTGGTACCCCTTTTGAGGTTCAAGAGAGATAGGTGCCTTCATATCTATACATATAATAAAACTGTAGAGGGTCGAGAGTCTGTACATGGAAGATATTTTGAAAATTTTAATTGGAGGGCGTTCTCTAATCGATACTGAAGCCGAAAATGTAATTTAAACTATGTCTGTCTGTCTGTCTGTCATTCAAATCGGTTCAGTAGTTTCGGCGTGAATAAGTATCACGCCGAAACTACTGAACCGATTTGAATGATACTTGGCACATTCCGAGCTTAGAGTCCGAGGAAGGTTCTAGGATACTTTTGATCCCGAAGTTTTGCGCAGTTCCTGCGGGAGAGGGGATGAAAGATAAAATGGTTTTTCATTTGTAATTTCTCAACGCGTGATGCGATTTTAAATATTTTTTTAGTATTGGAAAGGGAGTACTTTAAGGATTGTTCGATCTAAGTTTCAAAGATTGAGGGGTTTGTAGTTCAGAAATTAGAGGCATCTCAACTTTCGCCAAACCTAGAATTCAAGGGTTCCTTTGAATGAGAGGGTAAATCTAAACGGGCGTGTTGGCTTAATCATAAAAGAGCTTAATTATTAAGGCTGTTGTAAAATAATTCAGTCCGCGCCGAAGGCGGATGCTTTCGCGGGCCGCATTTGGCCCGCGGGCCGTATTTTGCCCATCACTGGTCTAGATTTTTATATTTATTATGTCCCCACAAAAGATACCGCTAAAGAGCTAATTATCACGAACCACGAAAAAATATAGTTTACTGGTAGGCATTTATTATTAATTTATTAGAGAACGCCCTCCAATTAAAATTTTCAAAATATCTTCCATGTACAGACTCTCGACCCTCTACAGTTTTATTATATGTATAGATTTAATTATTTATTAAATGAACAATTACATAACTTATGAAATAAATATTGTCCCACAAATCTGTACAGAACAGTTTGACTGTGGGATCGGAAGGATAATAACTATATCTAAACATAGAAAATATAATATATATATATATATATATATATATATATATATATATATATATATTCTATAGCAAAGAATTGATTGTAATACAATATAGGTAACATACGAGTAGGTACATTTGAATAACATAATTACCTGAGGTGGTATTTCTGTTGATGTTTGGTTCGTAGCTGACGATAGCATTGTGATTTGTAATATCACAGAGATCCTGAAAAGATATAAAATAAATAGTGTTACTTTTCTAACGTAGTTAATAAGTGCTAGGAATGTATACTAAATTGATTTAGGGATACCTAAGCTATCCGTAAGGAATGTTTAATTTTATATGGACGATCATAGTATATGACACGACACACAGACACAAAACTAAGAAAAAATCGACACTATTTGCAGAACGAGAGACGCAAACATTCATAGGTCATCATATAGGTTCATAGGTCAAGAGAGAAAATCTCAATGGCCCCTTAAATCAATATTTTTGTCATAAATCGTTTTAGGCAGTCTTAAAATTTGTACTGTAAAGGACATTTTTTAACGATAGAACATTTTGAGTTTACCAATCGATCGAGCTCGAAATTCTACTGAACACAAAATCTTAACTGATGATGAATTAATGTACCTCACGACAGAGCAAACAATTTAGACTAACCAGAGGAGCAAATGGAAATGCTGTTTAGATGAGTTCCCATTTGCTCTGCAGTAAAATGTATTTCATTTAGATAAAGCGAAACATTATGAGGAAGACGTGCCTACAATTTAGTTAGTATAATATTTTATAACTTTGGTTTCAGCTTAGGTTTAGTCTAGCAACTGCAGAATACGCATAGTTAGTACCGATGTGTTTTGTAATAAATTGTGTTCGCAATATTCGTTACCTTAGAGCACCCCGTGACAATTTAATGACTAGATTGCACAAAAGCGCTAGCAGGTAACAACCTAAGGTCAATTATCATCCCTGTGTACAAACAATTTGTCAGTCTAACCATAGTTCATACAAGTCGCTCACGTGGATAAACTGATGGGAACTAAAATACTGACAGAATTGCCTGAAGAGAGACAAGAGCAAATAGGTGAGTAAGGCATGTACACAATGACTTTTTCTGTGAGTGAGTCATGAAAAAAGCTACGTGTTTTTAGTAATACTTTTCCAATTTGGTCGCAATATCAGGGACTGAGCAAATATGTTTAATAGATTAGTGTAAACAATACACTTTCTGTTACTTATTTATTATCCCATTCTAAAAATGATCTAATGGGGCAATCCTGAGATGATTTTTAACAGTTCTAAACTTCAGTGCTAAATGCATTAGGTATAATAATGCACTTAGAACTGAAGCAATAATATTGATTATTGCAATGTGTTGTTGAAAATTTGTTTTTCCACATCTTCAATTTTTTTAAACCTTTTCCTACATTAATAATTTTATTTGATTCTAACTAGTTGACTGCTAGATTAGAATGATTTTTGCATTGGCGATACTGTAGCAGTTCCTTAAAATACAGTAATTTTGTAAAATACAATAACTTAATAACTAAAGAGTCCTATCCAACTTCAATACCTACTTTCTCTCATAAAGCAAACTAACTAAAATTGATGTTCTAATATAATTATGCTAATACATATGGTTATTGAGCCGTTGATGATTGATTGCGGACACCCCTGTTACGGTTTCTCCCACGCAGTTCTCACCGCGTTGCACAATCTGACATCTCCATTAAACGTTTGAAGTTGGAACGAGAACCACCGCCCGAATGCACCCGCATCGCACTCCAGTCTCCACATTAAAACGATCAAACGAGTCTGTAAAACGCCCTAATGAACATCGTAAGTGGTTTATTAAGTGGCGATCGCCGTTATTTTTATGTTAAAATCACTTCGCTTACCGCGCCATATGAAAAATTATCTGTTTCTTTTTTCAAGTGTCACTTCATGTGTGACGACACACTAATGGTACGGAACAATTTGCAAGTTTATAGTCGCTAATAATAAACATTTCAAATTACTCTGATATGTATAATAGATTTATGGCTGTAGTTTTAATTGACTAATTAGTTTTATGCCTCGAAGCTGTATATTTTGAGCCCATGACTCTACAATGTGAAGCGACTGACAAGGCATTTTATAATGAATTTGAATCTCGTCTATGAATTTTATGTTTGCTTTAATATTTTTACGTTTGGTAACCTCTCCACTAGAGTTACCAGTGTGATACAAATGTAGGACTCTTACCTACCTACTAATAATACTAAATGATTTTAGGAACTCGTTATATCCTCGAAAAGAATATGGTTATAATTCCTGACGTTTTACAAGTGCTTCTGTATAATGCCTGGGTGCAGTAAAATTTATTATTGTTTTATTTATTTTATGTAAAATCCCTGGATACCGAACTACTACTTTTCTTATATCCACTCACATTATAAGTAATTAAATGTGTAAATTGACACTGCAAGCAAACATGTACACAAATCAAAATTAACAATGTTACTCTTTAATAATAGGTTTGCTCCAAAAACATATAAACATGTCAATGTGCTAATTAGATATACACTACCTTGCCGCCGGGTGTTTGGCGGTACGCGGCCATTTAAACGAATAAAACGCGCAAGGCAATATCCCTTAATAAGATTGTAAGCACATTTGAAAATAAACAAACGAATGTACAAGAAATTATGAGATCGTTGGCCACGTCTTCACGCCGCTTCACGATATATTTCACAGCTACTAAATATTTCAAGTGTATCATAAACATCTGCTTTTTACTAATTTTGAAGATAATATAAATCTCTATGAAGTTGTTCTAATTTAAAAACAAGTAATGTACTGACCGGATGTTAGTGTCTTGGATCGTTTAAATATCTTTCCTATCATCGTCGGTGTGAATTTTGCCTAAGGCTGTCTTTACACCACAGCATAACAAGTTACTTTTGAAACTGTCTTCTGTTTATTTCCTTTTCTATTTATTAGATGAGTATGACGTTATTTGGTTCTTGCAATATTCATAATTCTAAATGGGAGTTTCATAATAAGTAATTAATTGCTTGCAATTGTGTTCGTAGGTTCTTTTTTATGGTTCCTGCCTTAGTTGTGTTGCTTTGCTGATTATTATATCACATTGTTATTTATTTTGTGCCTATTCCTGTTTTGGTTGTCATTTGAAGAGACGAAAGTAGTTTTGAGCACAGGTTTGTAAAGTACTGGACGCAGTGATCCTAAAAAGTAATACACTAGAACTAAATCACATTTTGAGTATAGATGGAAAGTTAGATAATGTTGTGATTATTCTTATACGAAGAAGATACATATAAAGACTGCGAGGATCACCTACTCGCCGGTCTAATTAAATTAAGGGCATATATAGAGATATAACGGAATCTGAGCCCAGCCCATCGTTAATTCAGTTATAAAATGGCAAAGAATGCGATAGAAAAGAAGAGACTTTACAAACCAACCTGCTTAATTTCAGAACAATTAGGTAGTAAATTATTTATATGAAACAGGTACATGTTTAGTGCCAACTTAATTTAATTAACGGGTTTATTTTCATATCAATAGCTAGTACAAAATCGTTTACGCGGTGTAAAAATACCTGCAGTTTAACTATCATTATGCCTATAAATGTTGCTCATAAACCGGGTATTCACAATGTAAACATCTGCAATTTATATTGGATAAACAGTTACCTAGGAATAATTATTGCAACTATGCAGATAGCAACTATATTATATAATTAGATACGATTAGATAGTTATAAAGGTTAGTGATTTTGCAGGTACTTTCTAAGTTACAATTTACAAGGCAATCAAAGTCACAGTGTATTAAAAACTTAGTAAACCTCACTGTAATCGAGTCCACAGTAAGTGCAATCCATCGGGAATTTCTTATTATCTAGGCTCTCATCGTATAGATTATACTTTATGTCATCATTTACAAGGTTTATTACAAACTTTAATAGCAATAAAACCTACTCTGTAAGACTTATAAGATATAGCATCTTTAGAACCTACCAACGATGATCTATAAATTTACGAGAGTGCAAGACATTGCAAACTTTTAGAAATGACAAAATTGATTCAGTTTACATGTAATTCTTTTAAATTACTCGTATCTTTGTTTTACGTTTAAATACCTACTTTTATTCAAGTCAATTGACAACCGTATGATTATTGAAAGAAGAATTTGTGGTCCACATCAAAAAAAGTTTGAGATTGTTAGAGAAAGGTGTTATCGTGTGAAGGATATTTTTATATCCCGGGACTCTTGACCTTATTTTTTATTCTGATGCAGCGCGTGCGCCGCTGCAGTGAATGGACCGTATAATTCTGTTTACTTTTCCTCTCAAAGGACTCTCAGGTAGTGATCATAAAAAGTTTACCGTTCGAACACGTACAACAATATTTATGATGGACAAATGTTTCTGTAAGGGTCATTGTGAACATATTTAGTTGATCTATTGTCTGCCTCATAGTTCACACGCAGGCTTTTGACTGCGGGTACGGAACGCGACTTTAAATTCAAATTTAAAAGTAGAAACATCAGTGGTATGTATGTATTCTTATTAATACTATAATAAGCTAGGTTCTAAATCTAAAATGTCCTTTAAGATAGTTTTAAACTATCGCGGTTTGTTATACTAATACTTATTTATTATAGTCAACTCTAACCGCGATCACGGGTGCTGGAACTACACGCGTACTTTGCCTGAAGTCACGAATACTATAAGTATGAGTAGAATCCTGTCAAGATCTCTGGTCTGCTAGTTCAATTTTTTGTGACCACAAACAAGTAATCAAGACAGACGATAAACATAATCTCATGTGTCTCCAAATAATGTTATTATACAATAGATAAACTTCATAAAAGCATAATGCCTCCTTTATTGCGCCGAAATGATGATAACTGGACTCTACTATATGGAACGCATACTACATATCTTTTTTATTAAAATTACCGCTATTTACGAGACTCAGTTTTTCCCAGTCCCTTATTATAACCATTTCATTATCAATGTTTCAGTTTCATCGAGCCAGCGCGAGGGGGAAGGCAAGTTGCATGAGAGGTTTACTTGTAATTTCAAAAGGGCTTTTTCGTTTTTACAAGACGAAAAGGAGAACGCCCAGAGATCGTTTCTTTTTGAAAAACCTTAATAAAAAGTGTATGGCCATCTAAGTAAATTGGTAAATCATGTAATATTTTTTTAACAATCTTTTAATTCAATCGATCAAAATCTTTTGTGGCGTTTTAACTTTGATAATAATTCGTGGTTGTATCGTTTGTACGCGCCGCGGACTGACCAAATGAATGGTACTGACGTGACGAAGATGGCTGCCAATCGCAAATATCAATGTGTGAGGCCTACATTTCGGGGTTAATGCAACAATGTCGTTGAGATCATAGATTTAGTATCGATAAATTCTAAATCTATGGTTGAGTTGGAAGTAGGTTCTATTAATAGCAGATTATTGTATTTTTATATAAAATAGCATTCTAACCATAGATTTAGAATGTGATTTGAGAGTAGCGAAAAATCCTAAATCTATTATTCTAACTATAGTAAAAATCTAGGCTGGTGATATATTATTCACCGTGTTGCGAGCATATTAGACATTTGAACGAAATACGAACTGTCAAAAATTTAAAAGTTTTTAACAAAACGTCTTTTCGGTACTTGATTTTGAGTGTCCTAAGAGGACGAGGACCGAGAAAAATGACATAAACAGCTGAATATTAAATAATACAAGAATTGGCAGTATGGTTTTAAATACCTTTGCCTGTCCTTTGGATGAATAAGCAGCAACAATAACAACAAGGAAAAATGACAGTTAAAAATGTTTATCACCGAAGGATTTTTCATGAAATTATTTTATATAAATCGGTGTGAAATGTTTATATAAAACAATGTACGGTTCCATACAAAGTGATTATGATCAGGATTGATATTTAAATGGTAAGTAATTAAGGAACAATCGAGATCCAATTTGTTTATTTACTACATTATCTCAATAAGTTGATATGTGGTAAGTAAATACATTTTCAGGGTTTTTTATAAGTGTGATGGAACTATTACTTTTATCTTTTTTGAATTAAATCCATGTTCATCAATGTAACGATCACACTTTTTGGACAAATTGATTTGACGGATTGATGGACATTTGCTTCAAAACTAACCTCTAATTTGAACAGCAAAACGAAGAATGATAGAAAACCCTACAAAATAATAGAATATTTTTTATTTCCTATGAAAGTACGATATCCATACAATTCAATCTCCGATTTTCGCTGTCATACTAAATTATTTGTTATGAAACGGCGGTCCATTGAAAGATGGGCAATCGCCTTTCCTTCCCCCAACAAATTTTATCAGATATTTTTCTGTCGTTCGCTGTATTGTCAATCAATCACCATGAATAATAGATGATTTGTTTTTCAAATTCTATAACATGCATTTTTAGATGCCTGATACAATCAATTTTTATTGAATACTTGCGGACGTCACGCGGTTTCAGCCGTGTAATTCCCTTTCCCGTGGGAATACGGGAATAAAATATAGCCTATGTTCACCATAAAGAGTGTAGATTCTCAACAATGAAAGATTTTTTTAAATTGGTCCAGGAGTTTCGGAACCTATTCGATGCAAACAAACAAACAATCAAATCTTTCCTCTTGATGACAGTAGTACAGATAGGTACATAATATAATTCATATTTCTAGCAATAGGTGGAATACTATTAAAATACCATCGATCACAAAAATGTATAGGTAAGTAATATGCTAATGTTTCTATAGCCGTAAATCGTGCTGTCATATCTATACTAATATTATAAAGAGGAAAGATTTGATTGTTTGTTTGCATCGAATAGGCTCCGGAACTACTGGACTGATTTGAAAAATTCTTTCACTGTTGGGAAGCTACACTCTTTGCGGTGAACATAGGCTATATTTTATTCTCATATTCCCACGGAAACAGGAACTTCGGGTGAAACCGCGTGTCATACGCTAGTCCTGTATAATTATGATGAGCAGAAGCTTAATTTCAGCTGTCGTCATACCTATGTTAAACAGAACAACTTATGTATTATGGAATTCAAGCAACCAAAATATATAAGTTAAGTACCAAAATAACAGCATTACAACAAAAATATAGTAGTAACATCACAGATAAATATAATATATTCTATAGTAGTAGTCCAGTCGTTCAAATAAAGTTTTATTCTACGCTAACATTAGATGGTGTGATCATTCATTACCATCATTGTTTTTATAATATTGTTCACCTATCGTCAGTCTAGATATATTCTGTTTCCAGGACCGATTTATATATTTGCGTGGGCCAAAGCCTACGTATATCTAATCATAACTTATACCTAGTAAATTGTATTATTTAATGGCTAAATAACTTTTTGATGTTTAATATTAGATAAACTTACCATAATAAATATTTGCAGAAGAAATGTATTTTTTTCTCCATTTTACAACCTCACTGTTGTTTTTAAGTACTAATAAATGTATGCTTGATTTTGTTCATTTTACTAAGCAACAAGAATACATAGAGTATCTTTTAGGAAAGATTTACACAGTTCTAAATAGTTGAACATTTGCCACCAATACATCTCACGTCACTCCATAAGTGGTCACCATAGCACCGTATAGATCCATGGCATGTTATCTTGTGACTCCTGAAACAATAAAAAAAAACAAATTGGTGTTGCTAAACAAACTCCGAAGTTCATAAATGAATACTCATGAGTACAAAAAGTGGTTTTAGAGACAAAACAGGGAAAGTTTAATCGCATTATCGTACTTCGTGTAGCAATGAAGTTTAGAGGAAACGTCCAAATCAATTTCAATATAATACCTATAATGTAGTAAAAATTCTTCACAAATCGTCTGCCTATACAACTTCATGGTGCTCTAATCAATGTACATAGAGGTTTCATTATTCTACCGTTTTTTCCTAATATTTAAAATGGTCGTTAATTTTTAAAACTAACATCAGCGTAAGATTCTATGTAAATCATAATCTAAGCTTTCGCGAGATCTACAGCATACTAGTCTCAAATAGCAGTAGTTTAATTCTAACTTTTACACTGTTTAAAGTGAAACGCTGGAACAGAACGGGAGCAGGTACTAAGATAAGATGCAAACAACATTGCCCTGTGAAACACTGAGTCATATAAGTTAATGCAGTACACGGTGATAACAACACGAAGCCTTATTAGTAATAGAGCAAGAGCCAGCGGCCCCCAGGCATTCGGTAAAGTATAAAAGCTGTAAGTTTCTCAATGTATGTCCCCAACACAGATAAGAACGAACCCCGTCTACGAAACTTGGGTCGCGGTGGCTTTCGCAGGTATCAGGTAGTTAAGGTGTGTAAAATTGTGTGCTAAATTTGTTAAAGTATAAAACTCAGTTTTTACATATTTTACTTATAATAATCCTAAAAGTCACCTTGTCGAAAGCCAGACACTTCGTACGGTTGCAACCCTCTGCCAGACACCCTTAAAGTATATTTCATTATTACTATACTTACGGTATAGTATAAAAGCTGCAATTTATATATGTTATTTGGAGAACTATCAAATGATGTTTTCTCAATAGCCAGACAGTTTCAGTAGTTCCTTAAAAAGTTAAAGTCTAATGTAGGTGCGAGCGCGAGGGATATTATGTGTCAGCGGGTGCGAGTGAAATACCGCGTTCGGTCCACTGCGACGTTTTACTGCGCATCAGCTGTCATTTATTGTGTATAATGAGAACTATTTTCTAAATTTACTATGAAAATTCACTATGTACAATAACTAAGAATCAACGAATAAATGTTTAGAAAATTCTTTTATAAAAATTTTGTGTTTAGGAATCATTAAATTAACACTCCAATAATATACTTAAATAATTATTTTAATAATAGTTATTGGAATAATATAATTAATCTAATACCTACAATAATTAATGGAAAAATATTTCGAAGATATTCTATGACTCGTGGTCGTCGATATCTTGAGTGTCCTCATCACCGCTGCTCCAATCTGTGGGTTGGTCGTTATCAATATCGTCTTCTTCGCCAGTTTCAGATTCAGTTGGGTGAAGAGCTGGATCCAAGGTTTTTTTTTATACTACTTAGGTGGCAGACAAGCTTACGGCCCACCGGAAGGTTGGTAACCGTAGCCTATAGACGTTTGCAACACCAGAGGAGCTACACACGCGCTGCCGACCGGGGCGCAGGTTGTGACGACTCACAGTTGAAATTTTTTAAGCCGCCCATTAGGCTTTCAATTTGGCTTAACGACTATCATTTTACTGACAACCGGGACCAACGGCTTATCATGCCTTCAGAAGCACGGAAACGCTCGTTAATAAATATCACAAATCACAAAGTGGTCCACGTGGTGGTCACCCATCCATATCCGGCCATAGTAAATGTTGCTTACTGCAGTGACAGTTTACAGAACACTGAGTCCGCGGGGCCATGAGCGCTTTAATTTTTCCTTATTTTGGTTGCGTACCTAAAGAATAAAAATGGGACCCTATGGGCGAAGAAGAGGATACTGATAAGGACCAACCCACAGATTGGAGCAGCGGTGATGAGGACACTCAAGATATCGACGACCACGAGTCATAGAATATCTTCGAAATATTTTTCCATTAATTATTGTAGGTATTAGATTAATTATATTATTCCAATAACTATTATTAAAATAATTATTTAAGTATATTATTGGAGTGTTAATTTAATGATTCCTAAACACAAAAATTTTATAAAAGAATTTTCTAAACATTTATTCGTTGATTCTTAGTTATTGTTCATAGTGAATTTTCATAGTAAATCTAGAAAATAGTTCTCATTATCCTACTTCCTACTAATATTATAAATGTGAAAGTTTGTGAAGATGTTTGGATACTTGGATGTTTGTTACTCAATCACGCTCTAACGGCTGAACGGATTTGACTGAAATTTGGTACAGAGATAGCTTATAATCTGGAATAACACATAGACTTTTCATCCCGGGAAAATGTTCCCACGGGAAGCGGGAACGGGTAACGATTTTCACGCGGGCGAAGCCGCGCGCATCATCTAGTACACTATTAATGACAGCTGATGCGCAATAAAACGTCGCAGTGGACCGAAAGCGGTATTTCACTCGCACCCGCTGACACATAATATCCCTCGCGCTCGCACCTACATTAGACTTTAACTTTTTAAGGAACTACTGAAACTGTCTGGCTATTGAGAAAACATCATTTGATAGTTCTCCAAATAACATATATAAATTGCAGCTTTTATACTATACCGTAAGTATAGTAATAATGAAATATACTTTAAGGGTGTCTGGCAGAGGGTTGCAACCGTACGAAGTGTCTGGCTTTCGACAAGGTGACTTTTAGGATAATTATAAGTAAAATATGTAAAAACTGAGTTTTATACTTTAACAAATTTAACACACAATTTTACACACCTTTACTACCTGATACCGGCGAAAGCCACCGCGACCCAAGTTTCATAGACGGGGTTCGTTCTTACCTGTGTTGGGGATATACATTGAGAAACTTACAGCTTTTATACTTTACCGAATGCCTGGGGGCCGCTGGCTCTTAGACTATAAAGGTTATTTGAGAAACATGCGAGCAATAATAATGTTCATTTTATTGGTATCCTAAAAATTTCGGTAAAAGAATACATCCTAAAATACTTATACTAATCCACAATTATTTGTAAATCCTTACCCAAAATTATAATACACTAGCGGACGTCACGCGGTTTCACCCGCGTAGTTCCCGTTCCCGTGGAAATACGGGAATTAAATATAGCCTATGTTCACCACAAAGAGTGTAGCTTTCCAACAGTGAAAGAATTTTTCAAATCGGTCCAGTAGTTCAGGAGCCTATTCGTTACAAACAAACAAACAAAAAAACAAATCTTTCCTCTTTATAATATTATTAGTATAGATACAAATATACTATCCCGCTGAAAGATTCCTTATTGCTACGGTTACTATTTCATGGCTTCTGTGAGAGCAAGTAGTAATTCATAGTTATGGAGAGCACTAAATACCGCCTGACCTTTCGATCTCTTCACCTTCCCAAGACACTCTTTTATCATTCAATGCTTCTGTTTAACATCTTTTTTCTTAGTTTTCTACTCTTACGACTGCTTCATATCTTTACGCATCAAATCAAATATTGTGATACCAAGTGTTACCAAAGTATTACGACATACACTGCACTATGTCAGTGTGTTACTAGAGAACTTGTTATCAACGCCGTGTACTGAACAAACAGATAGGTGCACAAACAAACAAGGAATTGTAAGTACAAGTGTAAAATGAAGGCGATCATCCTGTCGGAAATAATTCAAACATACCTACGAAAATAAACTGTAAATTTCAATTAGATAAATATTATTGTTAAAGTGGCAACTATCGTATAGGTAATGAGTTGCTTCTAAAATAGTCATTGTGCCACACCTCAGCCACAGCAGGCTCATAATAGAGTTCTAGAGTTCCGCAGACTCGGGAAATAGGTACCACTAAAGTAATAGAAAACGTTAGAGCCAAGAAGAAGTAGACTGTGCAGACTGCGAAGCAAGGGCTATGAACCTATGAATTTTTTTTAAGTACCTTTAGAAAACAGAATCTACCTATAGTTCTAAATGTAAACCTACATTGAGATAAATTACCACACTAACAAAAATCGAACTGACGGCTTACAACTTAGCATTCAGGGTTCATCTAATGATCAAACTGTCATTACTTACTAAGTAGGTGTCAGATCTACTATTCAATAGATATTTCGCCAATTATCCAGAAGTAAGATAAGCTATCTTTTATTTCACATACAGAATGATTTAAATCTGTAATAATCATAAAGAAAGCTGTGGGTACAAATACAGATAGCCATATAAATATATAAGTTATATAATTATCATACTTGGATAATTATCTAAATTGCAAGCAGCAGCTCTTAATGACTAAATAATCTTCTTTAATTATATCGTATATACTATGTTCACTTAATTGTAAAGTAGCTATGCCCCACGATTTCTAACGTTCTACGAATTCCGTAGCACCTATTCCATTGTCTTTACATAATGTATTTACAATACATTTTCAGTTGTAACATAACGATACATAGCCTATATCACTTTTTAATCATTGTCTTTGTACTTTTCACTAGTTCCAGAGTTTATCTATTAAAAACTACTCTTTCTTTATCATTATATTCTAATATATATTTCCATGATAACGATATGTTTAATTTCTCGGCGTATGTCGCACCTGTATTGCTAAGGTAAATAATAAACATTAAATAGGGCACCGTAATCATAGCTCTCACAACACATGTAGACTGATATACCTACTTTGAAAATGGAACCATTTTACAAATACGTAGAACTTTTGTCATAAAGTTCTACTTAATTTTATTACTCGTCCAAGTCATAAATATCACCATAAACAAATGTATCAATGATTTTAAAAGTGTAAAATTTTATCAATATCTATTCAGTCATAAAACTCTAATTAATATTCATAAGGTAAACTCACCTTTCTTAAATGCGGCTTTGCCAATATCTAATTCCGAAGAATCAATAAAAATAATTCACTATAAAACAGAAGTAAACCTTAAACTTGAAATGTTTGCGATTGTGTTAAAAAATTTAAATTGACGCGTGATTGAGGGCGGAATCCCGCGAGCATACACGTCGCCCGATGTACGTGCGTGCGAGTTGCTTTTAGCAGACTGGACATTCAACACATCTGTTACTTCCAAAGTGGTATGGATGGAGAGTACTTCATCACTACACAAGGAAATTATTCCAGGCCCTTGCCTGCTTCAAAATTTATTAACCGAATGGAATTAGTTTAAGCAGTGATCACATCTATGTTAGTAATTACATTGGAATTTGGATGAACATTAATTTAATACGACATTAATTTATTTTTTAGTGTAATGTTAACATCCAATCATAGGTAATGACGCATATTCATTCTGGAATGATAGACTAAAATTTGATCGCGAATCAAAACAAAGTTCATGAACCGTATCGAGAATCAATCTTTGGTTATTCGCATTGCAATAAAACTTCTGTCGTTTATCATTCAATTGTTAAGCGAGCATTAATGTCCGCATCAATCGAGTATTGTTGTTTCATGTATAATGCCTAGACTGAAGTATTTTTCAGTTACCAACCAGATCACATTGTAAGTACTGACTGAGTCGTACTGATCAAGGCATACCTAATACATTATAACATTCGCTAGATACTGAATATCAATACTAAATTACTGTTCTTTTGCCATGAAGCTTAGATCTGCCTGAAAATTAATGAGCCTGCAGATTTTCCTAGTCCGCATCACCAACATATAAATTGTAGACACAGTTTTTCTTTTCTCGTATACCTAATATATTTTTATTGTTCCCGACAAATTCCAACTAAAAACTATTACACCAATTAAAAATATCAATACATATAATAAAATCGTAACAGGTCGCTGTCTGTACATGGAAGATAAATAAGAAAAAATATTTTAGGGGGGCTTTATGAACGCAATAGAACCCAAAACAATGATTTTTAGAATTTTTGTCTGTTTGTCTGTATGTCTGTATATCTGTTTGTCTGTACGGTTGTGCACGCTAATCTCAGTAACCGCTCAACCGATTGCAATGCGGTTTTTTTTATTGTGTTGAGGTTTGCTCCAGTTAACATTTAGCGTTTGTTTTATATAAATCGGTTTAGAAATGAAAGAGTTATAACACTTTTAAGAATCAGATATTTTGAAAATTTTAATTGTAGGGGTTTCTTTGAATGTGAGTGAACCTAAGCTCTTTTATGATTAAGCAAACAGGGCAGTTTCAGACGCTGCTTGATGACTCTGATGAAGAAATACCTTTCCTTTCATACACCTTATGTGACGTAAACGAAGTTGCGGGCTCAGCTAGTCTTCAATACATCTCATAAACTGCTGCAAAGTTGTGGGTGTTAATTTAGTTACGTAGGATCGTTCAAAATGCGATAAAATTTCTGTAACGCTGCGATTCGTTAACAAGAAATGTAACCTTAGTAGGTGGTCCTAGCACCCATACATTTCATTACCACACAATGATGCCTTTAATGGGCCACTGATAACTTTTATTGTCCTTCTATTTCACTTTGTCCCATTACTTAACATAAATAGCCATCAAAATATGGACTCAGGGTCACGGATAAAAGTTTAGTGTAGGCAATTGAAAAAGGCGTACATTTTAGTTAATCAACTTAGTTTATTATGTTTACGTATATGGATCAAAATATAGACTAAAAAATATACTCTCCAGAATAGTACGTTTTGTAATTATCTGTCATTTAACGGAAAAAAATCTTTAATAAGAGCTTATCATCATAGTAACTCTATCATGTTTTCTGTAATATTAATGAAAATAATCTCGTTTTAATCCCTCCTTTATGTCACTTTCCTTGCTATATATCTATGAAGTTCTTAACCAATCCTTTGGATAAAATTTAAACACCCTGATTTTACATGTAGGTTCTGATTACCGGATACAAGATTTTGTGGGAAAAAATAGTTCATTGTTAACTTCTACGGTTTGATCTCCCAATACGCCAAAATCTTCTTCCACCAACATACGAAATACATTCGGATGCAAAACTAAAATTATCAGCGACATTCACAGCCATACTTTTTATCTGCATCCTAATCAAATTAGAAACAT
This sequence comes from Miltochrista miniata, assembly GCA_933228765.1. Classification (NCBI taxonomy): domain Eukaryota; kingdom Metazoa; phylum Arthropoda; class Insecta; order Lepidoptera; family Erebidae; genus Miltochrista; species Miltochrista miniata. The sequence continues at coordinate 18,988,543 of OW121765.1, forward strand.
GAGCGGTGTAAGTTAGTTCCCAATTATCACCAATTAGTAAGCTTTTACTCAGGACAAGAACCTTTAACCTCATACCCTATAGGGTCTAGATACACTGACCTACTTGGTAAATCATCGTTTGGTTTATTGTTATTGCTTGTGTAACAATTTCCTGCTTTCTTTTTGACATTTAGAACACAGCCTACATAAAGGGCCGTTAAATTTGTAGATACATCAGCGCTAACAAAATTGACAGTAAAATGCAAATCAAACGGTGTTCAATTTTGTGAACACAATCGCGTTCGTATTGCGTTTGAAAATAATGGCACAATAACAGCTCTAGTTTTGATACAGTAGCGTTACATAAATGTCTGGGATTTCTTTCTGAGGGTTTATGTTACCTACTTTAACCATATGCGATGGTACAGTGTTTAGTTTCGAGTTTTTCTTCCTCGTCCATTACTCAGGAGGTGCTCCAATTGCATGTCTGCTGGCTTGGGCACCGAAGAAGTCAGTAGAGCGCATAGTCCTACTTAGGCTCCCTTCTGGTTTCTCGTAAAGAAAGGCAAAAGTTCCAATCATGGATACTATAGACTACAGATTCTCTACAGTAAAGCTCATAAAAAAATTTACACTAATATTATAAAGAGGAAACATTTGCATATTTGTATGTTTGCAATGAATAAACTCAAAAACATCGTTAACCATTAGAAAGCTACCTTCACCTTGAGTAAACACAGGCTATATTTTATCAAGTAGTCCCACGGGAACGGGAACAACGCGTGTGAAACCGCGTGACGTCCGCTAGTATAAAATATTCCCAAGACTAATTTTACCAGAGGGCAAATAGTGGCTAAACCTTGAAAGTTTTCTTACGTAAGTCTACCGACGAAATCGCTACTTGAGTGGTCAGCAAGATCATATTAGATCAGAAACCGCATATCAGCTGCAAGTGACTAAATATACTGACACACGTTCACTATTCTAGTGGTTTTAGGAAAAAGTGATACCGCAAGGATCATGCTTATAGCTTTTTTTGTGCGTAATACCTTGCTTCACCTTGCTAGCTTGGAATGCGTTTAGGGTTATGAATATAATACCTATACGGAACAGCCCGTTGTTCGTGTTATTTAAGTAAGCATACATTATGCTATGAAAATAACTTCATGATTCGTAACAGCATTGTGGTTGTAATTTGTTCAAAAAGTGATTAATTTTCCATTCCATTTTAGCTATCGACTGTGGTTTTGCCGATACATCTTTGAAATTTTGATCAAAGAGATATTTTGATTGTTCATTAAACAAAACGTGAAGTAGCTATACATTTGTTATTGTATTTTGCGTCAGCACTTTATTCAAAAGAAGTGTTGTAATGTAATTATAACTCAACGTTACTATTTACTTAACAGGTAAATAATTATTTTATAACTGACATCATGAAGAGTTTACAAAGCTTTCAGTTACAAATTGTACAGCATAGAATAAAGTGGGAGACTGAGACCTGAATCTGATCCGACACAATTTTTTTTTTGTTTACATCGCTTGCGTATTGGGAGGACATCCTAGATGTCGATAGAGGCGAGGTCCAGGTGGCTCTCGATCAACTAAAAAACAAAATTAATCTCCTGGCATACCTATTTTATTTATACCTTACTTATACCACTGAGGAAAAATAGAATAAATAAAGATAACAATTTCAATTGGTTTCTAAAGTAAAAGGTACAGATTCAGTTAGAACCAAATTCCCAACTTGTTAATATTGGTTTTACAGAAAAATTCGTAAAGCTGGTAGAACTTTATAGTGTGGGTGGTGGGTGAGTCTTTTTAACGGTGCCATCCAGCAAGGATAAACTAAAACCGTGGAGCATTAAATGTTGAGAAGAGAGAATTAACATTGGTGGCGTACAGTGTTAATTTGTGGCTACCCTATAAAATCGGTTATCTTGAGAACAAGGATGAGTTGATAAAAATCTTGAGAGAATCTGGTCTCTTTGAAACACAACTTAATAAATTTCCGCCAACGGAGGAATCCGGGTTGCGAAATGGCTTCAGCAACGTGGATTTGGCCTATTGGGCAAAAAACAATAGAGTACCTCACTCACTCACTCGCTCAGCTTGAAGGACCCACAAAAGTGGACTGCAATAGGTTGACTTGATTGATGTCTATTGTTTAAAGTTTAAGTAGGACAACTAAAACCGCGCAATAAAAAAATCATCATTTCATTCATTTGAAACGTCTTTCAAAGAAAACGACATTGAAACTGGGAAAACTTCGGTAATTCCGCTCGCGCCGCTTCAATGAAGATATTGTTTTAAATCATTTACAAGAAACCTAAGTTTAAAAGACGCGATTGTATTTTTAAAGCTTACAGAATAGGATTATTTCAAAATATATTGACCATCATTGTGAATTGATCTTTAACCGGATAAACGTAAGTGAGGCATACAAAAAAGTCCACTCTATGCTCTGCACAATCTGTAGCCATTAATCAGGAATGTGTTCCATTGAATTCTATTTACTTTAAAATAACTGATCCAATACATAGTTTGTTTACTCCGTGTACCTATTAATCCCGTCTTATTTCGAATGAATCATATCTAAATAGCTTACAGGCTTCAGGCTTAGTGGAATATTAACAGGAACCGCGTTATAAATAGCAGCTGGCTTTTATTATGAAGGTGACATTTATCTATAACGGACATAAATTTTCTTTTAAAACGTATATTTTTTCTATTTAGAACCTTTTTCAATACAAGGCAATAAGTAGTTCTTTATAATTGATACAAATATCATTATCAATCAAACAAGTTTTACGACTTTCTGAGTATTTTTGATTCAAGGACAAAATCAGAAAGAATTGAGATGACCGTTAACTGAATAGACGCTGGCAATACGACAGTGTCTGGGGTCAACAGGCGACAACGATCAGAAACTATTGGACATAACGATATAACTGCTGAACACCCGTGATTTCAGCGGGTCAGTGACCGAATGAATATGTGTGGAGTAGACATAGTTCTGCCATGAGCTCTGAATGAGATCAATAGAGTACCGAATGTAAATCTGGAAGTTTTAGGCAGTATGACGTACGCCAGTGGATGATATTCATTGTAATTAAAACGCGAGATGGCGTTTGCTTTCTCTGTTTTTATGTACCTACCCTGGTTCCTCTTCCCGTATCCGATGATAACTTAATTCGGGAATAAAAAGCACTATATTTGTGTCATTGTTTATCTATCTTTAACTATAACTATAATCTATCGCTGTACCAAATTTCAGCCATTATAGCGTGAAAGAATCTAACAAACAGTCATACATTCATATTTACAAACTTTCGCGTTTTTAATATTAGAAAGGATTAATAATTTGATTACTTCACGTGCCTAACTTTGCTGACATCATTGAAGCATCGAAATTATTTTGTAAAAATCCTACACCTGCCTGGGAATATCTTTCCGAGAGCAAATCCGGGGCTCCCAACCGTAGGCTGTTAGGTAGGATACGTGTGGTTTTTAGTAGGTAGGAGTCCGCCATAGTAACCCTGTAGGATTTTCCTCAGATTATAAAAAGGGGTCGCCACTTAAAAAAATCAGTTAAGCCGTGTTGAACTACTTGCTTCAATAAAATCAAGTTCATGTTCAATGAGCACGTCACGCCGCGGCGTCAAAGTCAAGTCACGATCAACGTCAAGTCTCGATCCTTCGACGTCGAAGGATCGAGACTTGAAGTAGTGCAGGAGTACCTTGAGCACGTTATTACATTTAGAAGGGGTAACCTGGGCAAGGAAAGCGCTTGAAGGATCCGGTTGGGCTGGACAGTATTCAGCAAACTACGTAGTTCCTATCAAAAATTTTACTGATCTGTAATCTGAACCAATATTTCCACAAATGTAATGTACAGTCCGAACAAAAACATCCGTTTGTTAACAAATAGTGTTTGAGTATTGTATGGGTAGCTATTCTAAAAATATCCTAATACTGAAGTGTTGATGACTAAATATATGATTGTGAAAAATGTAGTTGTAGTCAGTTAGAAACATTTGTCTGGTTGTTTGATTTGCCAATTTGCAACAATTGAACACGAGCTAATTTTGGGCACAATAAATTACAATATTCATTGTATTGTATAATTACTGCTCGAGTACGAAAAATTGTGATGTCGTCTGTAATTGCTAGTTGAATATCTTTCTAGGTTGGATTGTTCTTGCACCAAATGAGAACCATTCTCTTTGCTCCCAAAAAAAATATGCTCTAATTTATTTACTACAAGCGGACGTCACGCGGATTCACCCACGTAGTTCCCGTTCCCGTGGGAATAAAGGAATAAAATATAGCCTATGTTCACCACAAAGAGTGTAGCTTCTCAACAGCGAAAGAATTTTTCAAATCGGTCCAGTAGTTCCGGAGCCTATTCGTTACAAACAAACAAACAAAAAAAAACAAATCTTTCCTCTTTATAATATTAGTATAGATGAATGGACATGGTTCATTTAATGGTCATAGTAACAAAACTCACTTATTTTAACTAAACCTCCATTTAATATGTAAATTGAACACAGTGTTGAAATTGATGTTATTCAGTCACATTAAACAAACTGCCGCAACAGCCTATTGTGATGATACTGTCAATATAAAATATTCACTTGTAAGCCTCATTGAACAATCCCATTAGTCTTGAACAAATACATTGGGTAAGTAAAACTAAATACTAAAATGTATCTTTTGTGCCTTCCAAATTATTTCCTCAATAATATACAGGATCTAATTTACCATAGCAAATTATATGTTGTAGTATCTAGAGTAGATGCCCGAATGGGCTGGTCCTTCCCACTTTTCCATACAGGGTGCTTTGTTTTCAATATATAATATACGCCACGCCACACCCTTGTTGCGAGGAGAAATTAATCACTTTTATAAGAGTCGCAAACAAATTCAGATGGTTAAAATTCTTCAACACATTCTTAAAATATTTCTCAAATCCGTTAAGTGATATTCTTTTTAAATTATTTGAAAGCAACAAAATTTTGTTCTGTGACTCATCCATTTTTACGAAAGTTGGTATTGACTGTGATAAATTCACATATAATTAGTAATTTAGCGTGACATCAACTATTCGAATCTATATATTTCGAAGAACACAATAGATAGGTAGGTAATTGACGAATTCAGGTGAGAAAATTCCGTCTTTTTCTTTTTCTTTTTAACAAACATAGGGTGAATCTGTTACTACACTCGAGAGCAATGAATCCGGGTCACTTAAAGAATCCTAAAAATCTCGGAAACTAAAAATGCTAGGTTAATGCAATAAATTGTATTTAATAGACAATGTAATACTCCTTAAATGAAGGTATTAAAACTTCTTAGTTATTGTAAAGTTATATCATAAAAAAATCAAATTTGAAAAAGGGCCACTTTCGAAGATGGAACTACGAAATTACAGCATTTGGTGTTGCTTTTGTTTGTAATCTGTCATTTATGTGGGTACATAAACCATGTTGAAAGTGCTCTATATTCATTAATCAAGCTGAAATTATGTCGCTTACGCCTGAAGAATGCACCAGAATACTTACAATGCTGGAAACCGGCCGGAGTCAGCGCGATACAGCCAGGACTGTCGGTGTGTCGCTGTCAACAGTACAAAGAGTTCTCCGACGTTACGAAGAAACTGGTTCTAACCTACGCAGACCAGGAACGGGCAGAACCAGGTGTACCACAGCACGAGAAGACCGATACTTGGTGAACACCATGCTTCGAAATCGCTTTCTCACAGGAACTGAACTCACCAATCAGTTTCGACGCCTCGGAGGAAGTAACCCAAGTGCATGGACAGTAAGACGTCGGCTTGCTGAATCTAACTTAAAACCCCTTAGACCTGCAAACGGCCCTAAACTGGAGCGTGGGCATCGTATTTCGAGACTAAGGTATGCCCAGAGCCACGTAAATTGGAGTATTGAAGATTGGTCAAAAGTTATGTTCTCCGACGAATCAAAATTTATGCTCTACAAGCACGATGGAAGACACAGAGTGTATCGAAGACCAGGGGAAAGATTCAAGCAAGCATGCATCGAAGAAAAAGTAGCCTACGGTGGTGGGTCTGTACTTGTGTGGGCCGGAATTTCTTCTGAAAGTCGCACAGAGCTGGTGATCATAGAAAACGGCTCTTTAACTAGCGTAAGATATGTGGAAGAAATCCTCAATGATCACGTTGGTCCATTTATGGTCAATTTAGGTGAGGATGCTATATTTATGCATGACAATGCCCGACCTCATACAGGTAGGATTGTGAATGACTACCTTCAAGAGATGAACATTACTCGTATGGAGTGGCCAGCGCGCAGCCCGGATATCAACCCGATCGAGCATGCTTGGGACGAGCTAGGCAGATGCGTAAAACAACGAAACCCTCCCCCAATCACGCTTCGTGAGCTCAAAATTGCTCTCACAGAGGAATGGGAGAATATTCCCCAAAATCGTATAAGGAACTTGGTGTACAGCATGCCAAACCGCGTAAACGCAGTAATGGAAGCACGAGGAGGCAATACGAAGTATTTAATATTCAAGAAAATCGTAATAAAGTTCAAAAATTTCATGTTTCCTATTTTTGTTTTAAGGAGAGATCGGCAGTTTTTTCTTTATGTAATTTTGTGTTAATAAAATGTATGGTGACTCATATTTTTTTTACTTTCATTTAAGGAGTATTACATTGTCTATTAAATACAATTTATTGCATTAACCTATCATTTTTAGTTTCCGAGATTTTTAACATTCTTTAAGTGACCCGGATTCATTGCTCTCGAGTGTAGTAACCATAGCCTATGATTGTTTTCTACACCATAAGTGAACTCGCGCCGCTGACCCTGCAAAACCTATCAGGGAGCTCATTCCTCAACTTAGCTTACGTTGAAGAAATGCCTTATTGAACAATGTCGTATTCAGGCGCTCCGGATACAAAGTGTGAGGATGAATATCCTGTCCGTAGCAATCTTAGAACCCTCGGAGAACGTACTATTGTAGAAGCTTTAGAACACGCCTAAGAAAGCGTAACGTATAAGGAAGCTGATGTGACAAACGGAACGCAAGTGATTCATTACGATCTATTCACAACGAGTCTATTTTTTTTTGGTCTCTATTCCCCATTTTACTTCAGTTTCGTCCGCTGGTCAGCAGTTATTTCGGCTAATATATAGGGGAAACTGGGGATACTTGATCCTTACGGGAGACTAGGTACACAAGCTTTACCGAACTTGTATAAGCCGTATTTAGTTCTACAGTGGCAATATCGATTGTATATGGTACCCGATAACTTTCTAAAGATGGTACATCTATCACATTTGACATCGAGGCAAACGGCGGCCTAGTAAGTAATTGTTGGGGCAGAAAGAAAATTTTGGTGAGTTTTTATTTTGACTAAACATTTATTTAAAATAGGACTTTTAAGTGTGTATGCATTTAATACGAGCCATTATCTATATTATTAGCCATTCTTTACGTAATAAAGTAGTAATATTATAGACATTTGAAAATAGTTTTGTTTATAACGTCAAACAGCTCAGGGTATACTTGGTACACTTTATTAAGGGAGATTTGATCCACCTGACTCAAGTGTCCCCTACCTTTTTTTTTTCAATTCATTGCAAAACAATATCCCAAGAGCCTGCAAAACCAGAGAAGGTGCCCGAAAAATGATGCCAGAGAACTAAAATAAAGCTCGGTCCAATGCCCTTAAAGTTGCACAGCGAGCAATGGAACGAGCTATGCTATGCATGCCTCTGAGGGATAAAATCCGGAACGATGTTACCCGTAAGAGAATCAGAGTGGTCGACATAGCTCGCAGAAGCATGCGTCTTGAAATGGCAGTGGGCTGGCCACATCTCTATAGGATCCCCCTGTTAATCCCCCAGGATCAGGTCATCCAGACCGGGGGGATCAAGTCTTACGTATATACGGGACACATGGTACGATTCCTTATTATTGATTTAAGTCAAATAACTACTTAATTTAGATATTCATATCTTTGTCTCTTACAGCAATTATAAGCAAATAAATTTCACGTATTTTAGTACCAACGGTTTTTTAAACGGTTACTCAATATAGAAATTAGGGATAAAAAACAAAAGGTAATCAAGTGTCCCCAGTTTCCCATATGTATAAATCAGGTTTGTTAGAACACCAAAGATATTTTTATGTAAGCTGCCTATTACAACTGTTTCGCTAAGCAATATCACTTTGCAGATTGTACCTAATAAAGTAATAATGTAAACCCTATAACTTACATAACATCACGATTTGTCCTAAAGGGGTTATGCTGAGGCATAGGTACTATACGCCCACAATTCACCAATTGTATTTCTCTCGTCTTGTTATAAGTCTCTTACCTTGTCATCGGTAGCAGCTGCTTAATGTGCCTTCCGATGTACCAAAATCTCTCAAAAATGCTAACAAACGGTCTCAGGATTTCTAACCGTAATATCGTAAGATCAAGCAGGGTTATCTATTATCTTCTAAAATTATGCATGTAGAATAGATATGCTTACGTTGTATTTAGTAAAAGACATGACTATAAAGTTTTATTATTCAAGAAATGTAAATAACGGGTGTTTTTTTTAGAGGTATAGAACTTTAAGTTGCCACCACTTTTTTAACTGGCGGTAATTTTGTCAACTGTCAAGTGATTTATGTTTAGTTGGTTTGGCATTTTAACATGAATAGACTGACGCCGGAACAACGCTTCCAAATTGTGCAAATTTATTTTGAAAAGCATGGTTCTGTCCGAGAAACGTATTGCGATTTTCATAAGCAAATTTTGTTGAGCGATGAAGCCTACTTTTGGATGAATGGATACGTCAATAAACAAAATTGCCGTATTTGGGGTGATGATAATCCTCAAGCGTATGTTGAGACACCGTTACATCCAGAAAATCTGACTGTGTGGTGTGCTTTATGGGCTGGTGAAATAATTGGTCCGTACTTCTTTAAAAACGATGCTGACCAGAACGTTACAGTTAATGGTGACCGCTATAGAGCGATGATTACTGACTTTTTCGTTCATCAATTGAACAACCATGATGTGCAGGAGTTGTGGTTTTAACAAGACGGTGCAACATCGCACACAGCTCGTGTCACAATTGATTTATTGAAGGAAACGTTTGGTAACCGCATAGTTTCACGTTTTGGTACCGTGGTTTGGCCTACAGGATCCGCCGATAAACCCGAAACGATTGACCCCTTGCAGGACAACATTCGGCGCGTTATTGCCGATATACGGCCACAAATGTTGGAAAATGTCATCGAAAATTGGACCTCTGGATTAGACTACGTCTGAGCCAGCCGTGGCGGTCATATGCCAGAAATCATATTTAAATTATAATGCCAGAAAATTGTCTTTCGAATAAAGTCAATTTCATATCAATAAAAAAAATCCCTTTTGTTTTATTCCATTTCAAAGTTCTATACCTCTAAAAAAAACATCCTTTATAATGAATCAATAATAGTTGCTTATTTTACTTTTTCCGCTTTTACACATTTAATGTGGGGCCCTAACATTAGTTATCACAGAAATAATTTAATTATTTGATGTATCAAATGGAAAGTTGTTACATCTGTGACAAGTACTTTGTAGGTTTATGTTCGGTAATACACTTTGGACCGGAATTACTCGGCTATCCTATCAGTACGTAAATAAATTTAATTTTATATTGAGTCCCCAGTTAATCAGCTAACAGCTTGAGGACTATTATATTGGATGTAATATAGAGCTGATAAATAAATTACTGTTATTAACAGTTTAATGGATTGAGAAAACTTTAAGATCAAAATAATTATTTTGTGGATCAAAAATGTATCTAGAACTTGTTACTTTATGGAAATATTTAATTGAAAAGAAATTTGAATATACGTATTGAGTGGATTGACTCTATTTAAATTTGTGAAGATATTGGCATTTCTGTTTAACTATAAGCCTTTTTTATACTGTACCTAAAGATTGGATACGACCCTACTGGAGTGTCGAAAACCATGGGCTTAGCCTTCCCAGGGCTAACCAGTAACTTCCAAATAGCACCGTATAGTCTATAAAAGTACGGCATGGAATCTATGACGATTTCCACACGTAAAAAGCCCTACTGGAGTCTCAATAGATACCCTTGCAGACAGACAATATTCAAAGGTATGGCTGTACCTAGAACCCTAGGACATAGTAAAATTTTGGTTACCGAGAGCCATTACACCAATTCAAATCCACTGTTGTACGTAGGCTTCTCACAAATAACACTACAATACACAGTGCTACGCCTTCCTCATAATGCGTCGGTCCATCTCCCTGACATGTACGAAGTCACAACTTTAAAAGTGACATTAACAGCTCTATATCAATATGCAACTAGTCACAATGAACGGTATCAAAATATTGAACGGCCGGTACAGTGCACTGAGCCGGTTCTCATTCAATACTCACACGGTCGCCGGTCGCGACTACACACGCTCGATTAAGCCCTTACTATGCGGTAGCGTTTGTACAGACTAATGAACTTGCTTCAGCATTATCATGAAGGAAAACAGAAATGAAATTTGTCAGGCCGTATACCGGATGGCTTAAGTTTACGGTGGTTAACTTTGTTTTGTATTCGAAACAAATCCTTAGTATGTTTATACTTACTAACGATTTGATAAGAAACATCGATGTAGAGCAATTTTCTAAATCAATTACGCATTTTTATTTGTCCTATTTTAATTTTTGTAAATGCTAATTATGGTTAGATATTTAAGCCGGATAGGTAAGGTAAGGTTTTTTCGCGTAGTAATTCAACCACGCAGGCTGAAAAGAAAGAACGTCTCAGGATCTGTCAGGTCTCTCAGGTCTTAGTTTACTTATGTTGTTAGACCACCCTAGTCTGGCTTTAAGTAGAGAATCTAACACTTCCATAACTTCGTTTAGAGATCAGAGTTCCTTTGCTAGTTTTGTCACACGTGAGCCTTACTTGGAAGCAGTCTAATTGGCAGTCAGAATAAGGTTGCATTTGTAAACAAAAAGTCTCTATCCCTAAAACCCCTTCATCCAGACATCTAACTTTTTATCTTCCCAAACATAATACAGATATTGTTTAACGTTAGTTTCTATTCGCACACTGTAGACACTTCTTTAATGTAACAATAGATCGAGCAGAAAGATTTAACAATTGATAGGAATAGTGTACAAAATCTTTCAAATGCAACATTATGAAAAATCACTCGTACTATGCCACAACTTTTATTTTAATTAACAATAACTGGCCGGTTTCGCTTTATAGCATTATCAAAGGTGCTCCTACACAAATTTAGATTGTACTTATTGACTTTTTTTGTTTCTGTTTTCTGATAGTTGACTGTTACTTTTTATATAAGTACCTAGTTTAAAGACTGTAATTCCATAACTGACTGTAGGCCCTACCAGCTAAGTTTTGTTAGTACATAGTATGATAAGAGCTGTGGAAGTTGTTAAATAAATAAAAAAAAAAAAAGACGTGTGGCACTCGGGGACTGCCGCGGTAAAGCTATTACATAGCATTTTTTACCAACTATGCTAGTATAATTATTTCTATATAAGAATACTAGCTGACGCCCGCAGCTTCGCCCGTGTAAAATTTGTTACCGCGGGAAGTTATTCCCGGGATAAAAGGTAGCCTATGTGTTATTCCAGACTGTAATGTATCTCTGTACCAAATTTCAGCCCGATCCGTTCAGCGGTTTGAGCGTGAAAGAGTAACAAACATCCACACTCACAAACTTTCGCATTTATAATATTAGTAAGAAGTAAGATTTTAAGGCCTATGTTCAACAAAGTAAAGTACCAAGTACCTACTTGACTGTGGACATTTGGGCTTATGGACTTTTGTCCTATTGTCCTTTTGGACTTTTGGACTTTGGACTTTTGGCCTTTTGGACTTTTGGACTTTTGGACTTTTGGACTTTTGGACTTTTGGACTTTTGGACTTTTGGACTTTTGGACTTTTGGACTTTTGGACTTTTGGACTTTTGGACTTTTGGACTTTTGGACTTTTGAAGACCCAAAAGTCCTCAAAGACCGAAAAGTCCCAAAAGTCCCAAAAGTCCCAAAAGTCCCAAAAGTCCCAAAAGTCCCAAAAGTCCCAATAGTCCCAAAAGTCCCAAAAGTCCAAAAAGTCCCAAAAGTCCCAGAAGTCCCAAAAGACCCAAAAGTTCAAAAGTCCAAAAGTCCAAAAGTCCAAAAGTTCAAAAGTCCAAAAGTCCAAAAGTTCAAAAGTTCAAAAGTCCAAAAGTTCAAAAGTCCAAAAGTCCAAAAGTCCAAAAAACCAAATTCCAAAAGTCCAAAAGTCCAAAAGCCCAAAAGGCCAAAAGTCCAAAAGTACAAAAGTCCTAAAGTCCAAAAGGCCAAAAGTCCAAAAGTCCCAAGGGCCAAAGTCCAAAAGGCCAAAATTCCACTCCACCTAACCTCACCCCACCCCACCTCACGCCAATTCACCTCACCTCACCACACCCCACTTCACTTCACCCCACCCTACACACCTCAGCCCACCCCACTTCACTTCATATACATAGGTACACGTTATGCAAACGCTCACGTGTACACGTTGGTATATGAAGTGCGAGATACACGAACGTGGCCGAATGTGGCCGAGCGTGGCCGAAGGTAGCCGAGAGTGTGATTTATTTTCGTGACACAATTTCTGGATTCGGTCTCCACGCAAGGCCCGCGATAGAAGCTATGCAATAGCTTAATAGGTATTTTGTTTTAGAACCTTTTTAAGAAGAACAATTATTTTGTAATAAATTATCTTTATGTAACTTCAACCATTTACGCAGAGGCGCAACGGATACTCTTATAACGATGAAATGTTTTCCGTTTTCGAAACATTCCTCATTGCTGCACCGCTCCTATTAATCTTAGCATTATGTTATGTAGCCTATAGCCACTATCAATAAATGTACCTACTTACTATCGAACAGTTTTTGAAACCCTACCAGTAGTTTCAGTAAGGCTTGCCTTGGTATGATGTGATCATGGTCCCTTTGCAGCGTGTGTCCAATCCAGCGCAGCAGCTACACTTCCGACGTTTGATCTGTTGGTGGATAGGGGTCTCACTGCAGCGTTCCAATAGTCTTACGTTCGTGATGTTCTCGGGCCCGTATGTACCGAGGATCCATTGGAGGCAGCGTTTGACGAAGACTTATAGCTGGTATCTGGTGCGAAATGTCTTTAGTGACCTTCCATGTCTCGCATCCGTATAGCAGTTAGCAGTACAGTTTTAACGTTTACTTTGTTTTGAGTTTCACTCTTCGTGTCCATTTTCGCAACTGCCTACGGGGCGCAGCAGTGTAAAGGTTGTTTTGGCCATGGCGAGACTCGAAATGATGTAGGGTACTCTTCTATCCCATCAGTTTCTGACACGACACTCCCGAGGTACGTGAATTAGTGCCTCCACCACATCTCTTGCGTCTGTCGATTTTAATTTCAGTCCAGCCATTCGCTGCCTCATTCTGCTCGTTGTTCTGCACGTTGTCCTGCAGACATGCATGACGGCGTGTGTGTGCCTCAGCAGGCACAGGACATCGGCATCATTTAAATCCTCCAGGATATCAGTATAGGCCCCATTCTATGCCGCGCCGATTGTTCTTTGCGGTATTCAGCATTATACCATCTATTTTCTATGGATGGTTGTTAACTATCCTGTTATCTTCATAACGATCCTCTAAGGTAGGTACAGTATGTATTTTCAAAAGAGTTTGTGAACTCTATTTTTAATTTCTTTTTCAGAATATTGATGAGATTTGATTGATGTCATTTTATACACGTTACGTCTACTACATTGATACATGTAATAAAATTCTAACACGCCGGTGTTTGTATGTAAATTGTTTATACTGAGGAAAATTCTATACTGAGGAATAGCTTTAACCATTAAGCTCTATTTTGATTAAGCAAACAGGGCAGATTCACACGCTACTTGATGAGTATGCTTAATAAATACCTCTAATTTCATAGACCTTGTGTGACGTAAACAAAGTTGCGAGGGTCAGCTAGTTAAAAGATAAAACAATAGGTTTCTTCTTATCTACTTAAAAACTATTTTTACAAATTTTATGGTAATAATAGACATTCTTTGAAATATGCATGTATGGTATTGTTGTGACTTTTAGGACACGTTTAAAGTACATAGGTATGGGATAGATGGCGCTCGCGGCTACGTCAGCGTGAAATTTTCTTCCCGCTTCCCATGGGAACGTACTCCCGGGTTTGGTTATCTTTATAGCAGTATTATATATAAATTAACAAAACAAAAAATAATACTGCATTGGTGATAATAATAATAAAATGTATGTATATAGAGTACTCACTCATTTTCTTTCACTATTTTTCGTGACTTTCTTCATTAATAAATGCACTTTGTTTATTCATATTTAAAACACTTTTTACACAAATTATACGAGTACAGTTCACTGTTGTACATAGATGATGAATACCTATACCAAAGAGAATACAATACTTGACCTATACACCTATAGTCGAATTTTTATTTAGACGAAGTAAATTGACAGCACCTAATGTAATTGACAGCATCGAAATTGTCATTTCACATTAAGAACTCTAAATTCGACCAGCACTCTTAATTCAACTTTGGTCGAGTGGTTAAGACGCGGATCGGTACGCAGAAGGCGCAAGATCGATTCTGGGTACAAGCATCAATTTTTGGATTATTTGACATAATATTATAACGGCTGCAGAGTTCATAATTGACGTAAACAAAAAAATTATGAAGTGCGAGACGAGATACACGAACGTGGCCGAAGGTAGCCGAGAGTGTGATTCGTTTTCGTGACACAATTTCTGGATTCGGTCTCCACGCAAGGCCCGCGATAGAAGCTATGCAATAGCTTAATAAATATATTTCTGACATACATGTAATGATGTTTTTAAATATTTGTGCATGTGGGTATGCAAACGTTATTTTCATAATGTATTATAACAATTTCCATCAAGTGCCAACATTCAAAAGTATAAAGGATATTTCAAATGCAACATTGTCATAGAACTTTGCGTGTAATCCTAGCCGATGAAGATGTTGCAGGGTGGTCGTACATCGCGAGTTCGTAGCGTGCCATTAGCAAAGTGGTGTCGGGTTTTCTTCCTGGCCGCGCAACTCTATTTGTTGTTGTGCATTAAATACCACAAGCTCTACTTAAAAGTCTAATACTATGCTTCGCAATTGAGGATGTAATTTTTTATGTAGTTGGAAACCTTGTTTTACCTTATATTTATAGGCAGTATCTGCTGTACTGGACGGATACTATGGAATCTAGACAACTGACAAACTAACTTATTTAGGTCTAAATACGTTGTTACGCGCTTAAAGCAAATATTTGTGAACCGCACAAATAGGTACCCATATTTATACCTATTCGTGACATGAACCCGAAACTTCAGCAAACCAAGGCAGCCAATCACATGAAGAGTATAGAACTATCGATTTATTTTATACTAGCGGACGTAACGCGGTTTCACCCGCGTAGTTCCCGTTCCCGTGGGAATACGGGAATAAAATATAGCCTATGTTCACCGCAATGAGTGTAGCTTCCCAACAGTGAAAGAAATTTTCAAATCGGTCCAGTAGTTCCGGAGCCTATTCGTTACAAACAAACAAACAAAAAAATTAATCTTTCCTCTTTATAATATTAGTATAGATTCAAAAACTACTATTGTAAAACACTTCAAAAAGTATCCAATATACCAGAACAGTTCTACTCTATGACATCACTGACCGTATGTCGTATGACCGGACTCATAAATTGCAGATTCAAATCTATTTTCTACACGGAACTAATATAAATATTTAGATACCACAACCTCCGCATAATTTATAACCTTGATTATGCATCAACATATTTAATATGAAGGGAAATTATAAAACAAGATTATAAAAGAAAATAGATATTTTTCAAAATACCACCTGCAGTTTATTTCTTGTAAAAAGGTTATCTTTGTAGCTCTCGTTGCTCGTAGCCATGCATTGTAGGACTTAGGATTTGGGCTGATAGGCGTAAATAAATTAAAAACCATTCAAGGGTCTCGTTTTCATTTGTTAGGGACGGAACCCTAAAAACGCAATCGACTCAATTATGCGTGAAACATGCCCAACTAATTCCAACTTCAAGAAGTCAGTTAATAATTTAACCATTCAATACCGGTTACTTTATAATTGAACTAAACAACCAGAATCCGTATCAAGATAATGATCTTAAATTGTTACCGCGCACGGTAACGAAAATCTTGTTTAACCAATGACAGATAAAATCGGCGAACACGAAAGTAACATGTCTACAGGATGTTACGTTAATGTATTATGAGGCACATCATAGCCGCCGGCCAGATATCTAACATCAGATACAGGTGGGGATAACTGAACTAAATAGACTGATGACATGGTGATAAGAAAAGATATTTACTTATTAACACGTTTTTGTTGGCAACATAGTGTTAGAGAGACAAATTGTTCACGTTTTTAAGTTGAAGTAACGCTATGTTCATAAGGTATAGGACTTACATGGACCCAGACTCTATATTTAAGTACATAATATCTACACACAATAAATAAATAAATAAATATTTGTGGACACACAACATCATCTAGCCCAAATTAAGCTAATATAAGCTTGTGCTATGGGATCTAGTCGACTGATATACATACTTATATATTTCTAAATACATACATATTATACATAGAAAACACCCAAACTCCGAAATAAACATTTGTGGATTACACAAATATTTGAACCGACCCAGGAATCGAGCCCAGGACCTCCAGCGCCGCATGCGGTATCTCTACCGACTACACCACAGAGGCAGTCTTTACAATGGAATAACCTATTGGTGCAGTGTCACAAGACTTATTGCGTTATTGCATAGTATCGTCCCTTAGCACATCTGTGGGATTACTTAAATATAAATGTATTCCAAAGATAATAACAAGCTAAGAAAGCTTTGGGACAGTAAAAGAACGATAATAAATGAGGGAAGTGAGGGAATATAAATTCCCTCGCCTTCTTAATTCATACTACTATGGGTTTTCGCCATGACGACTGAGTCCATTAGAATCGAGGCTATTTTGTATAAATCTACTAGCTGCATAATGCACCTTTTCTGGCTAAATCTACATTTTTACGAAGACAACCTTTACATAAGCATATCAGCACGAATGTCTCATGCTGATACGCACTGGAGATCATACTCACATGATATTGCTTGGCAAAGCTAAATAATTCTAGCATTTGAAGGTACCACGGTATTCAATGTTTATGCATAGAACATAGAGCACGATAACTTAATGTGCTGACTATCGTCGGAATCATCTTCTCGAGCAGTCCGCAAGTAAGCTCACTAAACGGACTATGCAAATAGAGCTCGGCCACCGACCGCACTGCACCATACGGATACTGATCCTAATCTTTATTGCCGTTTTAATTTCTCTGTGTATTGTCATTTAATATCTTGTTACTATTCTTGGAGGGAAAAGCAAATTTTTCAGATGTCGGGTGAATACTTTTACTGTTTTTTGAAGCGGATATGTCTGCCAATAGTTTCCAGTTTTTGCAGAGAACGCGAAATTTTTTAACTTACTTCAATACTCACCCGGCTGGAATACGGCTACATATGCTGCTGAACAAACCTCACCATACCTATAATTCGTGAGCAATATTATAACCATTTCATCAGTTATGCACTGGAGGATTTGAGATTGGAGTGTCAGGAGGTAAGATTTAGTACCTACTTGTTAATAGAATTATCCATGTTTCAGCAATTGAGATAATTCGAGTAATTTGTCTGGCTACCACGATTCTGTTATAATTGGAGCCTGTGCACTGCGGTGTGGAAATTGATTACTCGAACGGACTTAAAATTAAAATTGCCTGCGTTTAATCATTGAATATTCTGTCGTAAGTACAGTGAACAAAAGAAGATTAGTGAATCACTTTTTTTTCTGCAGCAATGACGGAAAAATACGATCAGAAATGAGTTCGGAATTCGACCTTAAAATTATACTCAAAATATAGTTTCATAAATTTTTGAAGACTTTATAACAGTCAAATCGCTCAGCTTAGTAATGTGTTATAGGTGTAAGGCTGAATAACCTGTTATCGTGCACGTGGAGCGCATCACAGTGCAAACAGTGCCGTTGCCAGCGGCGTGCTCCGATAGACACGACACGATTTACGTCGTCCGGTCGCAACACTGCAATAGATGTATGTGGAACTATCACCCTGTACTGACCATCCTATCCTTCTCCTACTAATATTATAAATGTGCAAGTTTGTGAAGATGTTTTGATGTTTGTTACTCAGTCACGCTCTAACGGCCGAATAGATCTGGCTGAAATTTGGTACAGAGATAAAGTATAGTCTGGAATAACACATAGGCTACTTTTTATCTCGCGAAAATGTTCCCACGGGAATCGAGAACGGGAATCAAATTTCACGCGGGCGAAGCCGCGCGCATCAGCTAGTAATTATATAAAACTAGGTGATGCTCGCAGCTTCGCCCGCGTTACATTTGTTCCCGTTCCCGCTTCTTGTAGGAACTTATTCCCGGGATAAAAAAGTAGCCTATGTGTTATTCCGGACTATAATGTATCCCTGTACCAAATTTCAGCCAGATCCGGTTAGCCGTTAGAGCGTGAAAAAGTAACAAACATTCACACTCACAAACTTTCGTATTTATAATATTAGTAAGATTTTAAGTGATGATAGCTTAGTAGCTATGACGTTGTACGCGAAACGATCGAATTTTCGACAAAACGAGCAAATTAATTTACCCGAAAAGGTTAGCAACATAATAAGAGTACTAGAATTCTAGAAGTGTGTGTGTGTAATTTTTGGATTTGACGTTTAAATATAATCCTGATGCGCTTTGACTGTTCATTGTTCTAATTTTCATTGTTTTCGATTATTAAACCAAATACTATTTCTCTTTTTATGTAACACTTCTGTTGCAAAAAAGTCTGGCCACGAAAATAATAGACTTTGCAGCAAGGCGAGGGGTGACTCTTTTAACTAATATTGTATTCAGGACTCCCGGCCGTAAACCAAAAAAAAAATACTGTATACCTAGTAGTAAACACATTAGAGGTCAGATGAACCCGAGAAAATATAAATGGTCAGAAGAATCCAAACGAATTTATTTGATTGTGTAGCACCCACCGCCGCCGCCGTTGATATAGGTACCTAGCTAACTAGAAGGTGCGTGCGTTTTACATGAATTAGCTGTTGATTGACTGAAAGTATTATAAAGGAACGCTTGAATGCTTGATGAACTCCTGCATCTATATGCACAGGCATGTGCATCCTACATCTGTGTATACTTGCTACCCGTTCGCTCTAAGATCTACACCAGACTCTACGCCAGCGGCAAACTTAGAGCGAACGGGCTATACATCTGTGTGTATGTCTTCTGTATAGTGATAGGTAATCCTATTTAAAAATACTGCAGGTTAAAGTTTAGAACCGAAACAGAGTAAACTCCTACATAACGAACGAAGAAGGTCCCCTGAAAATTATGTTTTGTCACGAAAAGCGAATAATTTGCACGGCAATAGCCCTTACGGAGAATTGCAGTTAAATTTGCGAAGCAGTTATCGTGAGTAGGGTGTAGGGTAGTCAAAACTCGAGAATGACAATATTTAGGTAGTGTCCTAAATAAACATCCTGAGTTATCCTTTTAGACACTTTTTTAATGATCTACGAATTCAGTTTTTGTTATCAACAAAATCCATTACGTAAATATGAAGGACTGTAGGTACCTACTTATATTACTTAACCAATGGGATCGTATTACCAATAAAATCTCTAAAAGGTTACGTTATACGTGTAATATAGCTTAATTTGTATACGGTTTTAATTAATAAGTTTTTATTAGTCAGTAAGCATTTAGTAGTTACAGTTCTCTTACACTTAATTACTTAACCTTCATAAAATTACATCGATTATGACATTTAATGTGTTATAAACTTCTTCCATTAACATTCTATAAAATTTTACTCAATTTTTCTGTTCCAGTTCTAGAAATAATCTAACCACCGTTTCAATGAGCCCACACACTTTATACTAAAACAGTGAGTAGTCAGGAATCCTCCAGAAACAAAGGAGGTTCTACAGGAATCGTATTATTTTAGGAATCCTACAGAAACAATTAACGTCATATCGGTTACTCTACACTCTCAATAATTTAGACATTTTGCAAAATTGTGCATGTTACGCATAAGTAAAACTTTTGGGTACGATTTACTTACCTTTTGTTTTTTTTTTTGTTTAACGTGAGGGAAAATCCTCATGGATGTTATGCCGGACTCCTACCGACTAAAAAACCTCACGTAACGCCCAACAGCCTATGGTTGGGAGCCCCGGGACGATTTACTTACCTTTGTTTTAAACTAACACGCGTTGCACACATAATCTATACCAATATTATAAAGAGGTAAAGTTTGTGTGTTTGTATATTTGTTAAATTGTAAGGGGTAATCTCGGGATCTACTGAACCGATTTTAAAAATTCTTTCACCAATAGAAAGCTACGTTATTGTGGAGTGTCATAGGCTATATAGCATCACGCTACAACGAATAGGAGCGGAGCAGTAATAGTAAATGTTTCAAAAATGGGGGAAAGGATATTCCTTTTGAGAGCTTCGTTGCGTGTGCTACGTGACTAATATTATTTAACCGACTTCAAACAAGGAGGAGATTTTTTTTTTATTTTATTTTTTTATGTTTGTTCACGCAGAACTCCGTCGTTTATGGACGATTTGAAAATTTTTTTTTCGTTCGAAAATAGATACTCCCAAGGTGGTCCCATTTTAAGGAAGCTAGGATCTTAACCCATTACTGCATAAAGTTCGTTTCTGCACTTATTATGATTTTAATGTATTTTAGGGACCAATTGGGGGTTAATTGAAAGGCTTAATCAATAATAACACGACATACATATGAGAGTTTAATTTTATGGCCCGTCCGATATATCGGACGCTATGCACTATGGAACCTGAAGTTTCTTGGACGTAGCATACAGTTCAAAGAATAAGATGGTTAAGTATTTAGAATTATTAGTTAGTAAAATAAAAAAATGAATGAAATAATAATTTTATGGGCTCTGGAGACGATCAACGCGATTGACGAGTACCTATCATGTGTACATACACGTTGATGCACATAGGTACCCATGCAAAGAATTTTTCATTCATATTCATTCATATTTTAGCAGATCTGTCAAATCACATTGACCGTCTCTGAAGCCCATTACAGTAAATGATGTTTTAGGTACATGGTATGTAACCCAAAAAACATTTCGGGTTACGCCCACATCGCATTTCAAGCATTTGTACTTTGATTTTCCTCCACATTGATAAGCCACTGATAGTTACCGTGGTATTTGCCATCATACCGTGTATTTGACTGTGGTTTATCTGGTTTTTTACCTTAATGCGGTGAAGTACGTTTCATGTGGGACAAGTAACATGCCTTCTGAATGCAATCAACGACGTACTCTCATTATCGCAGCCATTTTTTCATCCTAGCAAGTAACCAGCTGTTCACCAGCGCCACATCCCTGAAGTAGGCAAAAATCAGCCACCTTATTCGCATTTTAGTGCGTAGATTCTCTACCTACAGCTTGATCGTATTTATCCACCCTATTCATAATTATGCTCGTTGTAGCTCGTAATCAGTGAGGGCTGTGCGATCGAAACTTTTGCTTTCTTGTTGTTAGACCAACGAGTAGCAGATGCTAAGATTCAGTTTAGAAACCACAAACAGTGACCACATTGCTGTCATACCAGCAACACACAAAAACATAATCAGATATTCTGTAATCAAAGCCGTAACAGAATGTGTGATGTGGCTTTCTTCGCGATTGAACTGGTTGATGTCTGTTAGCGGACAGATCTCAACAAGGTTGGCCCGAACTGCACCAATTCTCAGAAGTCTCATCAATGCTAAAGACTTAAAGACTAATTTTAAACTCTGTATTCCATATACATGTATATGTTAATTAGTGTACAATAAAGCATATTCTATTCTATTCTATTCTAAAGACGTTGCCTGCCGACTTTCTTCCATAGGCGGTTCAAAATAAATAATAATATGCTTAGTCTCCTCATTATCAACACCACATTCCAAATCTGGCAAAGCACTAAGAAACAGTAACTGTAGAGCCCGCCATGCATAGCGTCCGATATATCGTACACCATCAAAAACACACGCCTGAGAAAAAAAATAAAGACTTTGATATGAAATAAAGCATATTTCTAGATAGATATACAATATTTCAAACGACTGAACATACTATTTATTACTTTTACCATAACAATTTAAAAATATTCAAAATAAATTTTACCTTAGTATCAAATTTGCCTGACCGCGACCCGCCCTTTTCAACAAATGACATATGACAAGCTATTCATGATACTAAAGTCTATTCTATGGGGTTACACGTATAAAGACACTGTTTATCATTCGTTCAAAACCAAAACACACCAATTATTTTAATAATTTCTCTGTATTTTTTTCAATGTTTTAGCGTCCGATTTATCGGAAGTTATGCTGTAATGGGTTAATATGGCATCCTGGAGAAATCGAAAGGAACTTTTAAAAATTGTAGGGGCATCTAGGGTGTTTTTATTTTTTTTTTTTAAGGGCCCTAAAGTAGTACAACTTAATGAAGGTCTGGGAGTCGATCTGATGATGGAGACGATAGACAGTAGAAAGAATTCCCTAACGATATACAGCAGTTACTTTGTGTTTGGGTTTGATTAATTTGTACTGTCGAGAACTTTACACCTAGATAGATAGATTTTCAGTCCACACGACACTAAAAATAGTGAAAAAAAAAATTTAACAAAAAAGAAACCGACTTCAAACAAAACTAAAAACAGAAAAAAAAGTCAGTGCCAATATGACTATGAGAGAAATTAATAATGTCTGCCTAAGCCTACATAGTTTTACTGGGCACTGATTTCAGTATTATATTCAATGATATCTGATAAATCAGAATATACTAACTTTGTGGTAAGTAAATTTTTTAAGAAGTAAAGTTAGTGTGTTTGTATATTTGTTAAATAAATTGTAAGGGGTACATAATCTTAGGATCTACCAAACCGATTTTAAAAATTCTTTCACCAATAGAAAGCTACGTTATTGTGGAGTGTCATAGGCTATATAGCATCACGCTACAACGAATAAGAGCAGAGCAGTAATAGTAAATGTTTCAAAAACGTTGGAGAAGTTATTCCTTTTGAGAGCTTCGTTGCGTGTGCTGCGTAAATATTTATAGTTTTGTAAAAAATATGTACCTACTACAAAATTGTTTCTCTTAAAAAAGTTCTAAAAAAATTGCGCGATAGCATGTGTCTATCTTTGGGTTGGTGCACAATAACCATTTTAATGGCAATCAATTTTTTCTACAATAATGCCACGGGATACTTCTTTCATAAACGAAATTGTTCTTAAAAATAATGCGACGGGAATACACGCGACGAAAAACCTTTCTCTCTCTCTGTCTCTCTCTCTCTCACGTAGTATTGAATATTAACGACGAGACGCTACGGGAGTAAACGCAACGTGACGGGAATAAATGCGACGGGAATAGGTAATACTCTCTTTTATGTGGCGCAAACGAAGTTGCGCGGGTCAGCTAGTGTATTATAAACGGGATTTCGCGCGGCACTATTTAAATATTAAAAAAAGGTTTCGGTACCTTCTTTTTCCCCGACGTTTCGATAGGGTTACACCTATCGTGGTCCCGAGGCGACTGATGCTTGTAGGCTGGAGATTCTGCTATGTGTCGGGAGTTTTCGAAGTACCCCCGAGATTGTCAATCTGTGGAAACACACGGCACACAACACTGACCGTATCTTTAAGGCACCAATTACCGGATTCCACGCTGTTGAGAGCTTATATCCGTCCTCCCGGTTGAAGGTCCTGTGCTTTTTTATTTCGACTGCTTCCCGAACCATCCTAGGGTAGTAGTGTCGGTCGGTAGACAGGATCTTCGGATTATGAAGCTCGATCCAATGATTGGGTCCCTCATTGAGTAAGTGCTCGGCAATAGCTGACTTATTTGTTTGAAGGTTTTTAACCGCAGCTATGTGCTCCCTGACTCTTTCGGCAATGGTTCGCTTTGTTTGGCCGATGTATGAACTTCCACAGCTGCAGTCTATTTTATAAACCCCTGGCGTCTGGAACGGAACTATGTCCTTGGGAGTCCGTAACACGTTTGCTACTTTGGTAGCCGGAACATATACCGCCTTAATGGAGAATCTGTTTAATGCGGCTCTAATTTTATCCGTCGCTCCTCTTACGTATGGTAGAAACGCTGGATATCTCTCTACTCCCGGCGGCCTTACCTTGGATCTGTGGATCTTCTTCTGTGGTTTATTGACCCTATAGCCATTCTTCTCCAGAACAGTTGCTACGTGTTTCAGTTCAGTGCCAAGGTGCTCTGTATCGCAGAGATCATGTGCTCTGTTGATGAGAGATGTCATGACCGATATCAACTGTCTGGGATGATGGTGTGAGAAGGCATTAAGGTACCGGTCTGTGTGTGTAGGTTTTCTGTAAACAGAGTGCGAGAGCGTACCGTCCGGACGTGCTGCGACTAGGACATCGAGAAACGGGAGTTGCCAGTTATTTTGTACCTCCACTGTAAATCTAGTTTTCGGGTGAATAGAGTTTAGGTGGTCTAAATATAGCCTTGCTTCAGCTTCGCTGCCTCTGTATATGCAAAAGATGTCGTCCACATATCTTTTCCACAATTTAACTGAAGCTGAGTTGTGGCTAAGGGCCTTCTGCTCAAAGTACTCCATCCATATATTAGCCACGACAGGTGCAACGGGGCTACCCATTGCAACCCCATCTATTTGGAGGTAATACTGTCCCCTGTACACAAAATAGTTCCCGTCTAAGCAGTGTTTTAACAAGGATATATTAGGCATCTCTTTATCCTGTAGTCGCTTTTCCACTATTTCCAAGCATTCATATAATGGAACATTGGTAAACAATGACTGAACGTCAAAACTCACCATAATATCAGTCGGTTCCAACTTGATGCTCTTCAAAATATCTACAAAATGACGGGAGTCCTTCACGAAAGACGAGGTGTTTCCTACTAAGCACTGGAGTACCGTTGCAACGTGTCTAGCTAAGTCGTACGTAGGGGAGCTTATCTGACTTACAATTGGTCGCAAGGGCACGTCAGCTTTGTGTATTTTTGGCAGCCCATATAATTTCGACGGTAGGTTGATTTTAGGTCTATCAAGCGTATTGTACTCGTCCTCCATGAAAAGATCTCTGTTCGCCTTTAACAGTTGCCTTGTTGTCCTAGTTGCCCTTGCTGTGGGGTTATAAGAAACCGGTCTATACACCGAGGTATCGCTGAGAAGATTCAGTACCTTTTCATGGTAGTCCGTCGTATTCATCACAACCGTGGCATTCCCTTTATCGGCCTTCAGCACCAGAATATCGTCGTTTTTTCGGAGATCTTCCAGTGCTTTTCGCTCTTCAAGTGTGATGTTAGACTGCGGTAATCGGGATTTCCGTAATATTACTGAAACGTCTTGTCTTAAAACTTCAGCTTCGTTTGATGGTATTTTATTACGGCATATCGCCTCTTCGACACTACCTATGATTTTTTCCACAGGTATCTTCTTCGGTGTTAAAGCGAAGTTCAGTCCCTTCCCCAGGATGGAGACCGCGGCCCTATCTAGCACTGTATCCGAAATGTTGATCACTGTATCTTCGTTATCAAATGCACTGAGCCGCTGCGAGCGTGCGGTGAACCGCGACAGTTTCGCGAATTTACGCCCGTGTGTCGCCGCATATTGCTCCGCACTACGTTCCGCCTGATAATACATCACTCGGTCACACAAATCGAAATCACTGTAACTAAACAAACCACTGCACTCCTGATGTAACCCTATCGAAACGTCGGGGAAAAAAGAAGGTACCGAAACCTTTATTTAATATTAAAATAGTGCCGCGCGAAATCCCGTTTATAATACATTATGATTTACTTGTTTATTATTATTATTATTTTTTAAATTGAAATTCATTTATTTGCTGAAGTATGGTACATAAGCTGTAAATTGTTATAATCTATTTGTTCACACACTTCGTCAGTTCCTTTCTGACATGCAAATGTTAAAATTAAATACACAATACATGCATGCATCTTAAATAAAAGTAATAGACTGTTGATTGATGGCACTTGTTGTTGGTGTAGACGTTTCCACATTATTGATTTTTTTGAACCTAACCGATTTCTTTTCAAGGCATTTTAGCTATGTTATACTATAATTTATCAACCTATTATTTCTTACTATAATACTAAATAGTAGTCCTTGAAATCTATACGGCCATTCTCTCATCACCTAACTTTACATTCTCCCACAATACCATTAAAAAAACGTACTATCTCTAATTTCTCTTACCCATTTGAACTGTTTATAAATCAAATTTCTAAAAAGCACATAAAACGTAAAATGTTCGAGGTACGTGATAAAAATACGTTACAGATACCCACATTGCTTCATTTGCATATCCGCCCAGACGCATACACCAATATTTATGCAGATAGTCAATAGTATAAACTCGGAACTCTTTAAATAAACTCCTTGCTTTGACACTTGTGCAAATTTACGCTTGTCATAAAAAAGTATGACATACATGAACTCTTTTGTTCACCAACTAGACAATCGAGTTAATTATACATTGTCACGGTGAGCAATTGAGTCGGGAATGTTGTCCAAACTTTAATAAAATATGCGATTATTATTGACATCTTTATAGGGTATGTAGAACAAGCGATTTAGTCGTCAGAATATTTGCTTACGAACTTTGTTACGGCAAATGTGTTTTACTTTTCAATCGAATGCAAACAGACTATGTTTCTGAATTCAACAGTATGTTTTAATGCTTATGTAAGTTCGCTGTATGTGCCCTATTTTGGAGATCTAAAAAATGGTAATCAACTGAGATCGCGGGAGTTGAAATGTAGGGACTTAATACATTATTTACAGATATCGTCAATCAATCAAAACAGTATATGGCATTCCACTTATGGACGTATTCCTATCTTAATTTACGCGACATCACACGGTCCTGCTCCTTTCGCATCCAGTCCCTGTCTGCAAACTTTACTTGGTGGTCGGTCTATCTACAAATTTCATACAAAAATATATTCATAGGTATCCCAAAAATACCCTCGAAATAGTGACTCATTGGGTCATGGCCATTCATTTTGTCCTCATGCGGTACATCACATTCAGCAAACAATATTCAAAGAAAATTTTCATTCTTAACAGGTTTCACCATATTCACTTTGGTTTTCAGTCATCATTTCAGCTGCTCACTGCTATCAAGCATTGACCTTCCCCACTGCCAGAGTCCGGTGCTACTGCCCGCAAACAGCAGACTCCCGGAACCCTTACGTACTTATATCATTCTATAATATGTATAACAAAGAAAATTGTCATTCTCAACCCGAGTTAACAAAAGGTGATGCAAAATTCACTTTACTTTTACAATTATTTCTATCATGTTTGATATTTTTAAAATAGTTGTTACTTAATGATAAAAGTCTAAAGAAAAAAGAGTTTTGATATGTCTTCCCAAAAATGATTAATTTTATTGAATGATTATTTGATTTCTATTCTATTACGTTACTGCTGCTGTTCTAGGATCTCTGGCTAAAAGTAGAGTCTTTTTCTTATTGGTACGAGAACATTTTATTTTAAATAAACATGCAATTTAAAAAATAGTAAAATTTATCATACCTTAAACCGCCGATTACTCAATGAAATATTACACTATAATCACTCACATAAAAGACTTCAAAATTAAATTTAGAACTTCGTTACAAACTGAAAAGTACAGAATTAAGCCGTACGATTGGTACGACGTACGATTTTTCTTTACTACAGGATTTTCTTGTCGCAGCGTGCGCGTGCGTTCGTACTGATGCGCGCACCGGCTTTCGACTGTTTGAAAAAGGGCTCAAGAACTTGGCCATAACTCAAGTGGAAAGTAAAAACGCCAGTAAAGTTCCAGTACAAAGTAATTATGACAGTGTAAATGGTCACAGTACGGCACGGAAATATAAAGCGTTCGGCATGGTGTAATACTACTATGTTAAGTGCATAATAAATACTAATACTTCTTGCAAAAGAGTAACTATTCGATAATTGCTCGTAAAATTATTAGCGTGATAAAATGTAAGATGGATATAGTTTGAATAGAGCGAGTGTTTGAAATGTCTTGGTTTATGAGTGGCATCGAATTTATTCACATGTATACAAAAGGTGTAGCTCGAAAAAATTAAATGGTTGAGAATTTTCGACGCTCAGGCTGATTGACACTCATGATTTTTTATTAAAAAATATACATTTATTGTTTAAAAATACAGAGAAACATAATTATTACATATCTATATTTACATTATTACTATCTAAACTAAACCTAAATAAAGCCCCCGTGGCATTGTGACCACAAGACTAGCAGGTCTAGCAGCATTCCCCCTTTGAATAGCAATACCTATTCGTTGAGCAAGAAAACTGCCAGCCCTTGGGTCAGCAGCTGACTCCACAAGGCGCTTTTTCAAATTCTTGAAAAAGTTTTGCGCATTGGGACCCCATGGACCTAGGGTCTCGACGCCGACTGGACAAAAACGATACGATGATTTTTTATTTGATTTTAGAAATATAGTTATGTAATGCAGAATAACTTTGGCACCTATAAGGTTTTATGTGCAGGGCTTTTAAAGTACTCGGGGCCTTGCTTGCTCAGGGTTCTGAAAAATGTCATTGTGTTAAGCAACTTGCGAAACGGTATTGATACTAAGATAGAAAATCTTTTTTAGCATTTCAAATTACGAGCGTTTCCGACCGCCAATAATATGGTATTCGTTTTGCCAAAACCACATGGTCGGCTTGGTAAAATTCAACATCATGCAGTCTCATCGCCTCTGTCCATATGACAATATACATGTGGGAGTATATAATAACTCTCTGCCTTGACAGAAAATATACCTATGTATTCTTTTCAAGCGGACATAGTTCATCTTATATTTTTGTTCCAGTAACCGGTGTAGTCATAGGAGCGAAACTCCTCTAAATGGTCGGAGTAGCAACTTCTAAATGGTTGGAGTAGCAACCAATTGCATTCGCTAGAGATCTGTCCTATGCAAATTCTGATGACGATAAAAATAAAATCTTATACGAAATGACACAAAATGCCTTTTCAGGAGATAGGTACACTAAAAGTTGTTTGAAGAATGTTGTCACTTTCAATCTTCTTGCGATAAGCCGCCATTTTATTTTCCTTTAATTTATTTGTTGTAAATGTTATATAGGTATGTAATTTAAGAGTGTTATGGAAAATTGGGAAAACCCTACGCTCAGCAGTCATCTGTGATAGGCTGATTTGAATGATTGATGTAAGTAAAAATATAAGTAAACCGTTACCTATAGGTAGGTACTACTATCTGTAGATTTTTTTTATTATGTGTTTTTTTCTTATAGTTAGTACCTACAATAAAAATGCCATCAGTCACAAAACAAATTAAAAAAAAACTTGATAACACTAAAAGTCTTTCAACGGCTAGTCTACGAAAAAAAATCAATCACTCCGTAATAGCCAAAGCTTATTTCTAAACAATCTTAGGTGACTTATTGTAGCAATTTGAACATAGGGAAGATTTTCTCGTCAAAAATCGTTTCACGTTCCCGCAGGTCTGTAGAATAGTGTTTACTCATTCGTCACGCCACGTCTTCGAAGGCGACTCATCTTCTATTCGCTTCGAATAATAGAGAATTGCATACCACAGCAAATCTTGGGTATGAAATCGTTCTCGAATAGGAAATTGCTCATAGAATTGATTGTGACAAAATCTATCTAGTTTTAAAAATAAATAAAATACCCCACCTCAATTTTATATATTTGTAAAAGTCACAATCAATTCTTTTGAAAATACGAACCCTACTATTTCATTGTAGCCGTGGAACAAGAAACAGGGAAGATGTTTATGGCAAAGACTTCTATATAAACTGAGGTAGACATGCCCTACGCCTTTTACTCTTGTTCGATTCGTATATTGCTATTGTGTGTGGTGACAATTACGTAAAAAATATTTATAAGTGAGTGTAGTCTTAGCAATGTGTGTGTTTGAGGATTGCTTTTGAAATCTCGTTTGTTAGAGTACGGCGCGTCTACCTCAGATTATATAGAAGTCTTTGGTTTATGGCCCCAAAAGTTACCAAACATATTTGAAACGGCTGGACTGTTTTTGATGGGATTTTTAGAGTAGACACTTTCATGTTACAGAGAGTACCTAGTAGTAGAAAAAAAGGATTCACACATATGTATACTTACCTACGTAGGTACTAAACAATTATTTGGGTGATTGTGTGATAAGTTATTATTTTAAAAACTCGTGTGTAGTACATTGACATACCTACATCCGTAAAGTAGGCTACAGTCTTTTAAACAACCTAGACTATTGCTGAGATGACGACGATGATCTCCAAACTACTGTAGCAATAAGAAATAAAAAGATTAGATAATGAAAGAAAATCGTGCCGCTGCAGAAATTACCAGCTCTCACGTAACATGTGTTGCACGAATCACAATTATTTAAGTAGTTAGCTCTTAAGAAAAACAAATAGAAATAATATTGACCAGTAATTTATATCGCTGAGGACTAGGTTTGTATGTTATGGATAGTACGAAATGAAATACTGGACCCGACTTTTTGTGTTGTTTTAAAATTTCGAATTACATGTAAGGAAATTATGTCATCACTTGTACCTTTGCCTGTGTTTGAATAGATTGGTGACGTCAAAGATGATTTTTCTAAATTATAAATTTTGATCATATTTTAAATTAGCCTGCTTATGCCGCCTTTACCAGATTTCAGCACTGGTCTTCCAAAGTACAGAAACGCTCAAAAATTGTCACCCATCACAAACCTCGTCATAACATAATCCTTTACATTTTATAATACTGAGCAAGCAGAGCTACGAACACCTTAAAGTGACAAAAGAAAAGTCTGTCAGTAATACGAAAGACAATTTATCACTGATGACATCAGCACAAAGGCAAGCTTCCGTCACCGTATTTAATTACTATCACATCAGTCATAAACCCTACTTTGTAAAGTTGTTATTTATGTATTATTCTGCACTAACTGCCTGCGCGGACAATCCTCAGTAGGATTTATATCGATATTACCGAGGTACAGCAAAGGGACCACACAAACAGGGAGCTATTACAGAATACATTGGCATTACCAGCCCACCCCCATACTGCCATGGTTCTATAATCTCTATTGCATTCCTATTAAGATATTAACTACCGCTCGAAACGTTATATTAATGGGATAGCTAAAGACCGATCATATTTGCGTTACTGGCTTAAGATTGTGATTTGAATTCAATTTAGTTGTTTATTTGAAGTAAGTACCTAGTTAGCGATTAGCTTGAACAATATTCCTGTTTGTTTTGTTTTTGCAATTGGCTCTGCTGTTATGTAGAAAATTCATTAAAATTCCTTCGATTTAAGACTATGATGTACCTATCTCATATTAAAAAGAAACCAAAATAAAAATATTAGAAAAAAGAGTAATAATTTACAATGTATTTCGGGGCTGCAGATGTTTCAAGCTGACCAGTTTGAAACATCTGCAGCATCTCAGTAAAAATGTAGAAGACGGAATGTAACGTGTCAGTTTTTTAAGTTAGTGGAGCAAGAATGTAGATTAAATACGGTAAGAATGAGAATTTACTGTGAAATACTGTGTGATTTATAATTCTATAAGGACTAAACTAAAGTGAAATGCCTGTGGTCACACTAACCGTTAAACGTTGTAATGCACCTAGTACTGCCGATGCTGTAAAAGCCTTCTAAAGGAAAAGAAGAACACTATCGCGTAAACGGTTGAGAAAACCGTTTACAGCCTGGGCATAATACATATCAAATTGAACTAATATTTTAAGCATTCCTAATTCATTTCTTAATCTTGTAATGCTCTATTATATCAGATTATATTAACAGTGAATAGACATCTACTAACCTCATACTCAATTTCCAAGAGAACAAGTTATCTGTAGGTATGTGACAGAGTTACTTACTCGTCATTTCAATAAAAGGTTCTTACTTAATTCCACTTTGAAGCGTTCGTAGCTCTACTTGCGCTGTGTTCAATAAACGATTTGAAGCTATTGTTAAAGTTAAGTTCTGAGGTAAGTGACGATTTGTGACTTTACCATTTATGAGCGTTTCCGTGCTTCGGAAGGCACATCAAGCCCTTATTGTTAGGCCGACCAGTACCACACATGATAGTTGGTATTTAAGTCAAATTGAGAGAAAGAGGATTTGAGGATGTCCCCAAAAATTTCAATTGCAGATACTTACAACTGCTACTTTCCGTTTTTACCTTGCAATATGCTTACCCCCATAGGCCTAAATATAACTGTTGAAATGTAGGCACATAGTATGCTTTTACCAATGTATGTGTGCTCTTAATACCATTCAAATCCAATATAAATTCTTGGGACCAACGACTTGACTGCAATGAATTTAAAAAATCTTTACACCATGTAAATGGGTTTTTGATATGATGCACTTTCGATCCATTTTGGTTAGTACGACTATTCATGTTTCGACAATTCATTACTATCTGGTAATGTCCAAATATATTAACGATAACTTTCAAAGTACCTACTTAAGGAAAAGACAGGTCAATAAGAGCACCTAAATCACTATAAGTGTGTTGGTGATGTGTCGTAGTCAGTTTATCATTATGATGTAAGCTGGTGGAACCTTAGAACTTGAGTTTTTAAAAGCGCCGTAAATATATTAAAGTACTATATGGGAACATTACATCTAAATGTTTTATGCCTAATGATCTTTAGGCCATAAGTCATCCCCACATATCTACTAGTAAGTACACCAGCACCACTAAGCAACAACTTTCCATACTGAGCAAGTATAATTTTTTTTAACAGGGGTTTCATACCTAGCCTTTCAAACTACAGCACACAACATATTTTAAGAATTCATACCTTTTGGATGCCTAAAGTTTCGACCAGGGTAAACAAAATGAATATCAGGTGCGTTCTGATATAAATCTATGATTTACCTAAATGATTCACCACACTATTGAATAGACTAAACTTAATTTAGGCACTTAGATAGTTACTGTAATGACCTTCGTACACCACTATCAACATTTGGTTGAATGATGGAATTCAGCTACAAAATGCGAAGAGCTTCCATAACATCTTATTTTCTGTACTGAAGTTCATGCCAAATGATAAACCTTCTTACCTACTGGAAACTTATACTTGTTTGCAACCTTGTGATCTAAAAAATCTATTAACTTGCATCTTCCTTTACAAGCATCGTCGTCGGCCTGTTACAAGCGATCAGCGATAAATCTAATGATAATAATCGAATCGACTAGACAGGCCCGCCGAGCAGCCTCCATCGATTTATAATAATTAACAATCATGGGAATGACGTGAGGCGTGCAATACACGCGTTCCGATAGAAAATATATCTACTGAGATTTATGGACCATTAACTATTATTTCAGGAAATCCTTGTCAGGTATTTACCTTTTTTAAGCTTCTCGCTATTTGAACAAATGCCTTGTGAACAGTAATTTTCTCAGGCAACAAAGTTGCCAAAACGCTCCAAAGGCAGATGAATAGAAAAATACAACTTGATTGAAACATGTTATTATTATAGTAATTCGATTAACAGGAAATTAATTATTAAGAAAACAAAAACCCAACTGCAAAGTAAAAATACAACTAAAAAGGTAAAAATGATATGTCGCCAAAAATCAGCCATTTTCATTTTCTAGAAATTTTATTATAGCTGGTGTCACTCACACCATTACTACGAACCAAATGACACCTCGCATGTCAAAAACCGTCAAGCTGTTCAGGCTGTAGGGCGTGACAAAGAAATGGACATACATACATACATAGTCTCCAAAATATTACCCTCCTTTCTTCGGCAGTCGGGTAAAAAATACGAACTCTTATGCGTTTTATAGATATATTCAAGATATCAGACCTACATTTCTTCGGTCTGACTCTGCCTGATTATGCCCTACCATCGACAGTGACAACAACTCCAACTTCCGTGGAGGTAATTGTGTAGACGTCATAATCGTAACACATCATGTATTGTTCTGCCTACCTGGGTACTTCAACATTCTCGATTTTGCGTTCACAATTGCAAATTCGTGAAAAAAAAAATTTTGGAACAAAAATTTGCAAATATTAATTTCCTCGACCATCGTGTTACCTCGAATATCTATTTCTTTGAGAAATATTGAAGTTGCAAAGTAAGTAAATGAAATTTTCTGATAACACGTACAAAAAGCGAAGGTAATATTTTTTCTTATAGGTAATAAGAAGCACCTATATTTTTCGCCTTTTTCAGAATAGCTTTTTCGTGAGAAAGAAAATACTGCCGCATTATCTTACCCTATATCAGTGGCTACGATAGTATAGAAATGCTTTAAGGTGTTTACTTATTCTTACTACATTCAGTAAAAGCGGTTTTGTTTGGCCGGATTCCAAAAAAACCTTGTCTATTTAACGAAAATGGAAAAATAGTAGGTACATATATCACCGAATACTTATATGATTTACAGTGTTTTGTGGTCAAGGTGTGCCATCAGTGAACCTCATATAGAAACGGATGGGTATGGTAAGACGAAATCAAGTCAATTTTATAATATTCTAACAGCAGGCAGCAGTTAGTGGGCGTCAATTGGTTTTAAGAAGCTCCGATGTTACAAAGCGTTCCTACAGAGAAAGGGCATAGGTGTAATGTAACACACTCTCGTTTCTTGGAAACTACAGACAACTTGTACTTATATCATTGGCGTTCGTCCAACCATGTAAACTGAGCACTTGTATCTACGATTTGACAGACAGACTAACTGAAGAAGAGACACCAAATAAAAAGAAGCCAAGCTTGAGCTTTGAGCCAAGAAAACCATTTAATCCAAAATCAAATGCTATTGGAGAAAATATTTTCATTGTCACATTACTCTCAGGTTAGTGAACCCTGCCGCCTCCTCTAAAAAGGGCCGGCTGACCCCTCGTTATCACGTGTTAGTGTTACGTTGACAAATGGGTTACGCCTCGCACAGCAATAATGCCTCAGGTAGGAATTCATTAGTCCTTTAATTAATTGATAGGCGGTCCTTGGGCCTTCCTTAATAACACTCGGCTCCTTTGAACACCTAAATTTTCTTCTAGAATTACTTTTTTATTTTATTTTCTCGGTATTGTAATGTCGATTGTTTTGTTTTCGTTGTTATATAATTTATAGAGCCGAGGTTTTTTTTGTAAGACCCGTGCAGGATAAATTATTTTGTAAGTATATACATACATACATATGGTCACGCCTTTATCCCCGAAGAGGTAGGCAGAGGCATATTATATGCCCACATTTCACCTTTGTATAATTTGTCTCACGTAATAGGTGGTGACCCGCATTGCCGTGTTTAAATGGACAGGCGCAGGTTGTGACTGCCTGCGGTTGAAATAAAGCCTTCAACTTAGCTTAACGACTGCCATTTTACTGGCAACCGGGACCAACGGCTTCCTTCGCCCTTTGAAGTACCTATAGGACACTCACGACATAGATTTAGACCGCCATCGCGGGCTCTTGCGAGGGATAAACTGGGTAGACGAAGAAGTAGAATTGATAAGGAGATGTATAAGTCAGTACTTGATTGTATAAAAAAAACAAATATTCTTCTTGACGATTGAGCGATTCAGGGCCTTTAAAAGATGAAAATATCGATTTGATTTCTTCAGTACAACTTTACTTTAATATCTATAGGTACACAGCTCCAGAGAAAAGCAAACTATCCTGAAAATTTCATAATGGACAATGAACTTTTGCTGTAACTTTGTTGAACCTTGTACCTTATCTCACAAGGAGATATCGATAACCTCATTTTGTATGATGTGATCAGTGTTGATACAAGTTTTTTATTTTTTTGGTTTGGTAAGCAGTTTTATTCTGTTTTCAAATAGTTAGTAAAATGAAATTGAGTTTTCACTTAACTTAAATGTCATGTTTGCACGGGGATACGCTTACAAGAACATTAAACCTAGTCTCATCATTCCTTATTTATTATAGAGATACCACTATTTTAACTTCTTTGCAAGGCAAAGATTGTGATATGAAGTTCCGGTCCGAACTAAATACAAAAGTCAAGTTATTGACTACACGAAATAAAATTTATATGAAAATTATTTTCAAAAAACCGAAAAAAGCGGCTGTGAATTATATTTTGTACCGCTACTCACCGCAAGATGTCACGGCTTCAGAAAGAGAAGAGTAACTGTAGCGACAGATGGCAGCACTAGTATTATTTTGGATTGTGCTCAGCTTAGATTCTGAGATTTTGAAGCGCTTGTAGGCCCCGTAGGTCCAGTGTTCTGTAAACGATTGTATCGTTAAGCAATTTACACTACGGTGGGTCCTGAGATGGGTAACCGGTTGTGAAATTTTCATTAACGAGCATTTCCGTTCTTCGTTAGACACTTTAAACCGTGTTGGTTTCGGTTACCAGTAACATTCAAGTCAAGACCTGACACAATGAAAGGCCCACACTAGCCCAGGCTGGCAGCCCAGGTTACATCATAATCGAAGTGGTAATAGGTACTCGTCATGGAGGATTGACGGGAGAAGTGAAAAAGCCTATCATACCGGCTGACATAGGTTCTGGCCGTACCTCAATACCGAAACAAACCTGCATATTGTGTTGAAGTGGAAGAAAGTCAACGGAGTTCCTTAGATATAATGCTCCACACGCTCTGCTGGCAGAATGCTATTGACTCGTTCTAATAGTAACTTTTAGAGCGGGAACTTTTACTCGAATGATAATAGCGATGGGCATGGTCAAGTAGGAAGTGCGCAAAATTTTGTCGATTTGTACTGAGAGTAAGTAATTTTTTTTATGCCACTAGAAGTGATGTGAAAAGTAGCGACGAAAAACGTAAAGGAGAGGCATAGAGCTCATGGGTTTCGTAGAAAATATAGGTACCGTGCTCAGGGTGACAATAGGTGACAATACCGGTTTACAGTTAAAATTCAAGTAGGTACCTACTTACAAAATGAAGCGTTCGTGGCCCCGCGGACTCAGTGTTCTGTAAACGATCACTGCAGTAAGCAACTTTTACAATGGCCGGTCCATGGACGGGTGACCATCCATGTGATCACTTTTTGACAACGTGGGAATCGAACTACACCGTGTGGTTTTAGTCGATAGGAGACCATTCATGAGGATTTTTCAACGTTAAAAAGCTTCTTCCAGCTTGGACATTCTTCCGACTTACCCGGAACTCCCAGCCATATAATTGGCCGCCTTCTACCGAATGTATCACGGCGAATGTTCTGAAGAGCTCTTCAACCTGATCCCACCCTCTCCTTTCCGATCCCGAACAACGCGTGCCGGGCAGGGATGCCACTTATACACAGTGGAGAGAATCTTCGCCAGAACAGAGCATTTCAAAAGATCGTTCCTCTTTAGAACTATAAAAACCTGGAACGACCTGCCCGCACACGTGTTTACCTCATCTTACAATCCCGCGTTCTTTAATAGGAGCGTGAAGAGGCACATCACAAGGCCGCCAACTTGAGGACCACTATCAGAAGTGGCCCCCAATCGCTAGATGCGCCACGGCTTTCCATCAGGCTGGTGGCGACGTCAATTTGGCGAGCTAAATATTTAAAAAAAAATAAGGAGATTGTAGGGCACCGTGTGGTCTTAGCCGGTTAGAGTCCACACGTAAAAGAACATAATCCTCACTTCCAAACACTGTATTTGGATTCCAGGCTCCGCATTTATTCGGTAGGATGGTAAAGCGCTTAACGCATGACGTTGTGGGAAGCGAATGCCGTC
This sequence comes from Miltochrista miniata, assembly GCA_933228765.1. Taxonomy (NCBI): domain Eukaryota; kingdom Metazoa; phylum Arthropoda; class Insecta; order Lepidoptera; family Erebidae; genus Miltochrista; species Miltochrista miniata. The sequence goes on from OW121765.1 coordinate 19,026,505, forward strand.
GAACCTCCTAACACCATTCCTTGCCAAGCTGCAAGCAATACTTACAGTTCGATATTTCGTCTAAAATATTTTGACGAGAAAGATAATCTAATCTTTAGGTATAACAATAAGTGGACGACTCATCTAACAGATATGTTGATAAAAGGTTTACCTATACTCATCTTGTTTACTAGGGTAAAAACTAACAAGTAAGATATGCCTACCTAAGGTTATCCTAGCAGGGACTTGTCAATTAAATTGGCTGAACTAATGGCAATAAAGATATCAAATTAGAACGATCAAAAGGAGGGGAGAGGAGAACTCACCATACACTCAGTCAGTCAATCTTAACGTACAACCGACAGCCAAGGGTTACTTGCACTCCCCATCTCCCACTTTATCATCATTTTACTTTGGCATTCTGTTATGTGACGCTCAATTCAGTTACGACTCAAACGCCTATCAAAAAAGAACGGTGTATGACTTTCATTCCAACTGTAAATTGGGATAATGATGAAAGGCCAGTTATTGATGGTGACCTGGGGCATCCTTCCGGGGGCTTACCCGGGGCTCCCAACCGCAGGCTGTTGGGCGCTACGTGAGGTTTTTTAGTGGGTAGGACTTCACGAAGGATTTTCTCTAACTTTAAAAAAAGGCCAGTTATTGACTTAGCACATTTCAAATCTGGCTGCCCTCAGTTCATCCGATATTCTACTCTACATTATTGCTGTAGTAGATACTCATAGTAGCTCTACGAACACTCATGTTGTCAAGGCTGTTGGGCGTTACGTGAGGTTTTTTAGTCGGTAGGAGTTCACGAAGGATTTTCCCTAACGTTAAAAAAAGGCCAGTGATTGACTTAGCACATTTCAAATCTGGCTGCCCTCAGTTCATTCGATATTCTACTCTACATTATTGCTGTAGTAGCTCTACGAACACTCATGTTCCTACTTAGTGATACGCGATTCTGGTTTTTACAATGTAATTATGTAGGTATATTTTTAGAGTATCTATCAGCTGTTCCATATCTGCTTTTGATCATAGGTAACACAAAATGTTTTATGCCATGACTAAACAGTGAATAAATAAATACTGACGTCAAACAAACACCGATCTCTACAGTAATGTAGGTAAAACATAAGCAGCAAGGTGAGCAAATTACAGTAAGGCTACGGAAGTCAAGATTAATGCGAAATATTGACGTCATTTATACAAATTAGGCGTCTGTACATAAAAAGTAGGTCACGAAAACTAACACTCCTATAGCCGTTACAGAATTTCGACATTTCTAAAAGAACGACGGAGATAAAAGTACGCTTAATCTCAAGATATTAAAGTTATTCTAACTAAAATATAAAGAAAAACTTAATATCTTCGGTTGACGTTACGCAAGGTTGTAATCTTAAAACTGTCAGTTCATTTTCGATAACAACAGATCTATCAATCGAATTTCCCTTGTAATCTTAAATAAAACTATGTTCTTTTTATCTGCCTTTGACAAGATCCGATGATTTAGTTCTAAATCCAACGGGACTCTATGTGACCGTGTGTCTAGTGTGAAACTGTGTGATTTGTATTTGGGACAGTACAAAGTCTGGAAGGGTTAGTGATTTGATAAGATGGATAGGCCAAGTACTAGTCAGCATTCGGTGGATAAGGTGGAAATGTTTGAAGTTCGAGAACATGTACCATATCAAGCAGAGGTAACAAGAGCACCAACAGCCTATGATGAGGAGAGCGGCAATATGTACAACTCATCGTGGGACTCTGCTTGGCGTGCGATTTGTCAGCTGTTCAATTTGCTACACCATATGCAGATCGCGATAGTGGTGTTTTGTGTGTGGCACTTCGCATTGACTTCAGCTCCTAATGGAAGTATCAGCAATCTACAGCTGCACATAATATTTGCTGGAACAGGCGTACGTATTTTCAATTACCTACTGAGTGTTTTCGGCCATAAAACGTTGCATTAGGATTTAAATGTTCACAAATTCTTTTGTATATTCGCAGTCTAAATGTACAGTTTTACCGGAATCCTTAGCAGAATCATTACTGATGCAATAAGTTTCAGAACATTATTTTTATTGTTTCTGGTAGGTAGTACCTACTCAAAATGATCATTATTTAATTAGGTATATACTTTGTTCACCCAAGATCTGCATACCTAACTCGCTCCTGATATCTGGAATTAGGGATTCAAATACCATAACTGGGCTAACTTAATGGAATGAAAATTATAAATGGTCATAAATCGGCGTAAATCCATTTGTAGATTTAAAATCTGAGTACCTAATCTGGTAGTATAAAGCAGGGTTATCATGCAGAATCTTAGGTAAAACGAGGTAGGTATTCGAACCATCAAGTGTTAGTCTACTATCAAGGCAATGGAATGGCAATGATATCAACATCACAATAAGTATCAATCTACAAACATAAATTTCAGGACTTACCTATTACAAACTTACTTACCTACCTACTTACAAACTTACTTACCTACTTACTTGTATTTAGTTTTAAGTCGGTATCCATAAGCACTTTCGATTGCGACATATGCAGCTTCATTCACAGACGCTATTGCTCTAAGCTAGTCTAGCGCGTTGAACTCGGTCCATGTCCAACAAGTGTACGAGTACCTACTTATTGCAACATTTTCATCATCAAACAATCATAACACTGAACTTCCCGCCATAATTCAAAAAATAATTATTTTTCTTTAAATTTGTTTGAAGCATAGCGCTCGTGGCCCCGTGGACTCGTGTTCTGTAAAGAATCACAGCAGTAAGCAACTTTCACTATGGTCAGTCTTTGGATGGGTTACCCTCCATGTAACGACTTTATGACATTTATTTGAGCGTTTCCGTGCTTCGATAGGCACATTAAGCCGTTGGTCCAGGTAGTCAATATGGCCGTCGTTAAGCCAAGTTGAGAGCCTTTTTAGGGGGCTTGGAAAAATTCAAAAGCAGGCAGTCACAACCTGCGCCTGTCCATCTCAACACGACACTACGGCTCACCACCTATTACGTGGGACAAATTCTAAAAAAGGTGAAATGTGGGCATTAGAATGCTATTATTTTTCGACATTTTAATAGTTTTTTTTTAAATAATGCGGTTGCGGTTACTCCGAAACAGCCACACAGCACACCCGCGGGCCTTCGCCCTATAATAATTTTAAAAAGTAGGTAGGTAGGTGGCCGTAGGTGTTCATACTCACACGTTGCATCCTGAGCGATCGAGCACGGTGAGATCTAATAGAGACTTTCTTCCGCGTACGCTTAGGTTGTGGAATGATCTCCCTGCTTCGGTTTTCCCAAACACCTACAGTATGGGGTTCTTCAAAAGGGGACTTAGAAGGTTTTTTACAGAGTCGGCAGCGCGATTGTGGCGCCTCTGGTGTTGCAAACGTCCAAGGCAGCGGTGGAAAACGTTACATCTGGTGGGGCCGTACGCTTTTCTGCCACTCTAGTGGTATAAAAAAAAATAGGTATCTATTCAATAAATTAGTTACTACTCTACTAGGGCAGATCAAGTTATAGGTAGGTTTCATGTTGTAATGTAATTTTTGAAGCTGTTTCGTGGAACTGTATTGCCCACCTTCCACTGCGAGCGAGTCGGACCCATTACGGACTATATTCGTAACGACGATTTTCATACATGTCCTTCTACCAAAGCGGACATGACATGTATCGAAAATCATCATTACGAGTATAGCGGAGTCCGTAATTGGTCCGACTTGCTCGCAGTGGAAAGCGGGCATGAGATAGGTATAGAGATAGATGATGTTTGCGACTTCGCCCGCGTGAAATTCTGTTCGAGTTCTCATTCTCACCAACCGTAGGAACAATTTCTCTATCTCTGCACCAAATTTCAGCCAGATCCGTTCAGTCGTCAGGGCATGATTCAGTGACCACACAAACATCTTCGCAAACTTTCACATTTATAAAACTAAACTAGAACATGATTCGCAGAAGTACCAAGCCAAGAGGGATTGCTGTCCCATCTCTGGTCCATATCCATTAGTCACCCGGGAGATTAACGAAAAAGCTCAAAATTAACGTGCACGCGACGTCCACTGTTTACAACTAATATTTACCAATTTTCACCTTTTCAGTATCAACTCTTTCTCGTCGAGGCAATCCTGACACTCCACAGACACAACTCATGGTCCTTCCAAATGTCTAAAGATGGTAAACGGATCGTGCACGGATGTTTGCAGCTAATTGGGTCCGTGTTTGTAATCGCTGGCACGTTCCTTGGATTGGCTGAAGTTGAAATGACAATTTCTACTCCTCATGGCATTTGTGGTAAGATCTTTTTTAAGTAGGTACCTAGATATATATAAGAATAAGTCAAAAAGTTGTGCACATATTTCAATATTGATCTCCAACATTGCCAAGTCACTAACATCGTTGTAGTCCCATGACAGTTTAGATCGATACAACAATCAACCATCGTTTATTTATTGTTGCCCTCCATTTTCTTCACAGAATTGAATTGACTTTTTCTTTAAGTTGGAACCAAATGGACATGTTTACTCACTTGCTTACTAGATACACATATCTTATAGGTGTGTCATCAATGTCATTTTACGTTACCTTGCCGATAACCCAGATCAGGGCTGTCCAAAGCAGTGCCCGCATGCGGCCCGCGGCGTCAATTGTTGCGGCCCGCAGAATCTTTTTATCTTCTTAATTTAAATACATTAATGAGCAAATTATTTTTCCCGCGACGTAATTGAAATATTTTGGCTATGTATTCGATCACTCCGACAGCATTCCAGGCCGAGCGTGGGTCCAGGCTCTCGAGGAGCTTCCGAATTACAAGATAAAATGCAAGATCCTCAGTTTCTGGCTGATCTTGCGTTTTTAACTGATGTGACGCAACACTTAAACGAATTAAATTTTAAGTTGCAAGGCACCACGGCACCACGGCCAACTTGTACGGAGATGTGAATGGATTTAGAAGCAAACTGAAACTGTTCAAAACCTCTCTACAACAAAACGATTTTTCTTTTTTCCAAGTTGTAAAGAATATTATTTAGAAATGATTTTTTTTCGAAAAATTTACCTTTTTGGACCACTTGAATTGCATAGACGAAATAATCGTCGAAGTTGAGACATGCTTCGCATATTTAAAAAAAATGTGTGAAAAAGTGATATAGCACTCATCACTCATCCCTTAACGGTCGCAGTTGAGAGTGTGAAGATTGATTATCAACTGAAATTGTGTGGTCTGCAATCAGACCCCTTTTATAAGGGCAGAAAAGAAGGAATTGAATTTTTAAGCTCCTTATTGAATATTTCCCGAAACTGGCGAATTTCGGACTAAAAATGGGCTCGATGATGGGCAGTCCTACCTTTGTGAAAGTGCATATTCAACAATGAAGTTTATAAAATCGAAATACAGGTCTTCATTGACAGATACTTCACTTAAACATGCACTGCGTACTGCTAATATTGAGGTTGATGTTGACAGAATTGTAAAATACAAATTAATGAGAAAGTAGATAATAAAATAATGATACCTATTATACCTACATGTATTTTACTTTGTTAAATATTTTGCGGCCCTCCAATGTATTGAGCCATTTTTGTTGGCCCTGGGTCCCATCTGGTTTGGACAGCCCTGACCCAGATAATATCGGATCAAGTTGATAAAGGCTGCTGCATTCTCCGCCTAATACTAACATCTAAGTACTAAAGCACACTTTTCCGTTAGGGTGCGTCTTAAACTTAAGTGGATGCGTATGAACAAAAATAGAGAGGAGCTACACTGAACGCAATAGACCACAAAGGTGGGTCTACGCTAGACGAGCCGAGCACGAGCCGAGTCGCTCTGCTCGCGATGACAAGTGTCGCTCGAGGCTCGTACGTCGGTCCACACTACACGAATTTTGGCTCTGCTCGTCTAGCGTAGACCCACTCATCTTAATAGTTCAGTTTTGACTGCACCTAGAGTCAAAATTATGTAGTTAGGTAGCTAAGTACGATAATATATTTATCTAAAATAGTTCATGTTTTGTTAACATCTAAGTATTGTAAAGCCTCGCGATGAAAAATTAAAATTCAGTTTACAGATACCTACCTATTTTGATTTTGCGAGATAATTTAGATAACTGATGATATTATCCAAATGCCATAACATATCCAAAAATCATCTTGCTTTCAGCTTTTAAGATGAAAGCACAGCATGGCTGAAAATGAGGGAACCATAATGGAAGAGTTAGGGGCGTTAGATAAATATTGGGATAATAATTGTGCTTTTGATTTTGCAGTTATTTTTTATACCTACCTAGACAGATAAGCAAATTATGTTAGCAATATTCAAAATGTAAAGCTCCAGACTTATGCTGAGTATTTATCTATTTCAGGTGTCATCGCGTTGGTGTTCACGCTATGCAGCTTTATCACCGGAATCGTTGCGTTATTTTCTGCAAAAGTACGATTGATGGTTAAAAGTGGACCCGTTAAAATTTTGCACATGGCACTCGGTCTTTTTGCTATTTCCATGGGTCTTGTTTCTATGGTTATAGGTTTCCATATGGACTACTTCGCCGCGTCACAAGGCGGTTTAGCGACTGCTTTAATTGTATTTGTAGTAATGACGCTGCTATACATCATTGTACAACCTATTTATGACTTGATCTCGACCACGCGGAAATCATTGTGACTACATGAGGTAGACGGATCAAGTACCGGCGACAGTACGGCATAATTATTTAAGTTAGGATATGAATATGTGGGATAGTAAATAGTTATTGCAGTTGATTACGTGAATAACTACTTTCTATCCCAAAAATACAAAATATTAAATACCTATCAAAGAATAGAATATTTTTATAATCGGTTAACGCAAAATTTATTTTATTCACAGATTTTTATGCGTAAAGTGAATGTTACACATAAATAATCCGCCATTTTAGCTTTATAATTAGATTATTAATTAGATCAAAATAATATAAAATAGGTATTTCGTTATAATAGGTATGTATCCTGTAAAATATAATGCTTATGCCTATTTTATTAGTTTGGTTGCTGGATCTTACATTGAGGCATTGCAACTTATTCTATAAACTATAATTTTTATATTAAATTAAAATAGGTTTAGTTTGACGAATAATTTTAGTGTCACTACTTAACTGCAATAAAAAAAAGACGATATCTTCGAACGAAAATATGGACCATCCTCTGGAACAAGCCGACATTAAAATAATTAATTTAAAAACATTATACTATACTATACTATACTATCTTCACGCCAAATCCCTTGCGGGGTAGGCAGAAAGAACCGAGCGCCACACGGCACGGTCCATACACACCTCACTCGCCTCTTCAACTTTCATTTTTCTTTTCATGCATGCACGTCGGTTCCTACGGCTCTTGACACCACCCTCCACTAACACATGATTAATTTGGTCGTGGTAGGTGTGTCGTGGCCTTCCCCGACTCCTACGTCCATCCACTTTCGCGTTGTATATCTGTTTTGTCATTCTTTCATCTCCCATTCGTTCCACATGCCCGAACCATCGTAGCATGCCCTTCCTTACTTTAACACCGACACTCTCTTTCAGACCAACTCTCTTTCTTACATCTTCATTCCGAACGCGATCTGCGAGCGTTACTCCGCAGATTTTGCGTAGCGCGCGCATCTCGACCGCGTTTATTCTACTTTCATGCGTTTCCTGCCATACCCAACTCTCGCTTCCATACGTTAGCGTAGGTATCAGCACCGCATTGTGTACTGCGAGCTGGGCCTTTTTACTTAAGGCCTTGGTACCTAAAAGTTTGCCTAACGCTCCATTCACACTATTTCCCGCAGTTACCCTCTTTTCTACATCAGCGGTGTACCGTCCATCCCTGCTAAATGCACATCCAAGATATACAAACTCATCCACCTGTTCCAGCACTACATCATTTACAGTTATCCTGGCATTCGTTCTGTCCTCTTCTCTTTCGAATACCATCACTTTCGTTTTAGTCGCGTTCAAATGTAAGCCTCTCATTAGACAATCATCTTTCATCGTTGTGACTAGTGACTGTAGTTCTGATGGCGATTCGGCTATGAGCACGGCATCATCTGCATACAGCAAACAGTTCACAAGTAAGTCACCCATTCGCAATCCAACATTCATCGATCTTGCTCTCTTAAGACAATCGTCCAGGTACAGGACAAACAGCAGAGCCGACAGCACGCAACCCTGTCTGACGCCAATGTTGACGTCAAACCAGGGAGACAGGCTGCCGCCCACCCGCACACATGCCGTACATCCCACATATGTAGACTGCACAGCACGAAGCAGCGTACCATCAATCCCGTATCCTGGCAATATATCCCAGAGGTCCTTCCGTACAACTCTGTCAAATGCTTTCTCCATGTCCACAAAACCGCAGAAAACCTTCCGGCCTACAGCCAGCTGCTTCTCTACAATGTTGCGGAGCGAGAAAACTTGGTCCATACATCCCCTTCCATTTCGGAAACCACCCTGCGCCTCCCACAGTAATCCGTCAGATTCCACCCTCATTCTCCTTTCAATAATTTTGCCATACACTTTAGCTGCTATACTGATCAAACTGATGGCCCTATAGTTGGCGCACTCCATACGTGAGCCCTTGCCTTTATACAAGGGCACGACGATAGCACGCCTCCAGTCCATTGGGACCCTTCCAGTCTTCCAGCATAGATTGCTCAATGACCAGAAGGCGTCCCGGACGCAAGGACCACCTAATTTGATCATTTCAGCAGATATCCTATCAATTCCCGCAGACTTTCCATTTTTCAAGCTTCGTATCGACCATTCAATCTCTTCCAAAGTAATATCTCCGCTTGATGCTTGCACCGCAAGATCAGTCATCGCCTCCCTCGCAGTGCCCGCATCCGGGAGATATTCATACATTTCTCCAAAGTACTCATTCCACCGCTCTAACACCTCTAAGGGGTCCGCAAGAATGTCCCCAGCTTTACTCTTTATCTTATCCATTCTGGAAACTGACGAACAGCTCCGAGACTTCTTGACCTCCCTCCAAAAGAGTTTGGTATTCGTCTCGAAGTTCCTCGTCAACTTCTCTTCCGCAATCATATTTATTCTTTCACGCTTCTCTTTCACTAAAGCTTTGGCTTCATTCTTGCAGAGGCGGTAAATTTCTTTCTTCGTGTCTTTCATACTGTCATTCAGTTGCAAAGATGAGACATAATCCAACCACGCTTTCTTCTTTCTTGCTACGCAGGATTGAACTTCTGCATCCCACCAGGCATCACCTTTCGAATGTTCATGTCTCTTTGCACTCCCACATGCTTCTTTTGCACTATCCACTATACTTTCTTTCATAATATTCCAGCATTCATCCACATCTAAGTCGGAAAGGCTCGCGTTTGCAAGCCTTTCGCTGACTAAGCCAACATACATACTCCTTACGCTTTCATCTTCCAGTTTTTCACTCTTTATCCTTTCATAGTCTCCGAAAGGGACACGCACTCGCCAGTGCCTCCACTTCTTGAAAAGACCAACAAACCGGCTTACCACCAGGTAGTGATCAGTTTCAAGAGTGGGGCCTCTGTAGGCTCTTGTATCCCTTATAGCCTGTCGAAGACGATTGTCTATCAAAATCAGATCAATCACACTTTTTTCTTCCTTCCGTCTCCATGTATACGTGTGGATATCTTTGTGACGGAATAAACTGTTCGCCACAAGGAGGTCTCGTTCCAAGCATACGTCTAAGATTGACTTACCAGCATCATTCGCTCTCTTATCTCCATACGGACCAAGGACAGCATCGAAGCCATCTCGCTTGGTCCCCACCCATCCATTCAAATCACCACACATGATCAACTTTTCATTCCCGTCAGCCAAATCGAGGACGTCCCTAACGGATTCCCAGAACTCCGCGAGCACTTGGGGATTAGCCGAGCTGACGGGAGCATAGGCTGCGACCAAAAAAACTCTCGTGATCCCCAGTTTTATACGTACCCACAGGAGTCTTGGGCCTACCAATCCATAATCTTTCACTCCAGAGGCCAAACGGGAGGAGAGCAAGACACCCACTCCCTTACTGGCATGTTCCTCTTGGTTCACTCCGGACCACAAAGCAATTATTCCGCCAGGAAGATCGTCGATGCCGCTCCCCTTCCGCTTAGTCTCTGTGACACACAATACATCCAGGCATCGCTCTTTCATTACATCCATCAATTCATTCATCTTACCTTCCATACCACCACGCACATTCCACGTGCCTATCCGGCACTCGGCTCCTCGCATCCCGCCAGAGTTGGCGCTGCGTGAAGGGTGGCGGCCCCCTTCGCCGCGTGCGCATGCAGTCGTACCGACGGGGGCATACCGGTACGCGTCGCCTTGGGGGGACGCCCTAGCCCTGTCGGCACTCATCGGTAGTGTTTTGTTTCGCGTTTTCGCTTTCGCCGCTACTTACGGGGAGGGCCCGAGCACAGGTAACGCTCTTCGTGAAGGCACACTACTTCCCCCCCAATCCCCCCAAAAAATAAAAACATTATTTATAATAATGTAATATTTGCGGTGGCCATATTTAAATTATCAGTTGAATCAATATAGGACCAAGAGCACCTCCTTGGGATACACCGAAATGAATAACTTACACAAAACCATGTGACCAATTGAACGTCAACATGAACTACTTATAAATGGATTTTGCGCTATTATTAACGCAGATTATGATTATTGGTCGTACCTACGCATTGCATTTGTGCAGTCTCATTCTCATAGCCCACAATGTCGAAAGCTTACCTACTTACTCGAAAAATGGTTACACAAGAGTGGACAACCAAATTGTATTATCGTAAGTCCTATTTATGTATAAGTACCTAGTGATAAATTAGTATAATTTTTCAAATTATTTGTTACTTATATTGTTATTTGTGTATAATAATAGTAAGTAGTAATCTAGTACATGCAGATTGTTAATATACGTATTTCAGTGATGGAAATTCTCATTTCATTAACCAAAATGTAAGCAAAATATTCGGCATAGGTAGGTAAGCTACTAGCTGCTCGGAGTAAAAAGCTGATATAGTAGCATCTCAATCAGTCCTTATTTATAGAATATACGTACTTAGCTACCTATTTAGGTAGGCAAACTAACTACCTACCTAAAACCTGTAACGACCTGCACGCACACGTGTTTCTCTCATCTTACAATCCCGGGTTCTTCAAACGGAGCGTAAAGAGGCACATAACTGGGCTGCCAACTTGAGGAACACTGTCGAAATCTTACTGACTGTAAGAGTGGCCCCCACTCGCTAGATGCACCATGACTTCAATCAGGCTTGCAATGTCAATTTGGAGCTTAATATAAAAAAAATTGATGGTTGACAGCCTCTGGTCTTGCAAACGTCTATAGGTTACAGTGACCACCTCCGATCAGGTGGGTCGTGTGCTTGTCTGTCGGATCACTGACATCATCAGAGTGCCGGCTTCACTGCTAGAGGTATGACAGTATTTGTATCTGTATGAGAGACCGTATTCTTAGCATTCCATGGATTCTCCGTGCGGGCGCCGGGTCCATAGCGTGGCACAGGGGGGAACACCCCGACGGCGTCTGGGACTTGCGACCCATTCGAGTAGGTTTAGGGTGGCCACCTTACTATGCGCATAAACGATCACCTTCCACCGTCAACAATGTTCCCCCCCTGCCCAACCAGATTTGGTAAGATCCTATCAATGCCGCTTTGGATACTCGTTTTAGTAAAGAGCTTACTGAAGCTCTTGGCAATCCAAGGTCCTTAAATAAATTATACAGGGATTTAGCTGGAATTCCCCTTGCTCCTACTTCTACGGCATAGAGTTTAACCACATAGCCATTTTTGGTTAACTCATTGGTCAAGTCAAAGTATTTATTTGTCTTCATGGCGTGGTCCTTCGATATGTTGGTCTCCCACGGCACCGTCAGCTCCACGAGCACCGCACGCCTGTGTATCCTCGAAAACAGGAATATGTCGGGTCTGGATGACGAAGCACATACATCCTCCGGGAATTTGTAGTGTTTTTTATACGTGTCTGAGAGTATAGTCCAATCGGCGGCAGCCATCAAAATTGAGTATGGCTTTTGAGGTACTTTCTTTGAACAGCCTTCCTTTACAAACGCAATGTCATTTCTTTTGTTTGTGGTTAATCCCTTTTTCGCTCTCACTATCGCCAAACTGACAGCCTCACGTATGATTTCCAATACCCTATCGTGTCGGCGTGAGTAATGACCCCGGTCTAGTAACGTCTTACAACCTACCAGCAGGTGCCTAGCAGTTCCAATCGCTTCTCCACATGCATTACATGTTTTATCTGTGGCTTTCCCCCACCTGACCAATTCATCTTGGTAAAACGTACAACGTCTCAAGTTGCAGCTCCATCTAATAATCGAGCGAAAGTACATCTGTAATTTTTCAGAGGCTCCGTATCTTTGTATCGTCAAAGTGGGCTGAAGGATAACCGGCTACCCTGCAACGTTCTAGCAAACTTTCCTGATTCCTGATCCTGATAAATAAAAGCCTTTTTATAGTAAAATGTTTAATATGCAAATAAAAGAAAAATTACGACTTAGGGGGCTGCTTCTTGGCAGCTTCTGCTTCAGCCTCGGTCTTCTCGTAGTGGGCGATGAGCTTCTCCACTTCAGAACTTGTCAGTACTCGGATAATTGTCTTGTTTCCTTTACGTGTTAGAGTTGCCATTTCCACTGTAAATATAATATTTGTATTTAGTAAAAACAAACATTTTAAGAACACAAAAAAGAAATGCCTATCATAAATTGATTCGGAAAATGTACTCCAGGTAAGGATATCAATCACACATCGAAATTGGTCAAGCAATTGCTGTGAATGTAAGAATTTTATTTTTATTCATATTTAGCACCATCGCCAAAATGATGCCACCCGCCTGAAGGAAAGCCATAGTGACATCTAGCGATTGGGAACCAATGTCACAGTTTACAATGCTATTGGCATGTTGAGATATTGGATACAACTCTGATTAGTCCTACCCGCAGCCTCATTGCTGTGACTTCTGCAAACCAGAATCCGCAACACTGGCCAATATCAGGAAAATAATATTAAGCCTGAACTATTCCACTTTTCAGGAGAAGTTATGTCTGGTAACCCACTAGATAATAATCAGGAGGTAAGTAAATAGAGGAAATAAGAGTGAAAGTCGCCTCTCCCCCTCCTTTACAAAGTGGAAGACCATAAAGTAACTAGGTAAACATGAAGCAGAGTCATCTGTAACATGAATATTTGCACAAGATCTGCATAAACCCTTCAGTGCCTCACACTAAGTGGTTGCGACAGAAGAGTGCCCGTGTATAAAACTGTTACCTTTCTCTGGGGTTAGCTTGGTCATATCCAAGGTCTTGCTAAGAACTTTGATAGCCAGTGCTTGCGCCTCTGCAAGTGTAGTCTCATTTTCCTTGTACTCCTGTTTCAAACTTGATACTGCTGCCTGCAACATAAATCATAATTATTGAGCATAAAATTTATATTTTATATATATATTACCTGACTAGAAATTGTAAAATTTCCCTGGACAGCCTGGTGTCTGCATGCATGGTGTCTAAAGGTCAGAAAAGTTGCATGATAACAAGTATTTCGTATATTTTCTTTGTGTTTGCAGTGAAATCTGCTACATAATATGCCTGATGGCCTGGCTGTCAACACGTTGCTGTATGTACAACCTACTGGCAGTGTATATCAGTCTTCAAGTATTAAATTGTCTTAAATGCACTGATTTTAGATATTCAATACTACTTAGTACTGGAGTACCTACCACATGTAACAGAATGGTTGGTATGAAATGATGAACTCCTTACATAAGGTCTTTCTTTAATGAAAGCTTGATATTCAATACACCTCCTGAAGAGTTTACATTATGCAAACCTGAACAAGCTGCAATACCTACACATTTTAATGTGTCTATGGAGTCATGCTAATGGACAGTTGGCGTTGGAACTTATGTTTAACACAGATCTGTGAATGCGATTAGCCCGGAATGTCATAAGGAGGGCCCACTTGGTTTACACATGTGGTTTATTGAATTTTTCTATACCCTGCGATCTATGCGATAATACATATCAAAAGAAAGAAACAAAAATCTTACTTACAGCACTGTTATTTCCAATGCAAGTTGCTTTCCATCCACCATAGTTTCCACTGGGATCAGACTGGTAAAGCTGGTACCCATAATGCTTGTCCCAACCCATGTATAAGATGGATACACCAAAAGGTCTCTTGCCTGAAAATCAGAAGTTGTAAAAGTTAATTTTCTCTATGTTTTTATTTACTAGAATTAATTCTTATAATGAAAACCTCTACTTCGAACTTGTAACTAGAGATCTAACTGCAATTTTGATTTTAGTAAGATGTATAATCTGATATTCTTGGCTTCATCGAATAATATAGCAAAGGCCCAAGTCTCAAGTTATTATTCAAGTGTAGTATTTACGTTAAAATAATAATTGACACAATGAGTATTGTCTCGATCTGATCACAATTTTTTTTCTATATTTATGGATATTCTCACATTTACCATAATATTTATTTATTATACACACATAATTTGACATTGTGAAGTGAAACACAAGAGAAAAATAGTGCAAAGGGTCAACTCATTTCTGAATAGAAATCTTTTCCATTAGAACCAAGAGAGGAGACCATCTAGTGTACACAGATGCTATATTTTTACAAGCTACTGTCAAGTTGTCCTGGGACATCCTTCCGAAGGCTTACCCGGGGCTCCCAACCATAGGCTGTTGGGCGTTACATGAGGTTTTTTAGTCATTAGGAGTCCAGAATAACATCCATGAGGATTTTCCCTCAAGATAAACAAAAAAAAGCTACTGTCAAGTACTGAGGGCGAACAAGTATCTAATATAAATTATCCACAGAAATAATGCAAACTGCAATAATCACCTCCATACTGTGTGTAGGCTTGCTTGACATCACAGAGCCAAGACACAAGTTGCTCGCAGGGTATAGATTCTCCATACTGCAGAAGATACCTTTGGGCAATCAGCCGAAGCTCATTGGTTAAGACGTTGGCGTCTGAGGTTATTCCCGCGACAGAACACACCATGTCATCGTTCAATTTATATATTTTCTCCGAAAAGAACACTTCATCTAGGAGTTTATTTGTGTTTCTCCTCTCTGCAGCAAGCAGTATACCGTCAGTGGCTAATATCCCGAGACATGTCCCAGCATGACTGATAGCTTCCATAGCATATTCGACTTGATACAGCCGACCTGACAAAAAAAAATTAAGAATTAAAGTACCCAAACGTTGCGATTACAATTAAAAAGTGTTTAATGAAATTAGTTGAACAATAATACCTTCTGGTGAGAATATAGTTGTACGAGTATCATAACGACGAGCCTGTAAAATGTTAAAAATTGTTATTTTGAACCTGGATGACCAAGCAAGATTACAACCTGCGAACTCAAGTTAATATTTTTGTTTTAACAATAAGTAACTGGGTAACTTACCATTTTAGAGCGTAATTAATACTATTTATTGTGAATATCACTTTTATCTTGTATTCTAAACGTAAATTAATAAGAATGAAAAGCAACTTTTGCCGGATTTCATAGATGACAGCCAGGGGGAGTCAACTCTCTTAGCATCACATGCGAACACCTGGGTGAATTTTGCTAGATGAAAAAGCGCTATACGCCAGACAAAGACAACGTATATGTCTATAATCCTGTGATCGTCTTTCTGGAACGCAATTTAAATTTTAGGTTTGACATTGGTTTTTGACACAAAAGCCATTTGACATCCGCCATTTCACTTTCTTTTCTGTGAAGGAATATTGTGATAATTCTAATAATTGATACCGATTTCATATTTTGTGATAACTAAAGTGCTATTTTTTTCAGTATTGCATATTTCTTTATATGTAAAACCGTTATATTGCGATATTCCGAACCGCTTTATTACTTGCCTAACCTACATTTTCGTTACCTACCCATTTTCAATTTTGTGTTAATTATCTTTGAATTGTTTGTATAATGGCCAACACAGAATTACAAAGAAAATGTGCAAAATGTCATACTACTGCTGGCAATGACGAAACTGCGAACTTACGATTCCACAGATTTCCTCTACCTGGAAAGATCCGTGAGGTAAGTTTTTTTACCGGTTTTCCACAGGAATACTTATTTATGTAGGTGTGTGTGTTTGTAAAACTAATATCATTACATTAATTAGGGTTATACAAGAAACATATAAAATTACTAGCTGTGCCCGCGACTTTGTCCGCGTGAAATTCTGTTATAATGACATAACTTTTTTATTTATGAGCCGATTGACATAAAACAAACACTAAATGTTAAGTGAGGGAAACCGCAACGCAATAAAGAAAACCGCATTGCAATCGGTTGAGCAGTTGCTGAGATTAGCGTGCACAAACGTACAGACAAACAGACAGTTACGATTTTATTATATGTATTGATTGATTGATGATTGATGATGTATTGATAGCTAGGTACTTAAAAATAAATAAAAACTAACTACCTACCTATCAATATAATAAACTTGGTGGCTTAACTTTAGATTATCCGCCATTGAGGTAATTATTGCAATACTAGCTGATGCCCGTTACCTTTATAATTAATTTCATCACAAAAAAAGACTTGTAGTGACCTCGCGTAACTACATTTCATAATCTATCATACGCATCTTCTAGTACAGCTTTAGCAACACATTGTAAATCATTTGACGAGTTTCTTATTGATATAAATCTAATTTATTATTTCAGAACACGTGTATGGGCCGAATACTGTTTTCCAGATGAAAACTGGTCTACTGAGGAATCACTTAGAAATTTAAGCAAACAGCATAAGGTGTTATGCAGTAAACACTTTGATGACAGTTTATATACCAGCAGTTCCAGGACACGATTGAACAAATTTGCTATCCCAGTTGAAACAGAAAATATAATGTGGCGGTTACGTCAGGAAGAATGTTCAACTTCAAGTGAAACTGTCATATCCAATGACTCAGAGGTGAAACTCCAAGTGGATTCATTTTTGCCAGGAAATGTACAGATTACTCAAAATGAACCGTGCGTTACACCTCTATCTGCTGAATCCAAGGTATGTTTAATAAAGTTTTAGGCATAGAAGTTTTAGATAGAGAATAGAACTCTATCTATAATTCATACTCCAAGTGGGTTATGGAGCGAGCTTTGTTTGGATTTTCTTAGAATATTGAAATTTGAAATGAAGTCATATGACAAAGATCTAAGGTTACCGACATAGCCTGCAAAATAACCACTTTTCATTTCCCCTTTATAAGTTTTTACCTGCACACATTTTTATTGGAAACCTATATTTTTACTCATAAAAGACCTAAACGAACAAATCTAAATAAGTGTCAACATGTTACAAGGGTTGTGAAACATCTTGGATTGCTCAATGAATTTCCCAAATCAAAGAGCATGCTAGGCCATCGGTCCAGTTGTTATAGAAATATCTATGGCAGTCGTTGAATGGGAATTTGGTGAAATGGCCCCATACAGGACTGATCACCAGTTTGGTTAAACGGCGTCATTGCTAGAATTAGTAGTATTAGTGATATTATTAAAACAGGGATATTGTATCAGAATCTATTTTCAGGGATTCAAGCCATACTCAAATTCCTGCAGATTTTAATAAATGCATTTCATCATTTCCAGGTACCACAGACTGGCAGAGGAATTTTAAGGGAACTGGATTTAAAGAGATCTGCAGAATTAACCCCAAGAAAACGGAAACTATATTTAAGGTGTAGAAAAAATTTGAGAGAGATTATGAGATTAAGGAAAAGAAGTAAGAATCATCAAATTTTACCTAAATTACTAGCAAATGAAAATGTTCAAAATTTAATGAACAAGAACATATCTGGATCATTTGCCCTACTATTACAAAGTCAACTAAAGAATACCTCAAGAAAACTAACTGGACATAGGTGGAGCATAGAGGACAAAGTTATGGCATTAAGCATATATAAAAAATCAACTGCATGCTACAGATTACTCAGGCGCCTGTTTTGTTTGCCTAGTGAAGGTACTCTAAAGGCTCTTTTAAATAGGATGCCCATGAAATGTGGCATAAACCTCCAAATATTTGAAACCGTTAAAAGCATAACACAAAATCGGGAACCTGAAGAAAATTTGTGTATTTTGGCATTTGATGAAATGTCTATACGCAAAAATTTGTCACATAACACCAAACAAGATGTAATTGATGGTTATCAAGATCACGGTAATCAAGGCAGAACTATGGAGCCAGCAACACAGGCACTGTTATTTATTTACCGAAAGAAATGGAAACAACCACTAGCTTTTTACTTTTCTGGTGATTGTGTCACTGCAGACCGATTATCAGCTCTCATCAAAGAGGTTTGTGTTTCTTTATTATAGAGACGTAAAACGTAATAATTGCACCCTATTACCTAATATTGCACTCTTAATAGAAAGAGGTATTTTTTAAATTGATGCAGTTGTTTTAGAGTTCATTAATGCTGGGCTTTTAGTTACAATAGTAGACAGCATCTGTGTCGTGGCGGTGGTGCACGCGACTGCCACGCAGGAGGCATGGGTTCGATTCCTGCTCAGTGTAAATATTTGTGTGCATGAATATCATCAAAATCCGTTCAGTTGTTTAGGCTGTAAAGCGTAACAGACAGAGTTACTTTCGCATTAAGTATTCATTAAACTTTACTAGTCACCGCTAGAATTAGTAGTATTAGTGATATTATTAAAACAGGGATATTGTATCAGAATCTTATATCGGGGATTCAAGCCATACTCAAATTCCTGCAGATTTTAATAAATGAATTTCATCATTTCCAGGTACCACAGACTGGCAGAGGAATTTTAAGGGACCTGGATTTAAAGAGATTGCAGAATTAACCCCAAGAAAACGGAAACTATATTTAAGGTGTAGAAAAATTTGAGAGAGATTATGAGAGGAAAAGAAGTAAGAATCATCAAATTTTACCTAAATTACTAGCAAATGAAAATGTTCCAAATTTAATGAACAAGAACATATCTGGATCATTTGCCTTACTATTACAAAGTCAACTAAAGAATACCTCAAGAAAACTAACTGGCTGAGCATTATAATGATAATAAAATTTTCATAATTATGTCCACCATAAGTATATGCTTAAAAAGGTATTGTGTTTTGCAGAATAGGCAGTACACAGAAGAAGCATCAAAAAAGGCGCTGAAGCGGAAAATAAATATACTGCAAAATGTTTAATTTCATCAAAAGCCGTTCAGTTGTTTAGGCTGTAAAGCGTAACAGACAGAGTTACTTTCGCATTAAGTATTCATTAAACTTTACTGATATTGAAATATATGTTTTTATTGACCTTGAAATATGTATTTTCTTTTATAAACATACTAGCTGATGCCCGCAGCTTCGCCCGCGTAAAATGTGTTCTTCCCGTGGGAACTTATTCCCGGGATAAAAAGTAGCCTATGTATTATTCCACACTGATGTATCTATGTACCAAATTTCAGCCAGATCCGTTCAGTCATTTGAGCGTGAAAGAGTAAAAAACAACCGCACTCACAAACTTTCGCATTTATAATATTAGTAAGAAGTAAGACCTTTGACAAATGATCAGAAGAATGGTCTTACTCAAAATCATAAAAATGGACAATTTTTATGATTTTGAGTAAGATAATTCTTCTGATCATTTGAAAGCTTCAAAAGGATTCTGTAATAGCACGTTTAAATCTCGCGCCAAATGTATTAGTTCCTGGGCATAAAATGGAGGCGCTAGCGTGCTCCGTGTTGGCATTTTTTTTGTATGGAGTTGTACTTCTTTCCGTAGGATAAAAGTGTTCTGTGATGACAGCAAGCAAGCGGACAATGACATGACAAACACAATTTGACAACTGACGCGTTCCAGTCCAAATCCTCATCATACTGAAGCATGAATAAATAAAGGGATCCCGACACTATCAATTGGCAATTGTCATGCACGTTAAAATCTGAATGGAAGTTGCTTCAGTGTGCGTGATTTCTTTACATGCGTGTGTGCATCGACGTATATGTACAGACGAATTTGAGAAAGCATGGTCAATCCGAAACGAAATTGCTTTGCACTGAGAATTGACGCCATCTCTCGGATAACATTGAAAGTCCAGTATCTACCGTTGCCTTAGACCATATATCACGGGACTAGCCTTTTGTGAACCACTGCATACAAAAATATTCTGCTAGTCATAGCGGGTGAAGGGGGAAACACAAAAACATAAAATTTCATTATATATATTAAAAATGTATTATTCGACAAACGCGTAATGGCTGTTGTGTGTTAATTTTTATTGTACAGTCAACTACAATGAAATGTACTAGTTTAATCATATAAAATGATGTACTGATGTACAGTGCTTTTTATAAAGCTAATAGACCAAATGGTCTATTGGCTTGGCAGAAAAGAATGCTTAAGTAAGGCGCATCCTGTGGTTAGATGATCTAAGACCGTTGCTGATTTTTTTTAATACCTCACACAGGAACGCGATTATTGTCAAAATAGCAACTCATCAATCTGTTAAGTAATGTAAATATGCCATCTACACTCGAGAGCAATGAATCCGGGTCACTTAAAGAATGTTAAAAATCTCGGAAACTAAAAATGATAGGTTAATGCAATAAATTGTATTTAATAGACAATGTAATACTCCTTAAATGAAAGTAAAAAAAATATGAGTCACCATACATTTTATTAACACAAAATTACATAAAGAAAAAACTGCTGATCTCTCCTTAAAACAAAAATAGGAAACATGAAATTTTTGAACTTTATTACGATTTTCTTGAATTTTAATACTTCGTATTGCCTCCTCGTGCTTCCATTACTGCGTTTACGCGGTTTGGCATGCTGTACACCAAGTTCCTTATACGATTTTGGGGAATATTCTCCCATTCCTCTGTGAGAGCAATTTTGAGCTCACGAAGCGTGATTGGGGGAGGGTTTCGTTGTTTTACGCATCTGCCTAGCTCGTCCCAAGCATGCTCGATCGGGTTGATATCCGGGCTGCGCGCTGGCCACTCCATACGAGTAATGTTCATCTCTTGAAGGTAGTCATTCACAATCCTACCTGTATGAGGTCGGGCATTGTCATGCATAAATATAGCATCCTCACCTAAATTGACCATAAATGGACCAACGTGATCATTGAGGATTTCTTCCACATATCTTACGCTAGTTAAAGAGCCGTTTTCTATGATCACCAGCTCTGTGCGACTTTCAGAAGAAATTCCGGCCCACACAAGTACAGACCCACCACCGTAGGCTACTTTTTCTTCGATGCATGCTTGCTTGAATCTTTCCCCTGGTCTTCGATACACTCTGTGTCTTCCATCGTGCTTGTAGAGCATAAATTTTGATTCGTCGGAGAACATAACTTTTGACCAATCTTCAATACTCCAATTTTTGTGGCTCTGGGCATACCTTAGTCTCGAAATACGATGCCCACGCTCCAGTTTAGGGCCGTTTGCAGGTCTAAGGGGTTTTAAGTTAGATTCAGCAAGCCGACGTCTTACTGTCCATGCACTTGGGTTACTTCCTCCGAGGCGTCGAAACTGATTGGTGAGTTCAGTTCCTGTGAGAAAGCGATTTCGAAGCATGGTGTTCACCAAGTATCGGTCTTCTCGTGCTGTGGTACACCTGGTTCTGCCCGTTCCTGGTCTGCGTAGGTTAGAACCAGTTTCTTCGTAACGTCGGAGAACTCTTTGTACTGTTGACAGCGAGACACTGACAGTCCTGGCTGTATCGCGCTGACTCCGGCCGGTTTCCAGCATTGTAAGTATTCTGGTGCATTCTTCAGGCGTAAGCGACATAATTTCAGCTTGATTAATGAATATAGAGCACTATCAACATGGTTTATGTACCCACATAAATGACAGATTACAAACAAAAGCAACACCAAATGCTGTAATTTCGTAGTTCCATCTTCGAAAGTGGCCCTTTTTCAAATTTGATTTTTTTATGATATAACTTTACAATAACTAAGAAGTTTTAATACCTTCATTTAAGGAGTATTACATTGTCTATTAAATACAATTTATTGCATTAACCTAGCATTTTTAGTTTCCGAGATTTTTAGGATTCTTTAAGTGACCCGGATTCATTGCTCTCGAGTGTAGTACATTTTTTGTGATTCTAAGGTGTCTATGCAATATTATATTCGAGTAAAGTCGCGCCATCTAGTGGAGTTTTTTGTGAATTTGGGCTCAAATGTGCATGGGATTATAGATCTTAAAGGGCCCATGCAATATTGGATGTGCCTGTACACATGATATTTTACGTGCATGACAATTTGCAAATTGATCGTGTCGGCAAGTCCTGTCGCCTCTACGAGAGTCTGGATCGTGCATTAAAAAAAGAAGGACTCTGAGCAGGACACGACACGACAACGACATTGAACGTGACATTTTAGGTTTATCGACAAATTCCATAGCTAGGTCTAGTAAAGTACCACCCCGCAGCGCCCACTGCTTTGCGATCCGGTGCGTTCCGGTTGCCGCAAATTTGTAATGCTTCCTCCACATTACTCGCATAGTTCTGAAGTTATAGTCCATGGCGATTGCTACTGGAGGTACATACTCCATGGTAATTATCGCGTCGGTCTATTTGTTTTTCATCTAAATTTGAATATGATTCCGTTTCTAATGTCAAATGGATAATTTTCTTTGCACGTCATTTAGTTGGTCTAAATATCAAGACGCAAGGTTTATGTGTACGGTCAAGTTTATCCTGTACCGCGTGTGCGAAGTCTGATAGCACATCTACGAAGGCTGGTATTCCTTTTACATGTTATTACTCTCCCGTGTAATAGATAAAACTATTGTATTGTCATGAGTGTCACGCATGTTACATAGTTGCTGTCGGAAAAAGAAAAAAAGAGAAAAAATGGTTGCTTTGTGGGTTCTTTTATTGGGTTCATATTAATTCCGATAAATTCATAAAATGCTGTGCTGTTTACGTCCAGAGATGTTCTTGCTTGCTTTATCTGTAAGAAATAAAAATAAACGTTATTCTCATGAAGAGAATTGCTTGCATTCCTATACATATCATAAAAGTACAATAGTATTGGATATCCAACACCTAGATGCTGTAAATCTCATGTTCACAGCCATAGACATATAACACGTTATATAACACACAGGTAGGCCGCCGGGTGATACGATAACTACATTGACTCCCAACTATAGGATCATCAAACATCAGTGGCCCACACAGAGCATCACAGCTCTAGTAACATCAAATATCATTGACTCATCATATCAAGTATCATTGACTCCAGTTCTAGGACCATCAAATGTAGGTATACAGGGTCGGCTCACTTACTCATGCGTGACACTCATGACAACACAATAGTTTTATCTATTACACGGGTGAGAAATAACATGTAAAAGGAATACAAGCCTTCGTCGTAGATGTGCTATCAGACTTCGCACACGCGGTACAGGATAAACTTGACCGTACACATAAACCTTGCGTCTTGCGTTGTTCGACTTTAACTAAATGACGTGCAAAGAAAATTATCCATTTGACATTAGAAACGGAATCATATTCAAATTTAGATAAAAAACAAATAGACCGACGCGATAATTACCATGGAGGTAGCAATCTCCATGGAGTATAACTTCAGAACTTCGCAAGATTATCAGATCTTCGCGACATTCCCCACAAAGGAAAAAGAGAATGAAAAGCTAGAATTTAGTATTCGCAAGATTGGCAAATCGTCGCGACATTCCCCACAAAGGAAAAAAGAATGAAAAGAGAATTTAGTACCTATGTGCATAGTGCATTACTTACATTCGTATTTCGCGAAGAAATCCCTTCATTCCCAGTTGTTCCGCGGCAGTAGTTCCGCGACGGAACTAGTGAGACTTTTTGTCCCAATAGTTCCGTGGCGGAACTAGTGAGACTTTTTTTTCCCAGTAGTTCCGCACCACGGAACTACTGGGACATTTTTATTCTCAGTAGTTCCGTGGCGGAACTAGTGAGACTTTTCTATTCTCAGTAGTTCCGTAGCGGAACTAGTGAAACTTTTCTATTCCCAATAGTTCCGTAGCTGTAACTATCATGGATCTTTATGGACATTATATTATGTAACTATCATGGATCTTTATGGACATTATATTATGTCCACTCCAAACCTTAAAGTATTTTTATTTTTTATGAAAAATTGATCTTTTAGGACATGCGAGTGTCAAAAGATCCGTTAAAGGAACGATACGAAGAACATATAGTTTAAAAGTATGAAGTAGTTAAATAATTTACAAAACAAATCAAGATCTACAAAAACAAATGAAGATCGACAAAAGCAAATGAAGATCGACGAAAAAATGAAGATCAGCAAAACAAATGACGGTTGGAAAAACAAATAACGGTTGGAAAAACAAATGACGACCGAAAAAACATTTGCAGATCAATAAAACAAAAGACTATAAGCAAGTTGATAAGGTCAAAAGTTACTTGTAGCCATATTTTGTAATCTGAAGCAATTACCATTAAAAAAACTAGGTATAAGCAATTCTCGACCTTAATGACACTTATCTAAAAATGTGCTTTTAGGCGATGATAGACATTACAGATCAGGAATATATAAAAAACAAATATATATTATGCATGCTCATAAGGTCGAAATTTGCATGGCCCCTTTTTTTGTAATCTAGATGCGATAACCATTCAAAAAATTATATGCAAGCAATTCTCGACCTTAATGACATTTCCCTAAAAATGTGCTTTTAGGCGTTTATAGACATCACAGATCACAAATATATAAAAAATAAATAAATATTATTTATGTTCATAAGGTAGAGAATTGCTTGCACCTATTTTTTGAATGGTTATCGCATTTAGATTACAAAATATGGCTGCAAGTAACTTTTGACCTTATCAACTTGCTTATAGTCTTTTGTTTTATTGATCTGCATATGTTTTTTCGATTGTCATTTGTTTTACCAACCGTCATTTGTTTTGCTGATCTTCATTTGTTTCATTGATCTTCATTTGTTTCGTCGATCTTCGTTTGTTTCGTCAATCTCCATTTGTTTTGTCGATCTTCATTTGTTTCATTGATCTTCATTTGTTTTATTGATCTTCATTTGTTTTGTCGATCTTCATTTTTTTTAAATAGCCGTAAGAGACCGAGGGAACTAATGGGAACATAAAATATTCGTATGTAAGTGATGCTTTCTCCCGCGGGACTACTGGGACTTAATTTATTAGATTTTAATTTATGCTTTGTTCCGCGGAACTACTGGGAATGAATTTATTAGTATTTCATTTATACTTTGTTCCGCGGAACTAATGGGAACTGAATTATTGATGCTTTGTTCCGCGGGACAACTGGGAAAAAAAGTCTCACTAGTTCCGCCACGGAACTACTTCAACGGAACAACTGGGAATAATCGAAGAAATCGACCCTCCGACCAAAGGAAAATTACAATATAACCATTAGGTTGTAAAGCACGAACTTCAGTTGCTCGAATTATTACATTATTACACTTCTTATTATTTTTAGCAAAATAAATTCAAATTTTTTCATTTTATTAATGTCACTTCAATTGACATTCCAATTTTTCTAACAAAATAATGGCACGTATCACGATATTTTTGTTTTTGGTATTAGGCCTGTTCCACACTATCATTTTATGAATCGCTTCTATAATTTATTGTTCACTAAAAAATTAATTTACTTATTTGTGGTCAAAATGCTCAAATTTTAAAAAGAATAAAAAGACGTCAAGAATTATGTCATACGGTAAAAATTACGAATTGAAAAATTATGAACGTAAACAGCTGCTTCGCTCTCAAAATTATTAGTATGTATCAATTTCAACCCTTGAGCCGGTGTCAAGGAACAGCATCTCCACCATGTCGGAAAGAGAAAAAAGAGAAAAAATGGTTGCTTTGTGGGTTCTTTTATTGGGTTCATATTAATTTCGATAAATTCATAAAATGCTGTGCTGTTTACGTCCAGAGATGTTCTTGCTTGCTTTATCTGTAAGAAATAAAAATAAACGTTATTCTCATGAAGAGAATTGCTTGCATTCCTATACATTTCATAAAAGTACAATAGTATTGGATATCCAACACCTAGATGCTGTAAATCTCATGTTCACAGCCATAGACATATAACACGTTATATAACACACAGGTAGGCCGCCGGGTGATACGATAACTACATTGACTCCCAACTATAGGATCATCAAACATCAGTGGCCCACACAGAGCATCACAGCTCTAGTAACATCAAATATCATTGACTCATTATATCAAGTATCATTGACTCCAGTTCTAGGACCATCAAATGTAGGTATACAGGGTCGGCTCACTTACTCATGCGTGACACTCATGACAACACAATAGTTTTATCTATTACACGGGTGAGAAATAACATGTAAAAGGAATACAAGCCTTCGTCGTAGATGTGCTATCAGACTTCGCACACGCGGTACAGGATAAACTTGACCGTACACATAAACCTTGCGTCTTGCGTTGTTCGACTTTAACTAAATGACGTGCAAAGAAAATTATCCATTTGACATTAGAAACGGAATCATATTCAAATTTAGATAAAAAACAAATAGACCGACGCGATAATTACCATGGAGGTAGCAATCTCCATGGAGTATAACTTCAGAACTTCGCAAGATTATCAGATCTTCGCGACAGTTGCTATGCACTGGAAACGCTGATAAGTATTTACTGCATTACTGCGTAATTCTCACGCTTGCAACTATTGCATCAGCCACGACCCACGAGGCGCCAAGTCAGCACAACGTGCCCCGCAACAGGAAGACACCCGACGCCCGGCATCGCGTGGAGCGGTCAATTTGGACACAGCATCGGTCTATTGTCGACGTACTATTAATTTTTGCACTTATAATTTTTTGTAATTCTTTTTATTAAATTTAGTTTAAAATAAATTGTATTTTTTTGCGTCCTTCGGCTACAGCCTACGTATTTGGCGCAGTCGGTAGGATTGGTATATTCGGGCTACCGCGTTCAAGGACTCTCGCATCGAATCCTGTCGGCTCCGTATAGCAGCTGCGCGTGGTCTACAGCCAGAACCAACCGAGTATCCCGAACCTCTCACAGTAAGCAGTAGCCAGAGGAGTATCAAGAAATCGATACAGCAAGAGGTACAAGATATCGCATGTAAGTACTTTAGAATCACTCTAATCGCAATTTCCTATTTTTGTGTTCTTTTGTGTTCCCTATATAATCCAAGATTTTCCACCCACGTGAATCTCGGTCCCCTTCTAGGTTAGATAGTTATAGGAATAGAATAGTAGATTCTACAAGAAATTTAGACAGTTTAAACAAATCAAATATGGCCTTGTCCGACTCGTCAATAGATCAAATTTACAAGGCCCTACGGTTGGTTCCCGAATTCGACGGGAACTCGAACGTGTTAACTCGATTCATAAAACTATGCGATCAATTAGTAGCACAATATGTTAAAAATGACCCTGCTTTCCACCTAACAAATTTAGCGTTATTGAATGGCATATTGAATAAGGTAGTAGGTTCAGCAGCACGGACTATCAACGCTAATGGTATTCCCGAAACCTGGGAAGGCATTAGGAGCGCTTTAGTCAAAAATTTCGCCGATCAGCGCGACGAAACGTCGCTATATAACGATTTAGCTTTGTTAACTCAGGGTTCCTTAACCCCGCAAGAATTTTACGAACATTGTCAAAATCTTTTTAGTACAATCATGACGTACATCAGTCTGCATGAAACAATAGCGAGTACTATTGAATCGAAACGCTCTCTATATAAGAAGCTCACTTTACAATCGTACTTACGCGGTCAACGTGACCCGCTCGGTTCTCGCATTCGTTGCATGCGGCCTGATACAATCGAAAAAGCCTTAGAGTTAGTGCATGAGGAGATGAACACGCTGTATATGCAGCAACGCAACGAGCATGCCCCGAGCAGGAAACCTCCGGTACATCACCAGGTCAGTCATAGACATAATCAAGATTTTAAACCTCCCGCTCATTTAGCACCGCCCACATCTCGTCCACCTTATTTCGCGCCACCTATGTCACGTCCATTTAATTTCGTACCTCCACAACCTCATATGCCTCAACAGCAATTAGTCCCGGCATGGAGGAACCAATTCCCTCTACACCGTAGCCCTATGCCCACGCGGACTCAACAAATGTTTAGTTCGCCCCCACCGAACTACAGACCACAAAGTCAGGTATTCAAGATGCCGTACAACCCTAAACCCGCGACTACTAATGCACCCCAGGCTATGAGTGGCGTTAGCCACTACGCAACCAAACCGTTCCCGCCTCGCGCACCTCATGACTGGTCACGTTCTGGTAACCCACCTCCAACTAACTATTTCAAGACCAGAGAAACTAATTTCAACGACTTTAGTGACTATTCGCCCTATGAATATTATACTGACAAAGAATATTATCCACAAGAGTAATACGAGTATGCCGAATACGGATATACTGACGGGTACATCAACGAACCGTCG
Source organism: Miltochrista miniata (assembly GCA_933228765.1). NCBI lineage: Eukaryota > Metazoa > Arthropoda > Insecta > Lepidoptera > Erebidae > Miltochrista > Miltochrista miniata. Next base: position 19,055,001 of record OW121765.1, read on the forward strand.
TGTATGCCATCTCCATACACTGATTCCTCTTACGTTGTCACAGAGGAACCGTGCAACATGCCTTCTTCCCAAAACGAGGATTTTCAGAACACCTCGAAGTCCGACAAGCTAGGATAGAAATTACTATACACAATCAAAGGATATTACCGTATATTAAAATTTCGAATCCCCCAGCCAAATTACTTATTGATACAGGCGCAAATACCTCTTTCATTAGCCCTGCAATTGTTGAAAAATATCTCTCCCACGTGCAACTTAACTATGACCCTTTTGTAATAACTAATATACACGCTTCTACTAAGAATAATTATTCTATAAATCTACCTTGCTTCCAAGAATTTAACGAATCAGATAGCATAAAACTCTTCGTTTACCACTTCCATGATTTCTTCGACGGTATCATTGGTTATGATTTATTAGAAAAATTAGAATCCAATATTGATTTAAAGAACAGATTATTAATCACCCGTAATTCTCGTAACCCTTTGTTCATGTACGATTCGATGAATAAAAATTTTTTTGAAGATATAATACCAGCTAACTCCTCTAAATTAGTTCAAGTGCCGATACACTCCAACGACGGGGATGTTTCAATTCCGC